>JAGDYQ010000005.1:12518048-12621014 GCA_021962125.1 Bulinus truncatus | reverse complement strand
TTATTTTTACTCAGAATGTATTTTTAAAAAGCGGTGTATGTTACAAAAAAAAAAATGTCCGGTAATATCCGAGATAGTTGTTGTTATAAAGACTCTAACTACAGCCGCCGCAGGGGGAGGGGGGGGGGCAGGAGGAGGCCACCTCTTGTCAGGAGCTCCAAGTATTATGCCCCCCCATCGCTTTGTATATTTTGTTGCAATATTGGTAGGAATGGGAAGGTTTCTACGAGACTTTGGAATGTCTAGCCCACAGAATGTCTAGCGATTATTAATGTCTAGCCCACAGAATGTCTAGCCCACAGAATGTATAGCCCACAGAATGTCTAGCCCACAGAATGTCTAGCCCACAGAAGGTCTAGCCAACAGAATGTCTAGCCCACATAATGTCTAGCCCACAGAAGGTCTAGCCAACAGAATGTCTAGCCCACATAATGTCCAGGCCACAGAATGTCTAGCCCATGGGCCAATAATGCTGTTCAAACGAATCTGCTTGCATTATCATTTTTATTTAGACATACTAATCTAAATGTATGACATTAAATAATAATTTGTAACTATAAAAAATATACATACACACAAGCATATGTAGAAATCTTTAAGGACACACACAATTTTAGCCCTGGAGCAACATATTTTATTTAAAAAAAACCCCAAGTAGTTTAGAAACAACGAAATAACATCTAAATGACATAAAAATGGTCTCAAAATTTATCTGTCATCTAACCATCATTTTCTTACACATAGATGGTGCAACGGGTTTTAGATCTTGATATGAAATATCGAAGTTATCAGCACTAGCCTGCATCCTCAATTATAGCTAAATTATATGCCTACTCATTTACATGTATTTGTATAATTTATCACTGCTAGAAAACAAATAATGTTGACTTGTTGGCCTACGCATGTGTAATTCTGTTTGTAGAGACACACACCACCCTCTCTCTCTCTCTCTCTCTCTCTCTCTCTCTCTCTCTCTCTCTCTCTCTCTCATATCTTGAGCCCATATTTTCTTCTAGCAATATTGAATATTTGGAAATATCTAGGACAATAAAAAAAAAAAAATCTAGAAAATTATCCATTATCTAGATGGCTCAAAAATGATCTAGATCTGTAAAAAAAATAATCCAAGTTGGCAGCCCTGTTCAAGTTTAGATCAGTACATTTGTAAACATATTTTCTTTGCTTCTGGTCTACAGCTGTGTGATCTTCACGTTTACAAAGTGCCAACCGAATTATGGCGGGAAAATTTCAACAACATCCTCAACAATGTCGTCACAGAAACAGTTTCAGTAGGCATCATCAGGTACGTTTGTTAGTGTGGATAGGCGCGTGCATAGCAGTCGTCCAGTTAACGCACATGTATGCCAGTAGATTGAAGGAGTTTGTTAGTGTGGATAGGCGCGTGCATGCAATCATCCAGTTAACACACATGTGTGCCAGCAGAATGAATGAGTTTGTAAATGTAGATATAGTAAAGTAAAGTTCCCTTAACCCTAACGGGCCATCGGGGCAGATGAAGTGTAGAATTCATCTGTTTCTATAACCTCAGCATATGAAGGGTTGTGTGGGGTTAGCCACCTCAAACGCCTTTACTCCCCCAACTTCAGTCGCATTTACCCCACCTTTAAAGCTGAGGTACCCATTAGACTTGGGGATTCTGGAATACAGGCACAGGAAAAATCCCAAGGTTTAATCCAAGGATTCTAACTGAGTTCTGACACCCCTAGACCCTGCCGAGGTCACACTCGAGGCTTACACCGCACGATCACCCGTCCCCCAAAATGTAGATATGCCTTTGTAAAAAAAAATCATACAAATAACGCATATGTGTGCCAGTAGATTGAATGAGTTTGTTAGTGTGGATAGGCGCGTGCATGCAATCATCCAGTTAACGCACATGTGTGCCAGCAGAATGAATGAGTGTCAATGGAGAAGATGGGGTAAAACTAGTAGTTCATGACTCAAGTGTTCATTAATTGTGATCTTTATTTAAACTGATATTTTTAAACACTAGTTATGGACACACTAGTTTAAGAATGTTTCAGTTATAAAACCGATCAATTATCCAGCCGAGTCCGAAAAAACATTATCCATAACCAAAATGATAAACATTATCCACTACCAAGAACTATGAAATAAATATAGAATGATTCAGTTTACATTATCATCTATCCTCAGTCGAGTCCGAAAACCCTTGTCTTTCTATCCCCTCTCAGATATATAACAATTCACCAGTTGGAAGTTTTAAATATTTTACAGTGACCAGAACTATAAACATTCTCCAGTACAAAGAGATACAATTATTATCCAGTAACCAAATACTATATACATAATCTAGTACCAAGAACTATAAACATTATCCAGTAACCAAAATGATAAACATTATCCACTACCAAGAACTATGAAATAAATCTACAGTAATCCGGTTATAATCTCCCCAAACCAGTTTTAGTTCGTTTGATAACGATAACTAAGTTCTTTATCGAAGTTTTATTCCAGTTTCGAATAAATCCAGTTACCTCAGATGCATGGCATTTACCAAGATGCGCAAATTTCAACGAAATCGGTAGCTCTCGAATTGCGATATGATAACAGGCAGACCAGAGTATGGGGGGATGTCTGGCAAAATTGGGATCATCCATCCAATATGGTAAAGACTCCGGTGACAAGAATAGCCTCTCGTTTCCCATTTTCTTACGGAGTTTTGTCCAGTGTGAGTCTATTCTTCGCGGCAGAGGCCCAGTGCCCCAGTCTTATATCTGTGTGCCGATATTGTCGAGAAATTGAATAAACGTTTGTCCACGTGCCTTACTTTTGCTCCCCCCCTCCCCCTCCACCGGCTGGCAGACCACAGAGTGGACCAGTTGGATAGCCTGTGCTACAGATTGTTCAAATCTTTGAGTGAAACTGAACCTTGAATGTAATAAAACAAAAGACCCAAAGATAAAGCCACGAAATGAGTAGTGGGTGAATAGACGATGGTTGATGCCATCATTGAAACAGTTACACATAACTTGCAATAAAAGGAGGATGCTGACACACACAATGGTTGACTGTTGCAGCTTTTGAGAGGATTTCTAGTTGTGAGGGGCGGCGGTGGTGGTGGGGGGGGAGCATTGTAGATTAATATTAAAGTTTCAACTCCTGATAAAGCTCTGGGATAAATGCTTTGCAGTACCATCACGTTGATAGAACTTTCACACCCCCTTCCTCCCCCCCCCCCCCCAAAAAAAAAAATTCTGACCAATAGTAATGAAGTATTCTGTTCAATACGATTCCTAACATCGAGCACAAGAAAATCAATTCATTATCGATTCCTGGTCGGAAATTCCGTTTGACACTCTCGTTGAACACAAAGCGAATATTTGCAGACTGTTTGTCGATTACTCCCTTTCTTATATTTGTTTTCTATATATTTGTTGAGTACGTCTGGCCAGAAAAGAATACTAGCTAATCGTTTGAGTGAGTTTACGATAATAGGAACAAAAATACATGGGTATAATAGTTCAACAGAATACGTATTCTAACTAAAGTACCTTTTAGGATGCGCAGTTTATATGTGCTATGAACCAATTAATGGGACGGTCTTTACTCTTTATATAGCCCTTCTTTCATACCCACTTGGGCTTCTCATTTCCAGGAGTTTTGCTTATCCAGGGATAAAAATGGTTCTCATCCCAAAACAGTGGCGTAGAGAGCTTTACTCGCGCCCGGGGCACAATACCTTTTTAGCGCCCCCCTTATTCGAAAACCATATAATATTATATGTAAAATATACCATTTGGCGCCCCTTTGTGAGTAGCGCTCGGGGCATGATGCCCCCTTCCCCCCCCCATTCACTACGCCACTGTCCCAAGATCTTTTTTAAGACGCATTAAAAATTTACATATTTTACAGTATTTTATCAAGTTTTATGCAATCCCTTTGTTTGGCGGGAAAACATTGTTTTCACATACAAAAAAGCCCCGTTTCAGTTTCAGTGAAGTTTGGAAATAGTTTAGTAAAAAGGCGTGCTTATAAAAATATTTAGAAAAATCGGATTTATTGGTGATAAAAAAGAATCACATAAGGAACAAATAAATTGATTAAAATCAATATCACTGACTGGTTATAGAACGAAAGAAGTATCAGTTTTATTCTTTTCTCATCATTGGCGTACAACTGGGAATGCCACTTCCGATTCTAATCAATAAAAACCAATGTGTACAATTAACCATTTATGTTTCAACAGTGTTAAAATAGGTGTGCGTGTTTTTTTTTATTTCACGGGAGTGTCCAAGTCTGCGAGTCTGAGTGGTTATTTTTGTCTTAAAATAAAACGACAACAGATAAAAGCCTTCCCATCCCCTCCCCCACCACCACCAGCACTAAGTTTAGTTTTAGTTTTAGAACGATGAATCATCTATCGACAGTGAATGCCAATTTTTCTACAGTCAATGATGAAGAATTAATCTCATGACACACATGAAAGAAAACCATTTGTTTATGTGATCCGCTTTTTATACACTAGTATTGTGTAAAGGGATGCAAATCAATGATTGTATCTCAGCTTCTATACAAAAAAAAAAATTCGGTTTTTTTTTCACTGCAATATATCGATACAGTTGAAGTAATACAAACAAATTATTGGTGTTAAAAGATGTTTACATTTGTGCATATGTTTGATATAGATGCTAACCATTGTAATAGATCTATGCCTAATCTATTTGTGAGCTGAAGTTAAACAGCCTTGACGATTATTCAAAATGTAATATGGACATCTATGTAAAATTAGGTCATAACTAATCTAGCACCGTACTGTGCAGACGATTTCTTTTCCGGGCGATATGACAACGTCAAAACACGCTGATCGATGATTGGCTAATTTCACGATAAAAACCATTCAGAGAAACATGAAGAACAAATGTTCTTAGATTTCCTACCCTACTGTTGAATAATTAACAATGTCTGACATCCTAACTATAGACTGCTGCTGTTGTTAAATAATTAAGGCTACTGTTTTTTTTATTTGTCTCCAATTACACATCCAGTGGTTCTTATAATTTTCTATCGTTCTTAAATGAATGAATTAATGTATTTACTTTGTTCATCGTGTGAGGGATCATATTTAAAAAAAAAAAGCCATTTTGAGCCAATGCTTGTTTTTTTTTACAATAGCAATGTTCATTTTATTCTTGTGAGTGGCTGTCAGAGAGGATCCTCGGTACTGTTTTTTTTAATGATATGTACATTTAATATACTGCGTAATACTATGTAGGCCTAATTGTACTATGTAGGCCTAATTGTACCATGTAGGCCTAATTGTACTATGTAGGCCTAATTGTACTATGTAGGCCTAATTGTACTATGTAGGCCTAATTGTACTATGTAGGCCTAATTGTACTATGTAGGCCTAATTGTACTATTGTAGGCCTAATTGTATTAATTTCTTGTTTTATTTATTACGTTTTATATTATGTTTGTCACTGACCTTACAAAACACATCTATTACTACGATTTCTCAGTAATTCAATTTATTTCTGCACTTGTTATTGCAAGTCTCTTCCCTCCCCCCCCTCACCTTGATCCTCCTGACGGACCACCACTCCTCACTATCGATTTGTTTCCTGCAGATAATGGCAACATGTTTCTTATCTTCTACAAGACTTTCCATTAGAACACAGCAGTGTCCAGTTCTACTCTGTTATTGATGAACTTTCTTTTACAGATGGACGTCAATGAAACTATGATACCCCCCCCCCACTGTTTGGCTGTTGTATCTCACATACAGGGAATCAATGAAACTACGACACCGCACTGTTTGGCTGTTGTATCTCACATACAGGGAATCAATGAAACTACGACACCGCGCTGTTTGGCTGTTGTATCTCACATACAGGGAATCAATGAAACTACGACACCGCACTGTTTGGCTGTTGTATCTCACATACAAAGGGAATCAATGAAACTACGACACCGCACTGTTTGGCTGTTGTATCTCACATACAGGAAATCAGTGAAACTAAGACACCGCGCCGTTTGGTTGTTGTATCTCACATAAACAGGGAATCAATGAAACTACGACACCGCACTGTTTGGCTGTTGTATCTCGCATTAAAGGAATCAATGAGCGCCTAAGTAATATACTGGTCTTTCGGTAGACTACTAGCACACTGATGTAATTCAACAGTTTGCGATGTGCCAGCAGTATTGGACACGCCAATTTTGACATGACATTGATTTTTTGCAGTTGTAATATTAACACATTCATATAGAACAACCATACTCCACACACAGGAACATTCACACGCGTTATTTCGTTACAAATGCCGTTTGTTTATTTCAATTTAAATAGACATATAATGATCTAAGTATTCTCTACAGTTGTAGACATTTAGTCCTATTTGGTTTGATCGTCTGACACCAGTCCTAATTCAACTTTGTTAGACCATATAGCCTACAGATTGTATCCAGAAATTTTTAAACATAGTTACCTTTTTTTTTTAAAATGAATTAAGAGCATGACTTGTCGGTTCTCACCTAAAGTTTTTGAATACCCATTTTTTTTTTTAGAAATGCTATGCATCATCATGCCAGTTAACATCACATAGCTATTTTAATTTTTATTTATATTTACTAGCCATTGGTTCTATTACTGGATATGGTGATGTGGCCAGATAAAGTACGCATTCAGACTTTCTAAAGCTTATTCGATTTTTTTTAATAGACTTTTTTTTCCTCCGCTGCTTTTTGGGAGTCTAAGGATGTTGACACAGCATCCTGCTTATTAAGCACAGCCCTATAGACAATTTGCACCATCTTCAAGGACGTCTACAAAACTAATTCAACTTCTGCTAAAATTGTTAGGGGTTGGGGGTGGGGGGTTCTTGTGGAATGAAAATGTGCAGGTGGGCGCTGACCCAGATTCCTGACAATTATTTAACGCCCATCTACCAGAAATATGTAACATTGTAAGTGATAATGGACTTTTTAAACTGCTCACTGTTACCACTCTACAACATTTACTGCTCACTTTCACCACTCTTCGGCATTTACTGCTCACTTTCACCACTCTACGGCATTTACTGCTCACTTTCACCACTCTACGGCATTTACTGCTCACCGTCGCTACTCTACGGCATTTACTGCTCACTGTCACCATTCTATGGCATTTACTGCTCACTGTCACTACTCTACGGCATTTACTGCTCACTGTCACAACTCTATGGCATTTACTGCTCACTGTCGCCACTAAAATGTATATTTTTGGGCTCTTGGCAAAGTTATTATTGGGGGGGGGGGTCTTAGGCAAAGGTATATTTGAAGGTCTTGGGTAAAGGTATATTTGATAGCCCTAAACAAAGTAACATTTGGACGCCCTGTGAAAAGGTAAATTGATGGACCCTAGGCATTAAAGCCTTCAAGGCCGTAGCTAGTATATCTTAGGCTCCTAATAATCTTTAACGATTAGGGTTCCTTTTGACCCACTCCAACTGTTAATTGTTTTTAATAATTTTAGATTAATGCAAAATGAAAGTCATAACAAGGGACCCCTTAGGTCTTAGTAGAAGTGGCATAGGCAGCCTGAAAAAAGAACGTCTCGGCATGTACGTCATTGTAAGAGACAGTGAAATATGTCGCAGATAAATTCACATTTTTTAGTGCTTAAGCTTGTCTTAACTGGACTAAAATTATAGATTTTGTGGTCAAGATATATGAACCAGGATTTTGAGATTCTCTGAAAAATGATACAAGAGACCCAGTTCTCGGTGCAGTATTATAATTTGTTTACAACATTACTTTGATCATATCAACGGGCTGGTCGTAAACCCAGAACTTAAAACCAGACAAACACGCACATAATACAAAAATTGAATGAGCGTATAGTAGATTCTCAAATATCCGGCCTCCGTACCATTCGGCCAAGTTAAAATTAAACATCGTAATAAAAGAATCAGGGATAAAATCACAAGATAGCAATCATAATTTATTTTTTTAAAAGGTTTTTGGGTAGGATAGTTAATGATTTATTAAATACGTTAAGGCCTTTCCGGCTTTTGTATTATCCACATTATCACACCTCGACTTTAATTTCCAGATAGTCGATGCTTTCATTACACACTCTCGCACGTAAATATACATGTATTCAGATTCTTTTGGAGGCCTTTTCGGCTCATATACGTTGTAGCTGTTTTATTTTGAAAAATCCTGGCAAAAACAACAATGGTTGGAAATATGAGTATAAAAACATTTAATGTCTGTGTCCCTTGGACAACTCTTTATCCGTGAATTGTCCTTAGCCTGTTATCATTTATACAATGAAAAATGCATTTTTTGAGAGAGAACTGTCTGCAGTATGCATTTGGTACACTTTTATGTAATTGTAATTTCCCCTCTCCCCCACAGAGTTCCTCTAGAACTTTCGACTGGCAGATGTCCGAGAAGAAATTGTCGGTCAATTTCCCAGTTAGATGAATCAGACTCTTACCTCGAGACTATAGAAGTTTTCCTCCAGAAGTGTCGGAAGAAGTCTCACGAGGGTAAATGAACTTGGAACATTAATTCAATAATTCAAAAGTTAAAGTTAATCTCAGTAACAACTGAGCAGTTTGCTTTGAGGGGTGAGTCAATCTGGAATGCCAATTAGTAGGTCTTGCCCTCAACTAAGAGACTTATGTAGAGATTTCATGGGATCAAAGTTATCTATCAACAATGCCCTAGTAAATGGTCAAAATTAAATTAGTGAAACAACCACTAATGGAGAGAAAAAGCTAATTTTTTCCATTGGAAAAGTAATTTTAGAGGATATTTTTAAACTTGTATGTTTTTATTATTATGAATTTATTAGGTAGCGATTAGTGTTTAAAATATATTTTATTGATTTAAGTTGCTAATTTAAAATAAAATCTTCTTCAGCTTCGCCACAAACAGGAGTTTCAGCTGAAGGCTAAACACTTTGTACCACCAGTAGTAGGTGTATTATATTTATGTACTTTAGAGAAATAAACAATTTATACCAAAAGTTTTAGGTGTGTGATAAAGTTAGTAATTAAAACTAAACACTTTGTAGTAGGTGAATAACTTTTTATACCAAGAGAAATATCTATAATGTCCTGGTACTATTGATAAACTTTTTTTAAATCCCTGAAATTTAGTAATCTTTATGAATTAAACAAACACCTATAGAAAAAAAATATTGCACACGTGACGATGTGTAGTTTTTTTTTTCTGGCAAATAGGCTTTTAATATTTTAAATTATATATTCTGGAAACAACACCAGAAATGAGAGATGCGATGGCTATTAGTGATAGGTCATCTCAATCTCCTCCTATGTCAAGGAAGACATCTCCATCACACAGAGGATATAATGCCACATATCGAAAAGATTACCCAGGTGAATTTAGTTTGTTTAGAGAACAAATCAAAAAAGTTATTATTAAAATTTTTATGTAATAGTTGATGGCTAGAATTTGCATTTTATTTTAGTGAAATTAATTTTAGTGCAGTAACAAAATTAAATATTTCTGCTGCATTTTGTGGATAGGTGCATTTATTTTCATTGTAAATTTTTTGCTAATTTTATAAGTATTAGGCTATTTGACTGTAGGTTAATATTTTAACTGATCAAAAACTTTATCAAATTATTTATAAATTTTCCTTGTTTTTAAGATGTAAATCTAATTAATTTTTAATTTCTAATTTAACACTCAGTCCAAGTGAAAGTCAAACCTCATTGTTTTTTTAAACTACCAAAATGATGATTTATTTATTTTATTAGAGATAATAATTTTATCAGTAAAGATGTATCATTTAGATAAAAACGCCAATATTTGTTTCATAACAGATTAATTTGTTAGCACTTGTTTTGACATTAGGATCGATTATTTAGAAGGTCAACCACTTTATTTAACACTCCCAGTATATTTTTAAACAAAGTTTCAACCTCTGAACATAAGATATTCAGAAATATAAAATGTACATTAACTAATGACAAATACATTTAGTACAAATATATTTGAAATCAGTAATTAGATTAAGTGGTGTATTGCCTTGTTTGATCCACATGACATCAATGTATTACATCAGCCACTTTTTATTGCATCATAGCTTTTCAAAGTGGACATCCTGTTTTTTTTCCTTTAATACAATATTGCTATTCTCTCTCTGCCACTACCAATGACAAAAGAGACTATAATTCACCTCATAAGCCAGTAAGCACCATAAATCATAAGGGCTCATTTCTTTTAGATCATTCAGTAAAATTTTTCAATGATCAAGTAATGGCATAATTATTTGCTGGCTAACTGACACTATATACAGTGAGCTTCACATTGTTAATTACAGCTTATTAGCCTATGAATTATCATAATAAAAAAAAAACAATACATAACAAATTATAGTTAGAAATTATGATTTAGTAGTTCATTCAAAGTTAAGAAGTACCCTCATACCCCACTTAATGAGGGGAGGGAGGTTACATTCCAACTAAAGACAGCGCTAAATGAAACAGCACTAAACAAGGCAATAATATTATGTAAAAAATGGGATTCATGCAGTAAATTAGAAGAAATGCATATATATTAGTAATCAAGAAGTAAATCTGTACTTTTGGCTGGAATTGGATTCATATTGAAGGATTTTAAACATATCTTTTTATTCCGAAATTGATTCATGATATCATTTGAATAGATGATGGCATACATATACACATTCTCTTTTAGTGTAGTAGTGAAATTTGTAGAGTTATCTGTGTACATTAAGGTACACTAACATTATTACATTCTCTAGTTTAGAATGACATCAATAAATTTATTGACTTACATATTATGACATCAATGCATAGCATGACACCAAATTATTCTGTAAACCTGTCAACAGATATTTTTATGTGTCAGTGCATCTGTATTATGTCAATAGTTTCATGAATGTGTACTTGAGTCAATAGATGTTTGTATGTGAGAGTCTGTTACTCCTGTAATAGATGTATGTATGTGTCAGTGAGTCTGTATCTCATGTTTACGGTCATTGCGTGAGTAGGTATGTGTGTCTGTGAGTGGTTTTGCTTACAATGAGTTACCCACTTTGTGAGTTAAATTAATATGACTTAAAATGCTTCCATATATTTATATAAGAAACGTATTAAGCTATACTAATCTAACTCACAATATTGGTTAATTTAGTCTGCTTAAGAGACTTCAATTGCACTCATTGTGTTAAGATTGTGTAGAAGTTTCCTGTTTTTCTTTGTAACAAATCTTTTGATTTAAGTATTCAGCCATAACTGAAAATAAGAAGTTAGAATTTAATATTTTTTCTGTTACCATTTTAATGAAACTATGACATCAGGAATTGAGGATCAGATTAAAAAATTAATATTTTAGGATATTTTGAAATCGAATCTGCATCGAGTAAATTCTGGAATAATTCCATCACTAATTCTTGAAAATTAATAACTATTAGCTCCTTAAACGCACAAGTTAATAACATTTTTAATAAATCTAGTTGAAAAACCTGATCAGGTAAAGCATTATATATTATGCTATACATTTTCTAGACATGACAAATTTAAATTGTTCTTTTGTGTGGCTGCCATTTCTGCTCTTTTTGAGACTAAATATTGAGACATATAATAGAAAGGTTATGTTTTTATAGCATGTATATAATTTATCATTTGCAGTCCTTGTTTTGTATTTTAACTGAACTTTCTAGATTTCAACAAAACTTGATTTATCTTGGATATTCTGGTATTTATTTCTTCATAACTGTGACTGCCCAATATTATTCTTATCAATGAAATAGACAAATTCTTTAACACCTTTCAAAGCCAGTTGTTTATGCTGACTGGTTATGAACATAAAGCATTCTGCTTCTTTGTGTTTTGCCTGTTTGGCATTGAAGCTGATAGATTTGACAGTTTTGTCAAGGTTTTGATTAATGGAATAGATCTGCTTGTTTAAAGTACCATGTCATCTGCCTTGTATAGGTTCTTTAGATGTCAAGCAATTTTCCTCCTTGGGGGACAAAGTTGGTGTGATAAATATCTTTCCTGGTAATGTATACATCTCAAAGTAATATTGTTAAATCTTTAACACACCACAACTCAAGATAGCTTTCTGATGATTGTGAAAGAATCAGTCTATTATTTAAATTGTTTTTGATGCATCATTAAAGAATAAAGGAAACACATTTTTTTCTTTTGTTTTATAATATTAAACTCAGTTCATAATTTTTAAGTAGCATGTCATTGATTCAAGATGGCTTATCATGACTGGTCCATGTTGATGGTATAATTGGGTATGTTTAGTTCATCTATGTACATTTTTTTTTGTCTTTTATTTTCTTAAGTTATATTTTCAGTGCATGCACAATTTTATCAATATTACTGCAAATTATATTCCACTGTTTCCATATATTATTTTAAGCCGATGATATTTTTTTCCCTCTCTTATCAATCAATTAAGTAATCAGCAGATAACACTGTATAGCTTAGTCCAATATAAAACAATGCCAGGTATGTTATTGTTTTACTGTGTTGTGGAGATAGAATAGTTCAGGAATAATATTTTCAATTAAAAGCCTGTTCAATCAGGCTCAGTGATTATGACATTTAAAATATCTGGCATTGAGCCAACATTTCTGATCCACAATGGGGCTAACCTAATCAATACTAGGGTACAGGATCTAATAAACAACATTAACAGTTGTGTTTCTTTTTCACTTCTCTGAAAGAACCTAAATAAAAAAAATGTATTACTGACAAATGAATATTTTTCATCTCCCAGGCTGGTCTTATCAATTTATTTTTTTTACATTATTTTCAACAGTAAACTTTCATTTTTCTTTTTTAAATTCTCATTTTTTTTTTTGGTTATATCTGTGTGACTGCAGATCTTATTTTAGAAATAATTAAATGACCATTAATAGTTATTGCAAACTTTAATTTGCATATGCATTTTAAAATAGACATATCATCATATGCTTATATATTTAAATTCTATTATATCAAAGTATACTGTAGACTCTCAACCACCATCTTTGAGACCATCTTTTTAAATAACCCAATGTCACTTAAACATCTTTACGAGAAATAGATAAAAAAAATTGAAGTCCCGAGTCATTTTCTGCCGGTAGAGATTGTTTCATTAAAGTAATGGGAGTGATTGATTACAAATTTCTAGAGCAAGAAAATATGAAAAAGCTTAGAGTTTTTTTTTTTTGGGTGTGTTCATGTTTTGCATTAAGATAGACATCTTAAATTTTGAATTGAAATGTGAACAGTATTTTTTGAGTCTTCCTCCTCCCCCCCCCACACTTTTTCTCTTCTTTTTCGCTTTTCAATCTGAAAAAATGAAACATTAGTAAAACGTTAGCCCTTAAAAGTCAGAAAATATAAATTGGAGGGGGCTGTTAATAGTATTAGTGGAACTAGATGTAGAACTTATAAACCTTCATCCTATTGGCTTTTCACACCTATTGTGTTAGCTAGCTTGCCCTTCTGAGACATTTGGCTGGTTAGTCAAGAGTCTACTGTATATAACTGAATATACTTAACAATATATATATATATTTTTTACATCATGTAATAAGATACAGATAATAGTAGTATTCCTCATGGTTTTGAATAGCTGCTTTAATTGTAAATCAATTGCTTATACTTTAAATATCACATCTTTTTTTTTTACATTAGATGGTGCACATTTTTAGAAAATGCTGCATTTAATTGTAGTGTTCACATATACACACATACAACTATTTATTATCTTTTTTTTTTGAGGATTCATTTATCAATACAAGATAAATATATGTATTATAATATCATAAAATTAGCTTTGTCTATTTAAATTTGAATTAAGTAATTTTTTTATTAATTCATTCATCTTAGAAAATATTTCATACTGTGCATACAAAAAGAAAACCAAAACTAATGTATAAAAAATAAAGTGCCAAATTATTCCCTTTTACAATTTTGAAGCTCTGGTTAAAATGTTAAGAAAAACATGGCTATGACATTCATTCATTTTAAGCTGCTTATCAACTACTATGCTTTCTATAATCCCTTCAATCAATTTTTTTTATTTTAATTATTTACAAATGAATTATAATGCATCAGATTCGTATTGAAATTAAATTTTTATTTTATAACTGTAGACTGGATTAAAATATCATTTTTACATTATGTTAGATTATGCTTTTTATTTATATTGATTGATTGGCTTAGCATTCATATTTTTAACATTTAAACTGTAAGGCATTTTTGTCTAAAATGATAATTAAATGACAATAATGTTGATACTATCTCTTTTTTTGTTGGTATGCAATTGAAAATGAGATGTTGATGCAAGAACTAACAACATTAGCATTAAAACATGTTTTTTTTTCTTTTTTTACTTTCAGGTGATTCAGATAATGAGCGTAGCAATAAAAATCAACACAAAGCATCCTCTCCTGTTAATAGATATCAGCCTCTCCCTAAAATAAGCCCAGATAAAAACAACAGAGATAAAGACCAAAACCTCTCCCCAGATCCAAAAAGCTATGACTCAGATGACTCCCCCTATAGAAAACACAATGGTCATCATCACCCTTATAGGAACCACAATGGGAATTCCCAAATATACCATGAACAACCAGGGTCAGAGTGGGATGACCAGCCCGGTGAAAAAAGAACCATGTGGATCTCCACGGGGCTGGGTATCTTACTCCCCGGGCATCTCTCATAATACAAAAGAGGCCCTGTTGATCTAGATGATTCTGATGTTGCAGATGATGAGGATTTCAAAAGAGGAAATAGGGATGACCATGAAAACAGATTCAGGTGATACATGATAAATCATTTATTTTTACACTTTGCACTGTCAATTTAAGCCGCCGCCCCATTCATATGTATATATATAGAAGCCATGCATTTTTACTGCAATTCTTTGAAATATTGAGATGTTACACATTTTTTTGTGTTTTGCATTTTGTTTTAAAAAAAAAAAATATTTTTTTTTATACTTTAATTATTTTACATCTGAGCAGGAAGAAACAGGATCTCCAGAAAATGTTGGATGAAGATAAATATTTATTAGATGATGAAACAGAGGAAGAAAGAAGAAGAAGGCTGGAGGACATTGATTTTGCATTAGAAGATGACAAACAAAGATGGCATGCGAATCAGGTTATTTTTTCATATTAATATTTTCTGATTATTATAATCTTTTTTATTGGTAGCATTTCTGTTTGGCTTTAAATCATGTGCGGAAAAAAAACAACATTTCTCAGCATACACACTACACAGGTGACACTTGATTATTGTTTCACTGAACTTGTGTATTACACATTGTTACTGTTTGTGTAATTAATTTTTTTGGAATAACTTGGCATAAGCAGTAATGGGTATATATTATAAATTTCCCATTTTCCTCCTATTCATTAAGTACAGTCATGCCCCATTGAATTTCGTTCCATTTAGCACTGTTCCGTGATAACGCTATACTAAGATCTAAATTTGTCAGAAACTTATCAAATTGTTAAACATGGTAAATTTTGTCACTTATTCCTTTGATGTACATGAAAGGAAAAAAAAAGTTTTTTTATAATGGTTTTTATTTAAAACCATACAAAGAGAAGTACAGTTAAATTTTAAAAGTGAAACTATATAAATTATATATAAATAAAGTATATAGTATATAAATTTATTTACATATTCCCATTTTTACTTGATATTATTCCCCATTTAATCATGTTTCGTGGAATGTTTCCCCAGTGATAAGCAGGGTATGACTGTATTTTTAATTATATTTTATTCTTTCCTTTAAATACTAATATGATTAGGGGGTCGTTTTTCCCTAAATGAGTATTTAACATTACTGATTTGGAATTTCTGCTGATTATGTCAATGCTTAAAATTTTCTAAGACACCTACATTTTACACAGATTTTTTTTATATTTAAAACTCAGTTGTCTTTTTTCTTCAAGTATTGTCTTCATTCTATGCACATTGCTTTCATTTGTTGTTTAATATTGTGATGTAAGGTCTCTTAAATGTGCTTTTTTTATTATCAGTTAGTTTGTGTATATGCATTTTTTATCTATGCATGTATAGGAAGAAAGAAGAAGACAAGCTTTGTCTGACAGACGTAGAGAAGAAGAAGAAAAACATTTAAGAGAATTAGAAAATAGAAAGAGAGAAGAATTTGAAAGAAAAAAGTTGGAGGAGAATGAACGCAAAAGAAAAGAAGAAGAACGACGTCTAAGAGATGAAGAGGAAAGAAGAAGAAAGAAGGAACAGGAAGAAGAAGAAAATAGAATGTATGAAGAAGAAGAACAAAGAAGAAGAGAAGAGGCAGTGAGAAGAAGAAAAGAAGAAGAAAAGCGAAGGAAAGAAGAAAAGCAAAGGAAAGAAGAAGAACGGGAAAACGAAGAAGAAAAATTAAGAAGAGAGGAAGAAGAGAGACATCAAAGAGAAGAAAAGAGAAAAGAAGAAGAAAAACAAAGGAGAGAGGAAGAAAGGAGAATAGCAGAAGAACGTAGAAGAGAAGAAGAAAAAATAAAAGAAGCAAAAAGACAAGAAGAACAACAAAAGAAAGAGCAAGAGAGAAGAGAAGAACTAAAGAGAAGACAAGATCAAGAAGAGTGGGAAAGAAAATTACGAGAAGAGCATGCCAGGCAAGAAGCTGAAAAGCAGAAATCAGAAGTTAGTGCACAGTTTGTGTTAAGTATTATTTGTTTTTAACGTAGTCATACCCTGCTTTAGGCTGACATGATATTATTGCCCCATTGAGCTGTGTCTTTTGTTGTGGAATATATCATCGAAATAAGCAGGGTATGACCGTAAAATTTTTATTTGTCTATAATTGAGTACATTAAAAAAAAACCTTTTTTGTTTAAGCTTAATACTTAAAATCTGATATTAAATAATAGTAAAAATTTCCATAACAAAATGAGAACCATTATTATGCATGCAATTAAGTTTTTTTAATGTATAACTGTTGTGGTTTTTTTCTTTCAATAAGTCAACTTAATTGAGCCAAATCAACTTAATGATTTAAATATATAATTGTTATGATTTTTGAACCACAAATGAATGGAGTGAATATGATAATAATGGTTATGGACTTTATCTGCCTTTAGCAAATTTCTTTTTTTTTTTTGCACTACAATTTTTTCCCACTTAAAATTTTATGTGAACATATGCTTTTGTATGTGCTTTTTTTTATGATAGTTTAAACTGCACTATTTATCAGCACTTTATAATGCAAATGTGAAAATAAGATAAGTGTCAAATTTATTTTGAAAAAAAAAATAATAATAATTTAATCTAAAATATGTTTAGTTTATACAATTCTTTCTTTATATAAAATGTTAATGATCAATTCAGAACTTAACATTTTATTGATATACCAGGAAATAAATTCTTCTCCACCTGTGAGGGATACAGAATCAGCTAAACAACGAAGAAGAAATGAAAGTAAGAGTTTCACAGAATTCAAAACATTTAAGAATCCATCAGCTCTATTTTTTGTGTGTAATTATGAATTTCACTATTATTAGAAATATTTTTAATTAGCAAATAAAAAGAAATAACTTTATTATTTTTGAAGATATCAGCTCACTGTTCTCGATATGTTTGTTTTCATTTAAAGAAAATCAGTTGCTGAAAGACATAGAAGAGGCACGACAAGCCCGACAAGATCAGGAAAAGAGAGAGAAGAACTGGTGAAAAAAGCAAAACAGATGCAACACAAAACAACGAATAGGAGAAATGAAGGTGAGCAACTGACCTGAATAAAAAATGTTAATGCAACCAGAATCATTATTTAGTTAATTAGGAGAAAAATTAAATGCCTATAAGGTAAATTTAGTAAAAGAAAAAAAGACTTAGGCTTAATTGGTTGTTTTTTATAGAAGTTCTAGGCTAATTAAGTAAATAACTAGTGGTAGAGGGCCACTGGTTTAAGATTTAAAGTTACACCTTATTTTACTATATTAGCTCGAGATGGAAAAAAATATTTTGAAGAAAAGAAGAAAAACAGCACCTCTAGAAGAAAATAGCAACCGACTGCAACAGGAGCTGGAAGCACTGCATAAAGTTGATGAATACATTAGAAGGTCCAAAAAGAAAGAAATCCTAAACTGATCGATGCACAGCCTTCTCTGAAGGTGAGAAAAACATAAATAATTTAATGAGTTGGAGCATCAGATAAAGTAAATTAATTAATATTTCTAGGATATATCTTAAAAAAAATTGTTTTTGAACTAAGTTCAGGCAAATTGTATTTTCAGGCATTTTTCAACAAAAAAAAAAACAAAGGCTATATATGTAGTTACTATTTTCAGTTTGATAATTTTACTCACGAATACGATACATTTAATTTTGTCTTTAGTTGTAATGAATAAAGAAGCTACTGGTATTTACTGACGATATGAAATAAGATAACTATGCTCTTTTAAAGTCTTGGGACTAACTAACTACATATACATGTATTAGGAATAAATGTTTGACTTTTATTAATTAATATGATTTATTGATGCTTAGGATGTAAGTAAATGTTTAAAAAATTATATTTGAATTTCCAATTCTTTTAAAAATTATGCTATTCTAAGCTAAGCTGTAGCATTCTTATTGATCTAGTTCACAAGTACGTTTCATGTGCATAATGTAATGTTAATATAATTCACTGATGTTTACTTTTTCACCCCCTGAATTTTTATTTTTCTGTCTTTTTGTTGTACTCAAGTAGGTTTTTTATGACGTCACTTAAAAAAATACAGCATACATTTTTGGGGTTACACAAAATTTTATTAAGGATGAAAATGGCCTCATTGACTTTATGAAGCTTTTCAGTGAATTTTTAACCATACACATTAGTTATGATGGATTCAGAAAAGCGTTTCTTTGAAGTGAAGCAAAAAAAAAAAAAAAAAAAATTATCAAGAGAAAAAAAAACATTATTTGTTATAAATTTTTAAACTGCTAATTTTTTTCTTCACTTCAAGAATAAATATTAGTCGATTTTGCATTTCAGAGTAACTATATTATCCAGTGTACTAAACTTCAACATGAAATCGAAGATTTCAAGCGCAGGGTAGAAAATGCCAAAATGAAACTTACTGCAGAAATGAAGGTAAATCAGTTAAATTTCACAGCTGTAACATTTTAAAAAGTTTATTTTTTAGGCTGCTTCTCGTCTAGGTGAGGGAATTTAGTTTTCTTTAAGGTAAGACTATTTTGATTTATTTAGGTGTTAACTACTGCTGGTCATTTTTGAGTTTAAAGTTTTTTTTTTATTTTTTTGTTTTTGTTTATTTTGCTTCAAATAAAAAAGAAAGGGTACTGGAGTTTGGAAATAATTCTGATAGCTTTGAGTATTGCATGTGCACATTCTTGTACTTTTTACTGCTGCCTTCACTACATAATTATTTAATAAATAATAAGATCTGATATCCTGTGGTAAAACTATGCTGAATTATAATTGTATCGTTAGTATAATAAAAATTACTTCAAGCTTATAAAAAATGATATTAACAAGAAAAGTAGCACCTTTAAAAATAAAGCAGTATCTAATCACTGAGTCAAGTGAAATAAATATTTCTTTATACTGGAAACATTTTAAAAGTATTTATCCAGCATCTAGCTATTAATATTTCTTCATTTTTACAGAAGAGTAAAACACAAACTTCCTAATTTAAATGTAATTCAATGAATAATAAGTCTTGCTATATTTGATACAATTATTTTATATATGAACTTAATCAGAGTGATATTGTACATGTGACTAACAACTCAATATTTTAATTTTAATAAAAATAGCATGATCATTTATTGGACCAATTTATTATTATATTATTTGAATAATATTTTGCTGAAAGCATGTATTTTTCTATAACTAAGATCTTCATCATAAAACAATTTCGGCTTCTCACTTTGCTTTTTTTTCATAAGATTGTTCATTTCTGATTAGTTAAAATCATTGATTTTCACATTCTCCTCCTTATTAAGTCACCAACTTCTGCTGGCTCATAACTGAGCAATTTCATTAGTACATATTGTGGGAAGATGGTTATTTTATATTAGGACATATTATTCATTTTTTCTTTCCCTTTTTTTCAAGTTTTATTTGCTTTAACTTAAAAAAACAGTTTCTCTCCAGAAATAAATCATTATAAAAAAAGATAGATTTTAAAAATTCAGTTTTCTTCTGGCCTGTGTTGGTCTACAAAATTTTAAAGATTTTTTTTTAGGTCCATGCATGAGTTGTAAAAGAACAAAAGAAATTTGTTTTGAATGACTCATTGGAAAAAAAAGGGAAAGTAGATATTTTTTTCTTCTTCCATTCTCTGCCAGGTTAACATTTTAGTTAAAGTTGAGAGGTCACCTGCTTACACCTTACATCACAGCCTACCAGAAACTTTAAATAGCAACAGAGGTACTGTCTTTCCTCGATGATGCCTCATTTACTAAAGCAGTTCAAAATACATCAGTTTAAAAAAATGTATATTTTAATTAAATTTTTACCGGGGGGGGGGGGTGGAAGGGTCTGTAAAATATAATTTTGGTATTCAGAATTTAAATTATTCTTTTTAAGTTAAAAGCTTTTTTTTTTTCTTTTAATCTTTCCTGAGTGTTGTTTTTTATTTGCTGTATTTAATTTTAACTATTTTAAATCACATTTAATAAGTGTTTAATTTGTTACTTAATGAAAAGCTTTTAAAGATTATATCAGTAGTTTTATTGTTAGAGATCATATAATTAAGTAGATTTCTTTTAATTTTGGTACGATTTAAATGTAGTTTTAGCCTGTATGTATATGATATAAGTAATAATGTCATCTGGACTTGATTGAAAACTAATAATTATAAATCCAATTTTTTAAGCAATCAGTTAAAATAGATCTATGAACATATAAATAATATGAAGCATAAAAAAGCAAGGTTTCAATTATTAATGTATTGTATTTATAGTATGTTTTTATTACCTTTTAACTAATTGTAAGCTCAACTGATAGAAATTGACTGGCACATTAAAAAAAAAAAAACTCTGTTGGTTCTGAGATGTTACATTTTTTTTGGTGGCTTTTTCTTTTTTTTTTTTTTCATTAAATTGATTTACAATGTAAAGCTATTGCAACACCTGGCTATTTCTTTTTGTACTGCTGCACTGTCTTCAAATTCTGTTAACAAATATGTTTGTGTGTTCACTCTGGAATATTGGCTTATATAAATAAATACTCACTGTAAAGCTGTAATTTCACAACTATTGAAATGTGTTAGCAAAAGCACATTATGTCACACATTAGTTGATTGCAATGTAATTTTTAAGTTTCAAAGACAGCTAACAGTAAAAAAAAAAAATAACTTTTACATGAAGTGACAAGATGGAGTGATCCCCCATGTATCAGCTTTTTTTAATTTTAAACCAAATATTTATCCTGGCTTGTATCTGATGTAAGATTTTTTTTTACATTTTAAATTAGCCATAAAATTCTGAAATAAAATTTACGCCTATAAATATCTCAATTTTTGAGTTAACTATAAAAACTGACAGATTAAGAGACTTAAAGGCTTTGTGTTAAACAGTAAAAAATACATTTCAAGCATTGCTGAAATACTGTCTGTAAAAGTATATGATAATTTTTTTGTATTGCTATCTTTTTCTCATGATCTGACTGTATTCATCTGTTAAATATAATATAAATAAACATTTCCTTAACAGCTATTTAAGATAATTGAGGCATTTCAAGCCAGACTAGCCTAACCCACATAATGATATATATATATATATGTAAAGTTTTTTGACATTGCGCTTGCCACACTACCCCTTATTATGCAGGGGATACAGAAACATTTTGTTTTACTATGTGAAGGATCTAGCCTTAGTAGCCTAATCTACAAAGTTGGATTAGGCTAGTCTGGCTTAAAACTCTTCAGTCAGGATTAGTTATTGTTAACAAAATCTGATAATGTTAAACAAAATAAATTATGCAAAAAAAGAAAAATATTACATACATATTTTAAAAACATGTTTTAGTTATGAGATGTTTTATTAATGTAATGAAGCAATAAAAACATTATTTGTTCTACTTATATTTCAATAAAAAATGTTTTGTTTTAAGCTAAATTTCATTACTTTAAAAAAAAAACGCTTTTTATTCAAGCTGAACTAATTTGCAGATTTTAAAAAAAAAAAAAAAAAGTGAAAGTAACATGAATAACAACTACTACTTTTATATGTTCATGAACTTATATGCTGCAAAATATTTCTTTTGACTCATTACAATAATTTGGATATTGATTTGTTAAAAAAAATTTCAATATGTAAAACCAAATAAAGATGTATTACATTTTCATTAAATTGATTAATGAGTTATGAAAATTTAACTATTATTAAAACAATATTTTTCATTCTCTGTTAAAAAATGATACACTTTTTCTGTATGTTATTCATTTGTTTGGTTTATAACAAAT
The DNA here is from genome assembly GCA_021962125.1 of Bulinus truncatus. Classification (NCBI taxonomy): domain Eukaryota; kingdom Metazoa; phylum Mollusca; class Gastropoda; family Planorbidae; genus Bulinus; species Bulinus truncatus. The sequence continues at coordinate 12,598,585 of JAGDYQ010000005.1, read as the reverse complement.
TAAATAAAAAAAGATCACCTATTGAACACTGGTGAATACAAATTTTAAAAAGAAATTGTCGTCTCACAGTTACGTTCTCAGGCTCAGGTTGATTTGAAAGCTGTACGGGCTGAGGCTGTTCAGAATCGTCTGGCAATGAAGTTGGCTAGAGGCAGTCAAGATGCAGAGAAAGTTGTGGCACCAGCAAATTAATTAAAGAAAAATCAATTATTTTATTGTAAATTGGTAACATTTTACTTAAATGGCTTTTTAAAGATTCTTGAAGTTTTCTTGAATGCATGCCTGAGTAAAGAAATGTTTTTAATTTGTTACATTTTTGGCACCTTTTCTCTAAAATTTATAACACAACGATAGTCATTCGTGAAGCAATAATACATTAAAACACAATTATATTCTTTAAAAGAATTATTATTTATACCAAAAAAAATGAACTAGATATATTTTTAAATGTTTTAGAAACCCAGATTCAGTATGAATTGATGAGTTGAAACCAATGTAAATTATTGTTATATAAAAATAACTCATTTTTTATGTTCTTGCATAACAGAAATACAATCTTAACACTTGTTGAAAAATAATGTCATTTTTTTTCTAATCCAATCAACATCATTGCACCATGCTTCTGTTTTACTAAGCCAATGAAAAAAGAAAACAATATCCTTTGATCAATGTATGCTAATTTTTTAAGTTCATTCTGTAAAAATTTCATGGAATCCTAATAGCAGTACATTACAGTTATATTCCTGCATCTTAAATGTATGTTACATATATTAAGTGTGCATATTGGAAAAATACTTACTGGTGTATTATTTATTTTGGTACAAATTTTACATTTCAATTTACTCAGGCTAAAATGTGAGACTTTTTGTTTTATAATAACTAATATAAAAAATGTAATTTTTTTTAACATATAGAGGGTAAAATTGTCATATTTTTTTCCATTTTTAATTGATCAAAACCATCTCAGAACCAACATAGTTTGTTAATGAATGGGTCATGCATTGCAACAAATCCCTATCAACAACTTCACCATTAATTTTATACTTTTATAGCTACGTAACCAGGCAGAAGGTGAGTTACGGGCCTTGAGAGCAGAATTAAATCAGAAGAAACTTAGCATGGAAAGAAATCGACAGCAGCAGATGATAGCTCTGAATCCAGCACTGATTGATATGGTAGGCAGAGAAAATAGTCATCACAGACACATGTCAGGACCAAAGGCTGATTATTCAAAAAGTTCATTAGAAGGCTTTTAGGCAAAGTCTCTAAATAAGTATCTAATAAAAGATTTTCATCATAAAATTACTGTGTAAATTTTATTAAAAATATGGCAGAATTTGTTTCATAATTTTTTTTATCAAATAACTTTTTTCAGTTTATTCTTTGTCCAAAGTAAATAATTTATTGTTTTTGCTATTGGCTGTGTTCATGATCATGTTACTGAAAACCACTTTTAACCTTTAAAAACAGACAGAAAATTTTCCGACAGTTATTAATATTTAAGATTAAATTTCTTAATTGTTTCTTTTTTTTATAACATATACAGATAATTGAATTGTTTTTTAAAGCAATAAATATAGAATCACTTTTGAATGTTTTCTTTAATGGTTTGTGTGCCAGATACCAAAAAATCCAGAAAAGCCTGCAGTTACTTAACGAGCCACTTACATAAATAAGGCAACTTTTTAATGTCAGACCCTTTCATTTTGATAAATATATTCTGAACTATTAGTACAAGTCAGTACTTTATTGATAAAAAAATCATAACAGAAAAAGGAGGCCAGAATTAGAGTTAACATTTTAGCTTTATACGTTGATACATAATTACAAAGACTCAGACAATGAATTTCATTTGAAGTAGCCGCTGTTAAATGTTACTTTTTATTGGTAAGATTTTCACTTTCTGCTGATGTAAATATTTGTTTACTGTTTAAACTTAAATAAGTGCCAAAGTCATAAAACATTTGTAGCCATGAGCTCAAGTGACGCACATGGAATATATTTTTAATCTTTTAAAGTTTAAAATGATTCAGTATAAGATTTGCTTCATTTCAGTGTAAGAATGAGATGAAATTTCTTAGATCCTATAAACCATTAATGGGACAGTTTATATGGTGCCTTTCTTTCATCCCCACCCTAGCCGATAGTGCAATGGCCATGGAGGCACTACAGGAGATAAAGCAGGGATTTTAACCATAACCTAAAATATCCATTGGTCCTCACTGGAGATTGAACCAGTGACCTTCATTTCATTGTGTATTAAGTCCCTGTTAGGATGAGATGAAATCTCTTAGACCCCATAAACCTCTAATTGGATGGTTTTTGCATTGCCCTTCTTTCATCACCACCACAGCCGATAGTGCAATGGCCATGGAGGCACCATTAGAAACAAAGCGAGGACTTAAGCCATGACCTGAAATATCCTTTGGTCCTCACCAAAAATCAAACCAAGGACCTTCAGGTTGTCAGTCAAGCGCTTTACCACATGACCAACCGTCCCTTCTTCAGTTCAGTAGAGCTATTCATATGCAATGAATATATTAATAAAATAAACTTTTTTTTTGGTCAAAATTGTTTATTTAGTATTTATCCTACCTTGTACAATCAAACTGATCGATGATATATTTTATTTCTACGTGCTGTTAAAGCGGTTACTTTTACTAGGGATTCAGAGTTAATTAATATCCAGATAAAATATAATTGAACACTGTATGATATTTTTTTTTAAGAAAATGTGATCTTTTTTTAAAGGAAATGTGATCTTTTTTTTAAAGAAATGTGATCTTTTTTTTTTTTAAAGAAATGTGATCTTTTTTTTTTTTAAAGAAATGTGATCTTTTTTTTTTTAAAGAAATGTGATCTTTTTTTTTTAAAGAAATGTGATCTTCTTTTTAAAGAAATTAATTTAGTTCAGAAGCAGTAAAGTAAAAGTTTTTTCCAGCCAGGGTAGGAAAATAATATCTTTCATTTTTTTTTCAATACTTTATTTTGAAATTTATGACATCCTTTTTCCTCGTTCATAATTGCTTCAATATATTATACAATGTAATATCCATCAGTTATCATTGGGAATTTAATTTTAATCATTTACACCAGGGCTTCTTAAACTTTTGTAATTCACGACCTCATTTATGATTGCGAGTTTCTTGACGACCCCCATACAAATATAAAAGAAAAAAAAATTAATATTTTTTGATGATTTATTTATTAGGTTCAATTGTATTTTTATCTCTCGCGACCCATAGTTTAAGAAGCCATGAATTACACTATACTTTAGAATTTATTTTTAAAACAAGTACTTATGTACTAGTGAAATGAAAAAAAAAAGGCTTTTCCGACATGCTATTTGATAGTAAGTTGCCTTGAACACTCTAACCTTTAATATGAATATTGTTTTTATATTTCTATTTCCCTAATATGTATCGCATCACAGCATATCAGTATAGAAGTTATTTGATCAAGATGTAATCTGGACACAATGACAGGGACAAGAAAAAAAATTATCAAAATATTTTATTGATAGCAGTTTATCAAGTCTAAAATGCCAATTTGTTCATGTATGTAATTTATTTATAACATTTATAATGTATGTATATGCCTGCATATTTTTTTCAATTATCATTTAGAATAAAATGTGCCATATTTATCTTGGTTGCCAAAAGAATGGTTTATTTCTTTGGCCCGTATATTTAAAGAGTATTATGAAATGTGGCAAATCACAACAATAAAGAAATACACAAATGTTTCTGTTTTATTAAAAAATTCTTAAATAATAATGATCTCATTAGATTGTCGTCTGTATTTGGTGTAAATGAGGACGTATGTCCGGTCTGCATGACACTGATAACAACACAAAGTTACCTCTCCTTCCTTTTTGTTGTTGATGTAGTCTGTGACCTCCAATATGTTAACTTGTTGATGTAGTCTGTGACCCCCAATATGTTAATTTGTTGATGTAGTCTGTGATCTCCAATATGTTAACTTGTTGATGTAGTCTGTGACCTCCAATATGTTAACTTGTTGATGTAGTCTGTGACCTCCAATATGTTATCTTGTTACTTATGTTGACCTTCATCTCGAACTTCTCAGTGTCACATAACAATCTCATTGTTTTCGTATTATGATGCCATCAAACACGAGTAACATGTACATAAGCATATCAAACACAACATTATGTACATAACATATCAAACACGACATTAGTACATAAGCATATCAAACACTACATTATGTAGGCCTACATAAGCATATCAAACACGATATTATGTAGGCCTACATAAGCATATCAAACACAACATTATGTACATAAGCATATCAAATTTAAATAAAACTTTGGAGAATACCAAAGTCTTCATTCTAGTTTAAAACAGTCTATAAAGAAAAAAACTATTTTTACTTCAATATTGAATTATTTTGAATACTATATGTGGGCCAATACTACATTTATAAAAACACTGTACAATAGAATAAGACACACTGATTGATTTACACAGTCACCAAGAGTTCCCACAGACGACATTTAAATGGTCATGAGTATATAGAATGCACAAGTGTTAACGTTGACAAATTTATTTATTGATTGCAAACCGTTTTTTTTAGCCAAATTAAAACTCAACAATTGTCTCCCCTCTTCATGACTTTCCACACCAAGATAATACGAGCTAGGTCGCGCCGTACTTTGGTAGAAGATAGGAAGGGCAGCTTCTAGGGACCGGCAAAATGTTTTCCTTTGAAAAGAAAATTTGGAACAAATAAACAATAAAGAATTTACCTCCTCCAAATGATTACATTCTATAACTGTCACGATCTAATTTCTTTATCTTCCAAGGGATTTTCCCTCTGTTCCATATTTAGTTGGACACACATTCTGTGAATACAATCAATAAACATATAAACTGTCTCAGGACAAAAAAGATAGGGAGAATAACAAAAATATATAATACATCGGTACATGGGCGTCGCTAGGAATTTTTCCAGGGGGGGGGAGGGCAAAGAACAACTTTATGACATTTTTTTTAATGTAAGGGGGGGGAGAGAGCAAATGCCCCTCTCTTATATGACATTTTTTCAAAATGTAGGGGGGGGGAGAGCAAATGCCCCTCTCTTATATGACATTTTTTCAAAATGTAGGGGGGGGGGAGCAAATGCCCCTCTCTTATATGACATTTTTTCAAAATGTAGGGGGGGGGAGAGCAAATGCCCCTCTCTTATATGACATTTTTTCAAAATGTAGGGGGGGGAGAGCAAATGCCCCTCTCTTATATGACATTTTTTCAAAATGTAGGGGGGGGGCAAATGCCCCCCCCCCCATGAATACGCCCATGCATAGGTACATGTTTACAAGATCCACACTCATGTCCGACATGTACATTAATTAATTATGACTACGATTAATAGATAATAGTGTGCATTTATGAAGTACATCTCAGTTTTAACTCAGTACAGCCAAATTTTTATAAAGGTCAGCTGACATTCCCACCAACCATTTCACAATGCTCTACTGAGGTACCAACTAGCCTGACTGCTAAGTGAACTTTGACCACTGGCCAGCTTCCATGCGTCACACTATACGTCATGGTTCATCTCAAGAGAATTTATTTGCATATCCCCCCCCCCGCCTTTTTTTAAAAATTGAAGTATGCTAGTACAAGCCTCGAAGGCACCTGGTTTGATCTCCGGTGAGGACCAAGAAAATTTTTCAGGTCATGGCTTAAGTCCCCGCCATATCTCCCGTGGTGCCTCCATGGCCATTGCACTATCGGCTATGGTGGAAATGAGAGAAGGGCACCATAAAAAAAAACGGCCCATTAGTGATTTATACGATAGGATCTCAGAGATTTCATCTCATCCTTACAGGGACTTCACACACACACACACACACACACAGTACAAGCCTCGGTGAACAAAGAATACTAATTTGGGCCTATAATAGTATAAACAAAATAACATTCGTACATTTTTGTAAATAATATTGTATACTAAAATGCCCCGTAAAAACAAAATAATTGGAATATAATAATAACGCTGGCTTTAAGCATAACGAAAAGAAATGAAAGTTCTAAGAATTTTCTCAATACATTCGCATTATTCCATTATTCAGCGTTTAACATCATGTTAGATCAATACGTACAATATTTGAGCACACAATTCGAGGAGTTCAAACTTAGGCCTATGTCAATAATGACCTATCAACAGAAAATAACGATTATTAAACAAGTGGTATGCTAGATTACATACAGACATACTTCTGCTAAGGACGCCTATTTGAGAATGAACTAACTACTAAACACCTGTCAAGGGACACTGGGTCTTTAGGGCCTCTTAGCATGACATAATTTGCTGTAAAATGATTAGTTATAGGCACAGTTTCGTGCTGAATAGTGCCCAGGGTGGACTAAAAAAAGCGTGGGCGCCAGAAACTTTTCTTTTTAGTTTGAAAGAATCAAACTATCTATTGCACCGGTGCTATGCATTATATTTATTTTGACATGATTTATGATGATCTCAAAGCGATTTTTCCCCATTATAAGCATTATTTAAAAATAATTCGGTTCATAATTCTACAAGATGTTAATTCATGGACTCGAAATTATTAAAATCATCTATAGTCATATAGAATCTATAAGTGTGTCAACTTTAAATCTTCTCACTAAATAGAAACTGGTCCAAAATTGAATAACAAGATTTGAGGAAAAACTAAGCCCCTCCCCCCCCCACCACACACACAGAGCGAAATTAATTAAAAGCTTATAATAAAAACAACATGTACTTGATATTTAACCTTTGACCTTAGTTTAGTTGACAAAAAGTTCACTATTAATCAATGATAAAAGTCAATTAAATCATTTTTCGAAAATGCTCTATTGTCCCCGTTTTGTCTGTCTGTCTGTCTGTCATCACCATAGATCTCAACAACCATAAGTCCTAGACCCATGATGTATATATCATTTTGTAGGTCTTGGCCTGCCAAGAAATAGCTTTTTCCATTTCGAGATCTGACCTCTCAGGGCCGTAAAAGGGGCTTTATAAAGTACCGTTTTTTACTATATAAGCTATATTAATAATGGGCCGCCCTATATCTCAGCAACCATAAGTCCTAGACCCATGATGTATATATCATTGTGTAGGTCTTGGCCATTTCGCGATTTGACCTCTCAGGGCCAAAATATAAGAGTTTGTTATGTACCGTTTTGCTTATTTTTTTTAAATATAAATAATAAAAGCTAATCAAAGGGGCGTAATCATTATTTATTTTTGTAACAGTTATTCAACATGACTTACTTGTCCTTTTAATATCTTTTTTCAGATATATGCATTACACAATTGAATTTATAAACATTTCCAAAATTTACAAATAATTACTGAAAGATAACAAACGTACTGATACATAAAATGAAAATGCGCTAACACGTCCTGTGTCCAGAATGGAACAGGCTTAATTGCTTGTTTTTAGATGTGCAGATAACAATTACCTATCCCACTGGGCGTCTCCCAATCTTTAAGCAGACGACAAAAATAGTTCCAACGTAATAATTTCTTCTTCTTGCACAAACATCGAACGAATGAATGCAAGGAGAGATGCGGTCTGAAAAATATGAAACTTTAATGACACACATTTTCCTTTTTTTTTGAGGTTACAATAACTTTTTAAAAAGTGAAGTGATGCCAACTTTTTTTTTCGCTCAATTTCACGCTCTTTTGATACGAAAATATTCCGGAACATATAATTGGCTGAATAAACGTGTATGGTATGGGGAAAGGGGTAACCCATGCATCAAGGGAAGTAATTTTGCGCCATCATTATCTTCAACAGAGTTATCGGCCTTCTATAAATACCCCATTATTTGTATGTTTTCAAAGCTGTTTTATTATTTCACGTTATAGAAATTTGATTTATATTAATTCAGACAATGATATATAGGCTAATGAATTCTTTTTTTTTTAATAAACTAACGCCATTTTTATAAACCCCCTAGAAACAGTGCCGAAACCAGCGTTAGTGGCACTCTAGATGAACTCTGAAAATATCTCACCATTCCCGCGCTAAAAAGTACTAAAGTATGAAGTTGTCGCCCCAGACTAGTAGGAAAGTAGCAGGGTTGTTAATTACCTGAGGTGACCTAATTTCTTTGAACATGATCATCTGGAACAAGCATGAACTTTTGTCAAGCTTACCAGCTAATATGGGCAGATTGATACCACTGGATGAGTGACAGGCTTAATTAAAGGGGGGGGGGGTTAAACCATGTAGGATAGGGGAGTGGATGGAGAAAGACTAAGTCTCTGCTATTGCCCTAGTTAAATGTTTTCTTGAGTGAGAAGTTATTCTTAGATTGATAAGGAGTATTTAAGGCAAGGTTGACTATTCTCCCTGGGGATGAACCTGTATAAAAGACACGTTCATATTTACTAGTGTGTATATATGTATATGCCTTATTCTAATTTATTGCACATATTCCCATTGTTACATGATATTATTGCCCTATTTTTGTCCTGTTTCTTTAAAACAATGACTTTTGTTGAGAATTATCCCCCTTGTTAAGCAATGCTTGACTGTATATAATCAAATTTAAAGGATTAATTTTTGGTTGATTGTTTTCTGTAGCTTTGTTTATTTCAAATTCTGAATGTTGTATTTACCCAACAGTAAATTATTTAATGATAATAATAATAAAATTTCAGATTAGTTAACAATATAATTACATATACGATGCCACCCTTAAATGTCTTTTTAAAATAAACATAGATTTTGCTGCTAATGCTCCTGATAGTGCCACCTGATGTGCCTTCCCCCCCCCCTACATCATTGCACTTTACAGCCCTGTTCTTATCTGTAAATGCCTGTTGGTTTATGAAATTAATCAAGAATGCTCATAATAAAGCTATCAAACTTAGTTTAATATATATTTTATTTATTTATTTTTGTTATGTATCTTTCGTGGAATCCACATTATAATTTTTGAATTTGATTACAATTTGAAAAGTAATATTGATATTAATATGAATGCTCAGAATTACCTGTTGGAGATTAAAACCTTCAAATGAAGCATTGATTATTTTCAAGGTATTTTTCTCTCTTGAAGCACATAATTATTATGTGTACTGTTATAATTTGTTTTATGCCTAGGTAAAAACTTTTTTTACTTTCTTTTAATGTTAATTTTATTTATAATCAATGAAATTAACCTTCTCTTAGGTACCTATCTTCAATAGTTGGGTGGACATTGGTCAAACTGCCATTTATTTGATCAAAAATCATTTCATCATTGTATTATCTTAATGAAATTGTCTGTAGTTATTTAAAGACATGATTTTCCAAAAACTGTAAACAACAGAAATCAAAGAAATTTGTCAAAATATTGTTTTAATCACTTACTTTTATTTTACACAATGATATCTTTTTGTGATGTTTTTCAATTTTTAAATAGTTGTTTTTTTTTATTTAAAAAAAATGTCTTTCAATCGTCCTGCAATAGCTAAAAAAATTTTTGTTAAACATTATCCTAATCTATAATTATCACAAGTAAGAGTTATCATTATAGACCAGTGACTGGCTTGCAAATAAATTTAATGCGAATAATTCTATTGCAATAAGGTTGTAAACTCTATCTCATAGTTCAGGTTATGGGTTTGTGTCGTACCTAGAGCTATCATTGTCATTGCAGTTGTATCTGTAATTGGAATGTAGCATTAAAGAACTGTTCCAACATATTGTGACTGCTAACAAGAAATATCATCTTTGATCTTATTTGATTGTATAGAACAAATTTAATTTAAAATTGTTTGGGGTTTAGCAGGAAGGAAGGTAAAATTGAAACACAATTTTGCCTTTTGTTTAATAATCGAAGCTATAATTATTTCTAAATATGTTCAGTTAGTGATTGAATATTTATATTCAACAATAATTTATAATTCTTAAAAATGAATTTTTTTTCAAAATGTCCTATACCATTGTGCCAAAAAAAACACCAAAGTTAAAACATTACTTGTTTTGAATAAATTAAAAAAAACAACTCATGCCATTTGTATTTGATAACTAAGACTATTTGACTTAGAGGGGTGTGTGAAGTCCCTGTAAGGATGAGAAGAAATCTCTTAGATCCTTTAAACCACTAATGGGACGGTTTTATGGTGCCCTTCTTTCATCCCCACCATAGCCGACAGTACAATGGTCATAGAGGCACCACGGGGGATATAGCAGGGAATTAAGCCATGACCTGAAACATCCATTGGTCCTCACCAGAGATCGAACCAGGGACCCTCAGGTCGACATTCGAGTGCACACGAGCATCCATCTCCTGGCTCTTCCAGTAACAACATGCACAATCGAGAGATCATTTAGCACTCTAAGACAAGTAAAAACATAAAAACTAATTGCATCATATTGTAGGGTAACCTAAGCTCTGTACATTCAAATAGTCATAATATCTTAAGCTTTTTTATGATTAAAATAATAAGAGATATAAAGAGGTGAGGTAAAAAAAACTAAAAAAATTGGTCATTTTAAAAAAATTCACACACACACATACAAAGAACTGTAACGTATATATTCAACATAAATATATGAAAATGTGGGTATAAAAAGCTCTGAACTATAAAGTAGTCGTTAGACCAATGACATTTATATATACAGTACAGTGATGGATAAATCCATGCATGTAAAAATCAATATGATGATAGTAACAGTAACATTTAATGCGTACAGTTCAATTATATTCTGGCACAGGTGGACCACCTTATTGATCACGATGCCCCCCGTGCGAGGTAACAACATTTAGTTTAATATGCTTCTCTCCTCAATTGAACATTATTTATTTTGTATCAGATACAACTAATTTGTTGAAATCTGTTATCTTTTTTTTTTTTTTTTTTGAAGCGATCTTAGGAGAAGTAACATTTCTAAAAATGTTTTTTTTTCTAACGCCGCCATTGCCAGCATGGTAGGGTGTAGTGTGCCTACCACACCAGCACTGTTGGCGGCGCTGATGCACGTCTGCCATGCCTACAGAGCGGCGGGGTGAATGTGCCCGCTATCATCTGCAGGGATGGCAGAAAGATGGGTTTTAATCCTTGCCCAAACTGGCCAGACCAGCAGGGTGTGTGTACTGCCGATCGGCCAGAATGGCAAGGAACGGGGTTTTTCCTGCCACTCGGACAGAAGGGAGGGTGTAGTGTGCCTGTACCCTCAGCTCAAAATGGCAGGCTGCGCAGGTGTGCTTGAGTGGGACAAAGTGGAAGGGTGTTGTGTGCCGACCACATCTGTCACCACCGCCAGCTGTGAATACTGCGGTCTCGGATAGTCCTCACTGACCACACTACCACCACCCTCGCAAGTAATGGTTTTTTTTTCCTGGCTAGAGAACCCATATGATCCATCCCCCGTGGATCATGGTATGTCTCTCAGACCAGGAAGGAGAGTTCACAAAACATCAAATATTCTGTGATACTCTCCGAAACAAATCTGTTATCGGCTTCAAGGTATAATGGGCGTTGACGAGCTCACACGACTTTAAAAATTGATCAAATTACACTAACATAAATATCATAGTAACAAATACGTAGGTTTGTGCATTTAGCATAAAAATAGGTACAATTAACATACATTTGAAAGAAACAGATTTTACATAAATAATTTATTACAAATAATATAGACAAAATAATAAAACATCTTTATTTATTAATTAGTTATTCGTATTCAATTTTTTTTTTACAAAATATCAGTTACAAGTGAAGTCCCTGTAAGGATGAGATTAAATCTAATGGGACGGTTTTTGCAGTGCCTTTCTTTTATCCCCACCACAGCTGATCGTGCAATAGCCATAGATGCACCACGGGAGACATAGCGGCACTTAAGGCACGACCTGAAATATCCATTAGTCTTCACCGAAGATCGAACCAGTGACCATCAGGTCGACAATCGAGCGCTTTACCACACGACCATCCGTAGCGGGCCGCATTTTGGTCTTAATACAATTGACCGACACAGTTACTGATATTAATTGATAAGTCCTGGTGAGTTTTTTTACGCCCGTTCGGCGTGAAGCAGAAGTTTTGTGGGTTGGAACTCCGCCAACTAGATCCGCCGCCATACTTTTGTGTCTCTACCCCCTTTTTGATCTCTGTTGACATAATGGTCGACAAATATGGTGTTGTTTTAGACGGGGCACCATTAAACAGAGCCTGGGGTTGGTCACTGCTATGCCACCTCTAACAAATGTTAGTTGAGGGATGCCAAGGATGTTGCGTACTGCAGTCGATCGTGTCACCCCACACCACTCAGAAACTTGACATTCTCTGACCAACGGGGCCTCTTTTCACAACTGTCAAATCTTTTTATAGCTGATTATGGAAAGCGACGGGGGGGGGGGCTTCAAATGCTTGGACCAGGGACGTACTGGCAAAGGACGACGCGAAGAGCATTCGCCATGGGCCATTTGGGCGGGTGATCTAATTGCATTCATCATAAATAAAGTTTGACGGATACATACAGTTAAATCAGTAAAAAAAATTGTTTTCTTAAATTCGATTATATGTGAAGTATAAAAAACATTAAACTAATTTGTTTAAGGTTTAACCTTTAACCTCTGTTAACTTTAAAAGCAGCCCGAATCCCGCCAAAACCCAATGGAAACAGCTAAACGGGTACGATACAGCTCACAAGAAATATCAGATTTCCTTAGAATGGGTTCTCATTTGTACAGATACTTCTTCCATCTGACCTGTTTGTCATGTAAAGTAGAGCAATTTTAAGAAAAAAAAAATCACAGAACAAATATTTTGGGGCAAAGGGCTGTATGCCGCTTGGTCTACACGATGTCTAAATAAATTACATCATATCATAAAGTAGTAGTAAGTAAAGTAAAGTTCCCTTAGCCCTATCGGGCCATCGGGGCAAATGAAGTGTAGAATTCATCTGTTTCTATAACCTCGGCATATGAAGGGATTGTGTGGTTAGCACAACGCCCAGCCGCCTTTACTTCCCAAACTTTAAGTCAGGTATCCATTTAAAGCTGGGTGGACTTGTGGGACGACTTTGCACAAATTTCACCTGGAAAAATTTCACGGGCCTCACCAATGGGGATCGAACCCAGGACTCTCAGGATGACAGTCGAGTATCTACACCACTCGGCCATCCGTCCCACATCATATCATAGGAATAGATAAAATAAAGTAATCCTTATGTAAACAAAGGCTAGCGAGAAGTAGCCTACTTGCATGTTACCAGGGAGATGAAAAAATGATAATATTTGAATTATTTTATTTAAAATATGTTCAGTTGTTTCCTTGTGTAAATATTTCAGCTGGCAAGCTACATCCCACAGCTGACACGCTTTAATCCAGAAAGCTGGGGTTTAGCCATCTGTACAGTTGATGGTCAAAGGTAATAACAAATACATAATGTGGAAATACATCATTGTGTATTACTCTTTTACTTTCTTATATGTAAAAGAATATTAAATTTAGTGATAACATTTAAGTCAAAGATGATAGTTGTAATGTCAAGGTCACCATCGGTGATTTTTCTAGACTTATTTGTTAACCGTGCATATTAATTTAGTGAATATGCCATTAACATGTTTGATTCTTAATCTCATATAGGTATGCTCTTGGTGATGCTTATGACCCGGTGTGTCTGCAATCTGTCAGCAAACCGTTGACTTATGCCATGGTTCTGGATGAGCTGGGTCCTGATGTAGTACACCAGTATATGTAGGCCAGGAGCCTAGTGGGCCAGGAGCTTAGTGGGCAAGCTTTTAACACCATAGGACTGGATCCAAAAAAGTGATTTTTTAAAATCCTTCACAGATTAGCATTTATCGATAGATCATTTTTGAATATTTTTATGAGAGCTTTAAGTAAATCTCCAATAAAACTATTCATGTTTTTAAATGTTGTTTTATTTTGTTTCTTCCGATCGACCACATAATCCTATGGTGAATGCTGGGGCAGTGGTCATTTGTTCATTGCTCAAACAAGGCATGAATCTGGCTGATAAATTTGATTATGTAAGTCTAACATCACTGGTTAAATATAGAATGCATAGCTATGAGAATTTTTTTTGGATGGATATTTTTTCATGCATATATTTTTTTTCCAAAGTTCCCTGTTAACTTATTTTCCATCTCTGTATCATACATTTTTCAGAATCAACAAAAGCTTAGACAATTGGCTGGAAATGAGTTTGTCTCCTTTAATAACTCCATGTAAGAGCCCAAATTTCTGTTGCAATACAAATAAAAATGAACAGTTTGACTAGTACCTAAATTGTTGATCATTGGCAGGCAGTGATTTGTTATTTTCTTTTTTTTATGTTATGTTATTGCTACAGTGTATTATAAAAATGTTCAGATTGTATTTATGTCCTAAATAACTTTTAACAATTTTAATGTTACAGATTTTTATCAGAGCATCAGACAGCAGATAGAAATTTTGCAATTGGCTACTATCTAAAAGAAAAACAGGTGATATGAATATTTACTTTCATTAAATTTTTGTTTAATATATAAGATATTGAAGTAAAAATTTTATGTCTGTTACTGTAATGTTTTTTTTTGTTTTTGCAGTGTTTTTCCAGAGGCGCAAATCTTCATGAACTGCTGGATTTTTACTTTCAGGTAATTTTTTTTTTATTTTTTATCTTGCTCATAATATTTTTGTTTGTTTGTTACATAGCCTGTGTTAAGCACTTGAGGATATAGTATGGTAAGCCAGGAGTCGTGGTACCCGCCTATACTTGTGTCAGCTATCTATTCTAGGCTCGGTTTGACTTAAAGATATCACCCATCCTGGGCGGACTTATGTCAGTAAAGGTCCCGGGATCAGAAGAAAACATTGGGCGTTTGAGAAAAAGAGAGGAGAGACATAATAAAAGGTTTAAAATCTGTGGCCCCTAAATAAATAATTGGGTGTCCTGTGAACACACCTAATGCACCGTCACTAAGTCTGCCTTTGTCACCCATACTCATTACATGAGAATTGTTTTGTTTTATACATCCTGTTAGTTTTGTCAACTCATTTAATTTTATCATGCTACATGTATTTTAATAAATTATCTGGTAAAAGTGAGTTTTTTTTCTCTCAGTGTTTGAATGTTTATATGACGAAAAGAAAAAAGCATAAAAAGAAAAAATGCAACTTATTCAAAGAAATTATATTTATAATTTTCAGCTCTGCTCTGTGGAAACCACATGTGATTCAGGTACTGTTGTTGCTGCCACACTGGCCAATGGTGGCATCTGTCCAACCACTGGTGTCAAAGTTCTGTAACCTTACTGCATTCGTGACACTCTAAGTTTGATGTTGTCCTGTGGTATGTACGACTACTCTGGCCAGTTCGCCTTTAAGGTATGTAATAAAGTAATATAGCATAACTTGAGTATTTATTAACAAGCTCATAGATGAAAATGCATTGTACTTCCTTTCATCATAGGTCGGTCTACCAGGTAAATCTGGAGTTGGTGGTGGAATTATGCTTGTGGTGCCAAATGTGATGGGAATTTTCATGTGGTCTCCTCCATTAGATCAGTATGGTAACAGTTATCGTGGTATCCAGTTTTGTGAGGTATACAATTTTTATGTTTGGCTATATTTTGTATTTAAATATATTAATTTTTATGTAATCTTTTAAACTCAAATTATAAATCAGTTTAGATTTTTCTGAGTTAAATTTTTTTTTGTTGGCTCTTTTTATTTTAAGGAATTGGTGAAATGTTTCAACTTTCATAATTATGACAATTTGAGGCACACCCCAAAGAAAATGGATCCCCGTATGCTGCTGGTTGATTTACAGACCAACATGGTGGTGAATTTATTATTTGCAGCATACAATGGTGATGTGACTGCCATCAGGAGGTTAGACTTTTTAAAACCTTCTGTCACTGTGTGGTGAAATCTCCCTAGTAATTTTTGTTTGTGTTCATGCTCATTAATTGCATGAATTTGTTAATTAAAGTTAATTTTTAATTGAATAGTTTTAATAAAATAAACAGTAAAATAACAACTTTTAAAATGTTTTATAAACTACTTTATTTTGGAATGACACAACATCATGGACACATCTCTCTTTATGAACATTTTGTATTTGAGAATATTTGTTTAGATGATTGCCATTTAGAGTCAACTTTCTATGAGAAGTACAACACCTGAGAATAGTAAACTCTTAACTTAGCATTTGATGAGATTACCTTGATTCCTGGGTTTCTTATTCCTGGATGAATATTTTTCTAATTTTCATTTAGTTTAGATTTTCAGCTGCATCTTTAACTTTAATATGATATCAGCATTGATATAAATATAGACATAATATGACTACAAAATCATTTACTGGCCTTTCTCACATTCAGAAATGCACTCAAGTCATCTAATCACTACTACTTCACTTTTCTTTTTAGTTTATATATGATGAATGCACAGATATGCCTGTAGCCAAATGGCTTAGATAACTATATTAATAGGCTGAACTATAACCCAATCTCATTTAATACTATACCACACTATTCTTACATTCAGGTGTGCACTAATGGGAATGGACATAAATCAAGCAGACTATGATGGTCGTACAGCACTCCATGTTGCAGCAGCTGAAGGTCACTATACAGTGGTGAAGTTTCTGCTGGAGAAATGTAATTGTTCTCCCAATTTAAAAGACAGGTCAATTTCTTAATATTTCGAGCACTACTGATTGATATACATAATACTAAGAGACATGTAAGAAAACTGGCATTTGTAACAATATCAGTGATAGGCAATCTTTTGGACTTCACAAACTACTAAATTCATTAATTATATTTCATGGATATAACCTAATACATAACTTTTATTCAGGGACGAGGTGTGAGTGTTGCCGGTCTAACTCGTAGAGAAAAATTTATTGATGATTTTATAGCCATATACAAAGCACAAATGAACAAAGATCTATATATTTGTATAATTTATTGGACTAACAACATATACGATTTATATATAACTGATGTTATATATATTTTAACTTGTTGTCATTTTATTATGAATGATTATGCTAACTATATTCAATAAACACAGGACCATTTTATAGCTCTAGTTTGCTCATGTCTTAGTAAATTGCGTATTGTTAGAAAGAGTGCAGCATTTTTTTAAATATATGTAATTTTGTTTCGGAGAGTATCACAAAATATATGGAAATGATATTTTGTGATCTCTCCTTCCTGGTCTGAGAGACATACCATGATCCAGGGGGGATGGATCATAGGGGTTCTCTAGTCAGGAAAAAAAAACCATTACTTGCGAGGGTGGTGGTACTGTGGTCAATGAGGACTATCCGAGACCGCAGTATTCACAGCTGGCGGTGGTGACGGATGTGGTCGGCACACAACACCCTTCCACTCCTTCCCACTCAAGCACACCTGCGCAGCCTGCCAATTCGGGCTGGGGGGTGTATGCACACTACACCCCCCCCTCTGTCCGAGTGGCAGGAAAAACCCCTTTCCTTGCCATTCTGGCTGATCGGCAGTACACACACCCTGCTGGTCTGGCCAGTTTGGGCCAGGATTAAAACCCATCTTTCTGCCATCCCTGCAGATGATGGCGGGCACACTCACCCCGCCGCTCTGTAGGCATGGCAGACGTGCATCAGCGCCGTCAACAGTGCTGGTGTGGTAGGCACACTACACCCTACCAGAAAAAAAAAATAAAAAAAAAAAACGTAATTTTGTTTTATATATTATCATATTATCAGGTGGAATTTTCTGCCCATTGATGATGTGAAGAGATTTAACAGACACAAGTGTGTGGATCTCATCCAGACTTTTATGCAGAAAGAAAAACAGATTAATGCTGGGGCGGAAGAAAAAAAATAATTGTTCTGGCTTTTACTATAACCTTTTTTAGCCTTAATAGTGAGGCATACTGTTATTCTGTAATCAAATTAAAACAGCAAGGCAGCTACTGTAAAGATTGTAACTTTTATAAAATATGATTATTTATAATTTTTTTAATACAATACAATGTAACATTTTAAATTCAATTGAATCGATCTAATACAGTCTTCCTTTGTAAATTGTCTGCAAAATATTCTAGCTGAGAAAATAGATCGATATTGATGTAAATATGAAAATATCATACATTTTTAATTGAATGTTTTAATAGCTGAATGTTAACATTAAAAAGAAAGATATGAAAAATGTTTTTTGTATTACTACGTCATATGTTTGGGAGAGCATTATGTAGGCAACATAGCACTTAATAAATGTGGCTATTTTAGGCCTACTTAACCTCTTGATAGTCTGGACTATTCATTCTTGCTATTGATTTAATTTTTTTTTTTAATATTTAAAAAAAATCTAAATATACATGTCCAGTCTTTAAGCTGACAGTGTATTTTTTCTAATCATATAATAGTATTGTATTACATATTTTCATAAATAACTTTATGTCTTATGCATACATTTTTACATGTTTACATATAGCTGTAATGTACATGTGACATCTGTAAAAAAAAAAGTGAAAACAATAAAATACAATGTCAAAGCACACATTTAAAGCTAAACACTTTAGTACTTGACGGATGGCCAAGTGGTGTAGATACTCGACTGTCGACTTCAGAGTCATGGGTTCAATGCTCGGTGATAACAATGGGAATTTTTCCACAAGTTCACCCAGTTTTAAATAGTACCCGACTTTAAGCTGGGGAAGTAAAGGCGGCTGGGCGTTATGCTAACCACACAATCCCTTCACTAGCCGATCAACTCAGCAATAAAGTTTCTTAATGCTTTGGGTAGGGTGCTAATGACAGCATTTTCTGATGAGTTATCTTCAAGATATTTGTCTACTTCAGCAGAACTGTTACTATTAAGCTGGTTCTGCCGCCGTGCAGTAAAACTGAACAGCTGACTGTATAGAAGCTGCAACACCCTGCGCCATCATTATCTTCAACAGAGTTATCGGCCTTCTATAGTGCACTCTTATAAATACCCCATTATTTGTATGTTTTCAAAGCTGTTTTATTATTTCACGTTATAGAAATTTGATTTATATCAATTCAGACAATGATTTATAGGCTAATGAATTCTTTTTTTTTTTTTAACAAACTAACGCCATTTTTATAAACCCCCTAGAAACAGTGCCGAAACCAGCGTAAGTGGCACTCTAGATCAGTGGTTCCCAAACTTTTTTGACCCGTGGACCCCTTTTAGAATCAAAACTTTCCCACGGACCCCCAAGTGAAAAATCTACATAAATGCATAATATACAAATTACAAATGAATGAAAAAAAACACATTTTGAAGAATTATTCATTGAAATTATAATTTCTGTTTAAAATAAAATAAATTAATGACTTGGATGAACTTGATGAGATGTTATGAGTGTGTTTATGTGGATATTTTAATAAGCTGCTTCTGTATTGCTAAGGATTCATCTGTGAGTTTGTCTACGTGCGAAAGGGTTCAGCACCCAGTCGGGAATATCCAAATGAAGAATGTCTTTAAATCTTTGGTTTATGTCTGCATGAAGAGCCGTTAAGTGTTGACAGTAGGCAAGCAAATCTTCATCCCTGTTTTGCAATTTCAAAAGATTTGGAAACTGAGAACATTCTCCTCTTGCCAAGTTTAGTTTGTACAGAAAAAGTTTTGCAGACATTACGCTTTTAGTTTTGATTAAATTTAATTGGTCACCTTGTTGTTACAAATTAGTTTCGTTATATTTGTCAAATAAATCCGTGAAATAGGCTATGTCATTTTTTTGAGTTAATTAAATTGTGTCGCAAATCATTGTCTTTGCCTTCCAAGAATTCCAACACAGAATCAAAGAGGGCATAAAAGCGATTTAAACATGCACCTTTGGATAACCAACGTACTTCTGTGTGAAGTAGTAAACGATTATAGTCTTCATCATTTTCCAAACAAAGTTGAGCAAATAATCTCTTATTTAAAGCATTCCTCTTGATTTTATTAACTGCTTTAATGACATGATCTAGTGATCCATGCAAACGTTCACTAAGATTTTTTGCGACCAAATGATGTCGATGAATGACACAGTGCACTGAAAATACATTTGGTACAGCTTGTTTTAAGTATGCCAGAAAGCCTCGGTATCTTCCTACCGTTGCCGGAGCACCATCAGTAGCAACAGAGATGATATTAGTTAAGGGTATAGCTTTTACATCAAAATATTTTTTCTAATTCAGTAAATATCGTTTCTCCTTTTGTATCGGTTTCCAAACATTTACCAAATAACAAATCTTGACAAAAAATTTCTTCTTTGATAAATCTTACATAAGCTAAAAGTAAAGCTTCGTTTCCTGGTAAAGTTGACTCACCAAGCTGTATAGAGAATTCATATGTTTTTAAGTACTCACATAGAGAATTTTCTACGGACTGAGCCAATTTGTCAAACCTTTTTGTACCGTATTATTACTCAGTGGAATTCTTTTTATAATGTCAAAAGCTCGATTGTGCAACACGGTGCGTAGCACCTCACTTACAGCTGGTAATATAAGTTCTTCACAAATAGTATGGGGCTTTCCGGACCTTGCAATCAATAAAGAAATGTTATAAGAAGCAGCAAGCAGTCCATCATCATCTCGCTTAGATGTTGTCCCAATGTGTTTCTGCAGTGACGGTGTTTTCAAATATTTTTCTTTGACTGTTTGAAAAAACCTTAAATCCTTATCTTTTTTATCACTGTGCATTTTTATTAAATGCTCCTTAAGCTTGGAAGGTTTCATGGAATCATTAGACATAGTTTTATTACATAGAAGACACATAGGTAAAGTACTATTTCCAGGTGATGAAATGAATCCATACTTCAATTATTCAACGATGTATTGTCGGCATTTTTTCTTTGGCTCACTCATTCTGCTATCTGTTAAAAAGGCACAAAAGGATATAAGAAAATGTGGATATCAAATGTTTTGTTTGCAACAAACCACTGTTAATTATTAACATTTTCAATGGAATGCTACAGACCTGCAGTAAAGACTTTTAGAATTAATTATATGACGTAATGAAACGATTTCCTGTAATTTTTAATAAAATATAACTTTAAATAATTTACTACTTTTAAATAACATCTGTAAACAAAAAACTTAGTATCTCTTCCTAAGTTTTGAATAAAAAGTGGCATTACTTACTATATTTAAAAATGTGATATACAATTTTTTTCAAAATTGGTTGAATTTTTTTAAGACAAGGCTGTTGATAAAATATGAGGATACTTACATCCACTGAAGTTGTACTTTCTATGTCACTGTATTATTACTTTCATGTGTGCTGCCTATTTTCATCAAGCTGTATGTCTGTCCCTCTCTGTTGTGTTCTTTCTCCTGTTCTCTCTGTCTTCCAGTCTATCTGTCAAAAATATCTGCTAGCTTCTTTTATAAGACCTAATTACAACATCTTCAAACACACGTCCTTGTCTCTGATTGGTCGGTCCCTAATAGGTGATATTCTGTTATTTCAGTCAAAACAGCAGTATCCCTCGACTTTTGTATTTTAATGACACACTAATTAATTAAGTCATCCCTGACCTAATGATCCATATTCTTGAAAATACAATGTTTGACCTATATTCTTAAAAATACAATGCTCAACCTAGAAACTTTGGGTCTTTGTATCATTATTCAAGCCCATGTGGAAGTCCGGCGCCATACATACGAGACCAGACAGTAGATAATTAGGTTACCACAACATTTTTCTCTTGAAAATAAAAGGGCGCTTAGCATTGCTTTTGATTCCAGCCTAACCAGGTCATCTTTTTTCCCACAGGTATGTGTCACCCAAAAATACAAACTCTCTATAAACATGACCGACATTGTAATCTCAGAGAGAGTAAATATGGCGCATTTTCTGCATAAGCGTGTTTTCTGCCGCCTGTCTCTTACCATGCCATGCTTGTTATTAACTTTTAGCTGGCGCTTTCAGTTTATTTATTGTTTTTATGTTTATTTCCATTAAAATAAAATGGATTTTAATTTTACTATTTTACATTTAACCTTTCGCGGACCCCCTGGAGTTGTTCAGGGACCCCCAAATGACTAAAAAATTTCCGCGGACCCCCTGGATGCTACCAGGGACCCCTGGGGGTCCGTAGGGACCACTTTGGGAACCACTGCTCTAGATGAACTCTGAAAATATCTCACCATTCCCGCGCTAAAAAGTACTAAAGTATGAAGTTGTCGCCCCAGACTAGTAGGAAAGTAGCAGGGTTGTTAATTACCTGAGGTGACCTAATTTCTTTGAACATGATCATCTGGAACAAGCATGAACTTTTGTCAAGCTTACCAGCTAATATGGGCAGATTGATACCACTGGATGAGTGACAGGCTTAATTAAAGGGGGGGGGGGGTTAAACCATGTAGGATAGGGGAGAGGATGGAGAAAGACTAAGTCTCTGCTATTGCCCTAGTTAAATGTTTTCTTGAGTGAGAAGTTATTCTTAGATTGATTAGGAGTATTTAAGGCAAGGTTGACTATTCTCCCTGGGGATGAACCTGTATAAAAGTCTTTTCTATGTGATACTTAACTTGATTACCTGTTTTTTTAAGATTTGTAAGAATCATGTTTAATTAAAGCTAATAGATGTTCATACTTCAATATATTTCTAATACTCAAACTGAACTAATATTAATAATAATGCTTAATAGCGTGTGAAGTCGCTGTAAGGATGAAATTAAATCTAATGGGACAGTTTTTGCAGTGCCTTTCTTTTATCCCCACCACAGCTGATAGTGCAATGGCCATAGATGCACCACGGGAGACATAGCGGCACTTAAGGCACGACCTGAAATATCCATTAGTCTTCACCGAAGATCAAACCAGTGACCCTCAGGTCGACAATCGAGCGCTTTACCACACGACCATCCGTAGCGGGCCGCATTTTGGTCTTAATACAATTGACCGACACAGTTACTGATATTAATTGATAAGTCCTGGTGAGTTTTTTTACGCCCGTTCGGCGTGAAGCAGAAGTTTTGTGGGTTGGAACCCCGCCAACTAGATCCGCCGCCATACTTTTGTGTCTCTACCCCCTTTTTGATCTCTGTTGACATAATGGTCGACGAATATGGTGTTGTTTTAGACGGGGCACCATTAAACAGAGCCTGGGGTTGGTCACTGCTATGCCACCTCTAACAAATGTTAGTTGAGGGATGCCAAGGATGTTGCGTACTGCAGTCGATCGTGTCACCCCGCACCACACAGAGACTTGACATTCTCTGACCACCGGGGCCTCTTTTCACAACTGTCAAATCTTTTTATAGCTGATTATGGAAAGCGACCGAGGGGGGGGGGCTTCAAATGCCTCGACCAGGGACGTACTGGCAAAGGACGACGCGAAGAGCATTCGCCATGGGCCATTTGGGCGGGTGATCTAATTGCATTCATCATAAATAAAGTTTGACGGATACATACAGTTAAATCAGTAAAAAAATTGTTTTCTTAAATTCGATTATATGTGAAGTATAAACAACATTCAACTAATTTGTTTAAGGTTTAAACTTTAACCTCTGTTAACTTTAAAAGCAGCCCGAATCCCGCCAAAACCCAATGGAAACAGCTAAACGGGTACGATACAGCTCACAAGAAATATCAGATTTCCTTAGAATGGGTTCTCATTTGTACATATACTTCTTCCATCTGACCTGTTTGTCATGTAAAGTAGAGCAGTTCGCTCTATTGTGTTAATACTACTTGTTAGCTTCTCTGATTAATATTTACAGTCTTTGAAAGCTACTGGGCTAAGGGAGACGGATCCACGATTGAAAGAATGCATGCAGAATTTGAACAGCCGGCAAAGTGAAATTAGCGACAGAGATGCTGTGCAGATCATCTTCATTGATAAGGAAACATTCAGAGAGTATGTCTATGTGTTGTTGACATTAGATATAAAAACAATGGGCCGTAACTACGTTTTTACTGTACAAATCATCATTAAATTCACGCTGTTGTCTCCCATATAAAGAACCTTTTTTGTTTAAAAAAGAAAAAAAAAACTTAACTGAAGACTGGAGAAATGTATTAAAATCTATGTAGTTGTAAAACGTACTGTTGATATTATTATTATTTTTTTGCTATTATGCTTTAATTTACAGATGCATAACAGAAAATATAATTTTAATAGCCAAGGCCTTCAGAAACCAGTTTATAATTCCAGAGTTTGTACAGTTCACTCAAAGGATTGAGGAACTTTTCTGGAGAGCTAAAGCCAACACCCATGGGCAGGTTAGAAATATGAAAAAAACACAAAAGTGGTGCGAAAAAAAAATCTTGACTGCTTCATATTGTTGTATTTAATTATAGCATAAAGTTTATTGAAATTTGGTGAATTCATTAGCTAAGTTAGCAGTGCTAGCATTACTATGAAAAGGTATCAAAACTTACAAATTTATCGTCGACATCAGGCCTGTCATCTGAGGGCTGTGAGGGTCACACCGTATTGTCATAATGACTGCTCATGACATATTATTGCAGTCATTTCGATAAAAAGAATCGCAGAATATTTAAACTAAGAAACGTATTATGTACATACAACTGGTTTAGCACTGAACCATGTTCATCGCTGCAGTCTAATCCTGGGTTCCTACCAATCTCCTCAAACTGGGAGCACTTTGATCACATACTGCCCACTGTTGATAAATCATTTTTTTCTCAAAATATGATGAGCTAGTATTTGGACCCATTCTTCACTAGGGTGGCAAATATTCTATTATATCTCTTCCTCCTTCTCTCTATTCTGTTTTTTCTTCCTCTCACTATGCTTTATTATCTCCCCTTCCTATGTTGTATTCTTGCTCTGGCCCTCTACATATTCTATATTCACTCTACCCCACTCTAACTCACTCTACCCCACCCTTTTCTGTAGTCTCTCATCCTTAACCATACTGACATCCACTTTTTAGTTATTGAAATTATACAGTAAAATGAACCCATTATCCACACCTTGTGCACCCCCCCTTTCACTAGCTTTACCATACATACTGGTGAGCAGTGAATTATGCCACAAAGAGCAGTCACTGTGGTGGAAATGTCATTTTTATAAAGATTTTTAATATTTCGGCACAAGCACATTTCATCGCAGTTTTGCCTTATGTTGTAGATGATAGAGCCCCCACCCCCGTCCACAGTGCCTTGATGCTGGTAATGCATCTCCCTTGTGGCCCTGGGCACAGCAACGAATTGATTGGCTTTTTCAACTTATTACATGCAATATAATTAACATATTGTCTTGATATCCATGGTCTAATTAGATCAAAGAGGTCTAAAATTAGCCCACTCAGACTCCAACCACGCAATTTGCCATTTTTAAAAAAGTGAGAACGATTTTTTATCCCATGAAATATGCACAAGTAAACCAGCGTGCAAGAAAGTCAAGTAAATATTAGAATTTTAAGAAAAAAAAATCACAGAACAAATATTTTGGGGCAAAGGGCTGTATGCCGCTTGGTCTACACGATGTCTAAATAAATTACATCATATCATAAAGTAGTAGTAAGTAAAGTAAAGTTCCCTTAGCCCTATCGGGCCATCGGGGCAAATGAAGTGTAGAATTCATCTGTTTCTATAACCTCGGCATATGAAGGGATTGTGTGGTTAGCACAACGCCCAGCCGCCTTTACTTCCCAAACTTTAAGTCAGGTACCCATTTAAAGCTGGGTGGACTTGTGGGACGACTTTGCACAAATTTCACCTGGAAAAATTCCACGGGCCTCACCATTGGGGATCGAACCCAGGACTCTCAGGATGACAGTCGAGTATCTACACCACTCGGCCATCCGTCCCACATCATATCATAGGAATAGATAAAATAAAGTAATCCTTATGTAAACAAAGGCTAGCGAGAAGTAGCCTACTTGCATGTTACCAGGGAGATGAAAAAATGATAATATTTGAATTATTTTATTTAAAATATGTTCAGTTGTTTCCTTGTGTAAATATTTCAGCTGGCAAGCTACAACTTATTCAAAGAAATTATATTTATAATTTTCAGCTCTGCTCTGTGGAAACCACATGTGATTCAGGTACTGTTGTTGCTGCCACACTGGCCAATGGTGGCATCTGTCCAACCACTGGTGTCAAAGTTCTGTAACCTTACTGCATTCGTGACACTCTAAGTTTGATGTTGTCCTGTGGTATGTACGACTACTCTGGCCAGTTCGCCTTTAAGGTATGTAATAAAGTTATATAGCTTACTTTTTTACCTAAATACATTGTAAGCATAGTCCGCTAATTGTAAAAAGTAAAGATCCCTTAAGCCCCTAAGGGCTCTTTGGGACAGATGAAGTATAGAATTCATCTGTTTTAGTAAACTCAGCATTTAAAGGGATAGTATGGTTAGCACAATGCCGAACCACCTTTTCTCCCCCAACAGAAGGTCAGGTACCCATTTAAAGCTGGGTGGACTTGGGGACTTAACCAGGACCTGAATAATTCCCAAGGACTCCAGTCGACAGTCGAGTACTCTACATTGTATGGCCACCTGTCCCATGCTAATTGTAAATTGTATCTATATTTTCAAAGATTTTTTTTTACACCTCACCTAAACAGCTAAAAAAAATTATTTTTATCAGGGATTTAGTAAATGCATAACTTAAGTATTTATTAACAAGCGCATAGATGAAAATGCATTTTACTTCCTGTCATCATAGGTTGGTCTACCAGGTAAATCTGGAGTTGGTGGTGGAATTATGCTTGTGGTGCCAAATGTGATGGGAATTTTTATGTGGTCTCCTCCATTAGATCAGTATGGTAACTGTTGTCGTGGTATCCAGTTTTGTGAGGTATATCAATACAATTTTTATGTTTGGCTATATTTTGTATTTAAATATATTAATTTTTATGTAATCTTTTAAACTTAAATTATAAATCAGTTTAGATTTTTCTGAGTTAAATTTTATTTTTTGTTGGCTCTTTTTATTTTAAGGAATTGGTGAAATGTTTCAACTTTCATAATTATGACAATTTGAGGCACACCCCAAAGAAAGTGGATCCCCGTATGCTGCTGGTTGATTCACAGACCAACATGGTGGTGAATTTATTATTTGCAGCATACAATGGTGATGTGACTGCCATCAGGAGGTTAGACTTTTTAAAACCTTCTGTCACTGTGTGGTGAAATCTCCCTAGTAATTTTTGTTTGTATTCATGCTCATTAATTGCATGAATTTGTTAATTAAAGTTAATTTTTAATTGAATAGTTTTAATAAAATAAACAGTAAAATAACAACTTTTAAAATATTTTATAAACTACTTTATTTTGGAATGACACAACATCATGGACACATCTCTCTTTATGAGCATTTTGTATTTGAGAATATTTGTTTAGATGACTGCCATTTAGAGTCAACTTTCTATGAGAAGTACAACACCTGAGAATAGTAAACTCTTAACTTAGCATTTGATGAGATTACCTTGATTCCTGGGTTTCTTACTCCTTGATGAATATTTTTCTAATTTTCATTTAGTTTAGATTTCCAGCTGCATCTTTAACTTTAATATGATATCAGCATTGATATAAATATAGACATAATATGACTACAAAATCATTTACTGGCCTTTCTCACATTCAGAAATCCACTCAAGTCATCTAATCACTACTACTTCACTTTCTTTTTAGTTTATATATGATGAATGCACAGATATGCCTGTAGCCAAATGGCTTAATATAATTTTAGGCTGAACTATTAGTATACATTTAAAAGCACAGAGCAGATGAGGTTTTTTTTTTCTTATTTTATGCAAGAATATTATTTCATTAATATTGTTTATTTTACATTCAGGTGTGCACTAATGGGAATGGACATGAATCAAGCAGACTATGATGGTCGTACAGCACTCCATGTTGCAGCAGCTGAAGGTCACTATACAGTGGTGAAGTTTCTGCTGGAGAAATGTAATTGTTCTCCCAATTTAAAAGACAGGTCAGTTTCTTAATATTTTGAGCACTACTGATTGATATACATAATACTAAGAGACATGTAAGAAAACTGGCATTTGTAACAATATCAGTGATAGGCAATCTTTTGGACTTCACAAACTACTAAATTCATTAATTATATTTCATGGATATAACCTAATACATAACTTTTATTCAGGGACGAGGTGTGAGTGTTGCCGGTCTAACTCGTAGGGAAAAATTTATTGATGATTTTATAGCCATATACAAAGCACAAATGAACAAAGATCTATATATTTGTATAAATTATTGGACTAACAACATATACGATTTACATATAACTGACTTTATATATATATTAACTTGTTGTCATTTTATTATGAATGATTATGCTAACTATATTCAATAAACACAGGAATATTTTATAGCTCTAGTTTGCTCATGTCTTAGTAGATTGCGTATTGTTAGAAAGAGTGCCAAAATGCTTTAATTGGAAGTAATTTTGTTTCATATATTATCATGTTATCAGGTGGAATTTTCTGCCCATTGATGATGCGAAGAGATTTAACAGACAAAAGTGTGTGGATCTCATCCAGACTTTTATGCAGAAAGAAAAACAGATTAATGCTGGGGCGGAAGAAAAAAAATAATTGTTCTGGCTTTTACTATAACCTTTTTTTAGCCTTAATAGTGAGGTATACTGTTATTCTGCAATTAAATTAAAACAGCAAGGCAGCTAATGTAAAGGTTGTAACTCTTATATAATATGATTATTTATAATTTTTTAATACAATACAATGTAACATTTTAAATTCAATTGAATCGATCTAATACAGTCTTCCTTTGTAAATTGTCTGTAAAACATTCTAGCTGAGAAAATAGATCGATATTGATATAAATATGAAAATATCATACATTTTAAATTGAATGTTTTAATAGCTGAATGTTAACATTAAAAAGAAAGATATGAAAAATGTTTTTTGTATTGCTACGTCATATGTTTGGGAGAGCATTATGTAGGCAACATAGCACTTAATAAATGTGGCTATTTTAGGCCTACTTAACCTCTTGATAGTTTGGACTATTCATTCTTGCTATTGATTTAATTTTTTTTTTAATATTTAAAAAAAAATCAAAATATACATGTCCAGTCTTTAAGATGACAGTGTATTTTTTCTAATCATATAATAGTATTGTATTACATATTTTCATAAATAACTTTATGTCTTATGCATGCATTTTTACATGTTTACATATAGCTAATTAACCCATATTTTTTTAATAATATAAGGATTAGTTTTTGTTGCTTATTTTGTTTGAACTTTTATGTGTACAGTCAGACCTTGCTTAACGCTGTTTTTTCCCAGGATATATTTTTTCCTTAATTTATGCAATTTTAAAATTGTCTGGACACATTAAATATGGTAAATTCTTATACATGTGTATATATATATATATATATATATATATATATATATATATATATATATATCTTAATACATAACAATGCAACCAGCGATTTATATATGTAAATATATTTGGTTGCTCAGCATAGAAATCCACATCATTGAACAAAAAAACCCACCTAACTTGACATACTGATTTGTTTTGATTATGTTAATGCACCTAGGTAATTATTTTTCTTAAAGTTAAAATTAAGATATTTTAGCGTTTTAAATCTGAATTAAACATTTTCTTAACAATACTCTTAAATTGTATCGTCAAACCGATACCAATACTTCATGAAAATAGTACCGCCAATACCAATACAAATACTCAAGTAAAAATGTATTGCCAAAATCGAAACCGATACAATACCGATACTTTTGAGAACAACAAACTATTTTTATTTAAAATATAATGAGTGCAAGTTTTTCAAGTAATGTACGTGTGTCATCTGTAATGTACATGTGTCATCTGTAAAAAAAAAAGTGAAAACAATAAAATACAATGTCAAAGCACAAATTTAAAGCTAAACACTTAAGTACTTGACGGATGGCCAAGTGGTGTAGATACTCGACTGTCGACTTCAGAGTCATGGGTTCGATCCTCGGTGATAACAATGGGAATTTTTCCACAAGTTCACCCAGTTTTAAATAGTACCCGACTTTAAGCTAGGGAAGTAAAGGCGGCTGGGCGTTATGCTAACCACACAATCCCTTCACTAGCCGATCAACTCAGCAATAAAGTTTCTTAATGCTTGGGTAGGGTGCTAATGACAGCATTTTCTGATGAGTTTTCTTCAAGATATCTGTCTACTTCAGCAGAACTGTTACTATTAAGCTGGTTCTGCCGCCGTGCAGTAAAACTGCACTGTTGACTGTATAGAAGCTGCAACACCCTGCAAAGTAAGTTGAGTTGGAACTGCACTAAGTGCACTGCAGGCACGCAATAAGGTTTGTTCAACTTCAGCCTTGTGATCCAAGTTTTTTTTGTTGGGGAGGTGGGTGGTATTAATAGTGGTAGGGTTGATGGTTATCATTACAAGCAGTGATTGAATTTATGAAAATTACTTTTAAAACAATCTATTAAAATCGATATTGTTATTCTGCAATTAGCTAATAGTTGCAACAGAAAAGTATTGGTATCGAGTATCGAAAATTTTTCGTTTAAAATGTATCGGCGATACACAAATCAATACTTGATACAAAAAGGATCGGCAATACAGCAACCAATACTGAAAAAGTATCGCTGATACTGTATTGGCCGATACCGATACTTCGATACTAACAACCCTGTAAAGTAGTTGTCTTTTGGGGCAGACAACTCCTTTCTACCTGCCTAGATAGGCCCATTGACCATTGTTGACAAGAAATCTACATAAGAAATATTATGTACAGAAGGTTTGATCACGGCATAAGTTCTTTGATATCCATATTCTGTTATTTTTTTATAGTAATTTTTTTTTTTTACAGAGAGCCCTGCCGTAGTTAAAGGTAAGGTAAGGCGATTGTCTTTTGTGGGACATATGCTTTTCTCTGCAGGGACATTGTAACATAAGGGCTGTAATAAATATTAACTCTTTTTAGTTTTTCTTATTTGACGATAAGCGTAAATTATGAAATGTGACAAAATTTACGGACAGAAACACGGAAGTTTTAACACATCATCATAATCCGTGGGAATAAATAAATGAACATACTTATTTTGATAATCGCAAGTCCAAACAATACATTTCAACATCAGTTTTTTTTTAACACTGAAACAAGTCCCCACAACTCGACTTGTCTTCTTAACGTCCGCCCTCTAACTGCTGCCTGTGCAGTGCCGTAGCGAGCTTAACTCGCGCCCGGGGCACAACACCTTTTAAATACCTTTTTAGCACCCCCCCCCATTCGAAAACCATATAATATGTAAAATATACCATTTGGCGCTCCTTTGTGAGTAGCGCACGGGGCAAGATGCCCCCCCCCTTGCCCACCCCTCACTACGCCTCTGTGCCAACCTACTACCGAACTTCTCACGAGGTACCACAGCTCCTGTCATACATTGACCCTGACACAATATCCACTGGAGACCGCGTCGTGTGGACCGTCAAAGCCACAAGGTCAACAGTCCAGTTATTCCCGTTAGATGTCGGGCCACTCGTTCGTCACCTCTAGCAAAGGCGAGCGCCATGAGTGGGGCCTGGAATAAACTTTCAGTTTTTGTTACGGTTTGGAGCTGTCGTCCTAGCTGCCACCAACCAAGTCCGCTTCTGCTTCAGGCTGCAAGCTTAAATTCAAACTTAACGATCTAAGCACTGAAAGCGATACTGTCCATTAACTGACTCATTATGATCACATGTAATTGTAAACAATTCACAAAATACATCACGGTTCAATTTTCAAATTATTCCCTGTCATGGTTACTTTTTCTTCTTGTATTATTTATGCTGAATTTATTATTATTTACTGTTATTTCTTCTGTGCTGCGGATCTTCTGGGAAGGTATATATCTCATAGTATTGTCAGTCTCTTCGGAGTTTCTTGTATATTTATTTATTTAAGTGTCCAAGATATATATGTGTGAGACGTAACACATATAGAAACAGTTATAAATAACTGATTATAGACAGTTGGCTAAATTATATATATATATATTATATATATATATATATATATATATACATATATATATATATATATATATATATATATATATATATATATATATATATGTTTATTGAGATATGAATGACATTCTTACTTTCAGCCATTAAAGAGATAACAATACTTTTATAATACACACAATAGTGTAGAGTGAATGATGTGATATCTTGAGATTTACAAAAATAATATCTTGTCTGTCAAATTACGTCCTTCCCTACTGAATCTTTGTGGTCGTCTGTCTTTACTATCGTCTGCTAATTCTACTTCCCAAAGTGGCCAGTTAATTATGCTAATCTAAATGTCGAGGCCTAATATAATTAGTACATTCCCAATACTCCACTATTTCAATTAGCGAAGCAGAAATACTTTCCACTATGCGTCGTTTTTCTAAGGTTTTATTTAATCACCTTGATCTTTTTTTGTCGGCCTGATTACTCATTTTCCACTAAATCAAAAACTAAACTATTTCCCTGAACATGAAATTAAAGACTTGTCTGTCTTTATCAATATTAGAAGATCAAGCTAATTCAATCTTAGAGATAATGAAAGTTCAAAATGTTGACTGCTGGGATTATAAATATGACATGAAAGAAATCGTCTGCACGTTTCTTCCGGTCTAACGAATACACTCAGCTAAAAGAACCAATCACTGAATGAAGCAATTTATTTATAGGAGGTAATGTGCCGGAATTAGGACATACTTTTTTAAAATTAAAATAAATTTGATGATACCTTTATTGGACAAAAACATTCTTAAATTGACTCTCTTAGGTAAAAACTGATTATATGCTGTAACATAATACTTGTAATGATACTTAATTTTAATTTCCCTACAGTTTTTTGTAATAATTAATATACTTAATATGTTTTTGTTTCCCTTTCAGATGAATATCCTGTTATTTTTTTTGTCTCTTTACAAACAACAAAGATAGTCAGAGGCGTTCTTATGTTTAGGCGGCTGCCAGGGACTCCCGATACAAAGGGGCATTCAGTAAGCATTAAATACAATACAGTTTTATTTGGTTGTTATATTGAAAGGACACAAATTCCAGGAAACGAAGTGGGTGTGACTTGTTATTGAAGAAATTTGCTATTGGAAATTATCCATGTCTGTTAGTTTTAATCTGAGCTCGTCAAAAATGTACTAATATTAGATCGACCCAATTAGGAAAAGTAACATTTAATGCATACAGTTCAATTATATTCTGGCACAGGTGGACCACCTTATTGATCACGATGCCCCCCCGTGCGAGGTAACAACTAAGGAGCGACCGATATGCCTTTTTACCGATAGTCCGATACCGATATATTCCCCCAGCATTTTTACCGATACCGATACCGATATTTTCTTTTTAGGGGCTGTCCATTATTTATGTCAACAAATTTTTGGCGATTTTTACCTCCCCCCCTCCCCCTTGTCAACAACTTGTCAAACTTCCAGAGACCCCCCCCCCCTATAAAATTACGTCAACATTTGATTACCCCCCCCTAAAAAGGTGGCTTCCAAAATGTTTATGTGGCAAAATTAGTAGGAATATAGTTAGTTTAATTAAAATACTGAATGTTAAGCGAGTGTGTAACACAGAACTACAAACGCTGCTTCATTTTCCTATTTATTAAGTATATATTTTAAATTTAAAAAAGTAACATTGTTGACGTCAACTTTTCTTGACCTCCCCCCTTCCCCCTTGTCAACAATTGTCAAAAATTTTCGGACCCCCCTCCCCCTATTTTGTTGACCTAAGTAATGGACAGCCCCTTAAGCAGCAACAATGCCAAACACCTGTTATTCTCGTGCTGTATGACGTATTTCAACCCATGTTCACATATTGTGTAACACTTCGCCCACGCGTGTCTTGTTTACTCCCCCCCCCCCAGATACCGATATTTTTTTAATCAACAACAATGCCAAACACGTGTTTTTCTCGTGCTACAGCTAATGACGTATGTCAACAGATGTTTACCCCTTCCCTGTCATATTTCGTGACACTTCGCCCACACGTAAGTCTTGTTCCCCCCCCCCCAACTTCCCATCCCAACAAAAAATACACACAGATTATCACTAATTGTATCATTCAAGGTCGGTCATACATTAGAATTAAGAAATGCCAATCCTATTGTTTCAAGGTCATATCTCTGATGTAGACGTGACAATTTCTATGTACGGGTTTTTTTTTTCCCTTTTTTTAAAAATCTTGTCTGATCTGGTTATAGAATTGGGTTATTTACTGATTTTTTTTTCTGCAACTCTGTTGTGAAAAAAAAAACGGCCGGTCCGACAGTTAACCCATAGTGCCAATATCGGTTCGACTATCGGTCGCTCCGTACAACAATCGGCCGAACCGATATTAACCGATAGTGCCAATATCGGTCCGATACCGATACCGATCCGATTATCGGTCGCTCCCTAGTAACAACATTTAGTTTAATGTGTTTCTCTCCTCAATTGAACATTATTTATTTTGTATCAGATACGACTGATTTTTTTTTTCCACTTATTAAACAAAATTTTAATGGGAAACTTCCTAACCATTTGAGACTGACTTTGGAATGGTTTGAGGTTCGCTTTTTATTATATATATATATATAAATTAAAATAAAAATTGACAGGCAGCAATTAGTTTTATTTAACTTTAAATAAAAACAGTGGCATTCCATTCCAGAAACACAACTTTCCTCCCTTTCCATAGCACGAAACAGAGGCTGCTAATACCCGGGGTCGTCCAACTCTCATCAAGCGACACCTGGGCCCTCGCCGTTCCCATACCTCGCAGCGGACAGAAAAGGGGGTATTGGTATATTGTGTTCCATTGAAAATCTCAACAGTTAAAATATTTGTCATGATAGATACAACATTGTAGTGTCAATAATTTTGTATTTTATAGTCCATTATGTATCGAAATTTTTCTTCGACTTGATCTTCTTTTAGGATTGTCTTATTGTGCCAGGCTTGAAGTCTGCATGACCAGACGAAGAGTCTGTACTCTGACAGTAGGATAATATTTAAATTATTAACTGTTTCGTTATTTAGCTTCGGTATCTTGTTGAGAGTTATTGCCATGTCTAGGTTAAACTCTATTTTTAGGTTTGACCTTAGTAGACTTCTTAAGGTCTGCCTTGTGCTCTTGAATGTTGAGCATTTCAGGAATAGATAATCTTCATCCTCCGTCACGTCAGTGCGACACATCTTGCACATTGTGTTGCTTGATGTGGGCATACTTTTAATACACCGGGCTACAGGCGTCATGTTAAAAATTAATCTGTAGCCCACTTCTCTTGCTCTGGCGGTGATCTTGGTTTGCCGACTGTGTAGACTTTGGAAGGTGTCTGTAAAGTCTGACACATTCCAGATTCGGCCCCACTTAATTCTGTTGGTGAGTGGTGTCTGTAGCGTTTGTACTAAAGATGTGTATATCTGCTTAGTTGTTTGATGTATGAGGAGTGTGTGGCCTGTCAGACTTTGTGTAAGTGACGTTTGAAAGGGTGTGGTCTGTCTGCCAAAGTAGTGGGGTGTGTTGTTTTTTGTTTGCACGATGTTGGTAAGCCTGAGGCCGTAGAGGTAAATAGCTAGTGGGTATTTGTTGGGTGATTTGGCTATGTCACCAGCGTACTTTATGCGTAGTGCTTGGAGCTTACAAGATAGATCTTGGAGTCCTATTCCGCCGTCGTTTTTGTTCTGTATGAGTGTTGTGTGTTTTATGTTGCTTATTGTTGATTTGAAAATGAAACTGCGTAGTAATTTGTTCATGTTTTGTATGAAAGTTGGTGGTGGTTGTGTTGCTGTAATGTAATATATTGTTTTAGGTAGAATTAGTGTGTTGATGAGGAGGGCACGACCAAAGATTGTAGTTGACATGTGGCTGTACATAGCTATCACGTTTTTGGTCTTTTTTACAATGCCCTCCCACGTGGCCGTGTGGAATAAGTGGGGCTCGTTTGTCCAGACAATCCCGCATATTTTGAGGGACTGTTGGTTTTTCATCTGGTACGGGAAATTTTCTTTTTTTTTCCATCTCCCGAGGCCCATGATGCCAGACTTGGCTACATTAACTTTGGCACCACTGCAGCTTTGAAAGTCTTGAAATTGTTCCATTATGTGGTGTATGTCTTTATCACATGTTGGAAAAAAAGTTGTGTCATCCGCGTATGCCAGCAGTTTGCTGTTGTCCATTTCTCCCGGGATTTGGGCTCCTCTGATGGAAATGTCGTTTCTTATTCTCTCCAAGAGGGGCTCCAACGCCAGCACGTACAGCATAGGAGACAGTGGGCACCCTTGACGAACCGACCTCTCAATGTCGAAAGGTGCGGTTAGCGAGTGGTTTTAAAGAATTTGGCTTTGGGCTTTGCTGTAAAGCATTTGGACCCATTTATTGCGTGTGGTCTCCTATGTTGCCTTTCTTTAACACCCGGAAGAGGTATTCGTGGTTGACCGTATCGAAGAGCTTTTCTTGGTCTATAGAGAGTAGGGCCGCCTGTGTGTCTTTTTGATGTTGTGTATGTTATAAAATCTCTGATGTGGTGACTCATGTGTTCTATTTTTCTACCACTAACGCTACAATGTTGGTTTTCGTGCACTAATGTGTGCATGTGTGGTTGTAACTTGTTGGCTATTGTTTTTGAGAGTATTTTGTAATCTGTGTTGAGGAGTGAGATTGGTCGGTAACTTTTGACTGATGTCCTATCCTGTGTTTCTTTGTCGATAAGTGTGATGTATGCCTCATTAAAACCCTGTGGCAGCTTCCCTTTATTGTGTGTGTCTGTAAATATTTTGAGTAGGATGGGACCTAATGATGGAAGAAAGGCTTTATAAAACTCGGCACTTAGTCCATCAGATCCTGGTGTTTTGTTGCTAGCTAAATTATTGATTGTTCGATGTCTTGTAGAGTAAAGGGTGTATCTAACTGTTGTTTTTGTTCTTCTGTTTTTGTTAATGTTTTGCAGTGTTGGATGAATTTTTGTTGAGCTGATGTGACAGTGTTTTGTTTTTTGTATAGTGTGGCGAAATGTTTATGGAAGGCGGCGCCTATTTCTTCTGACCCTAGTAGCATGTTGCCGTTGTCGCCTTGGATTCCTTTAATGCATCGGCTTTTCTGTATATTTTGTTCGATGTTGAGGTACGCTCTGCTCGGCTCCTCCGGGACATTTCTCAATCGGCATCTTATTTGTGCGCCGTTGAAACGATAGTTTTCGATTTCATTAATCTGTAGATTGATTGCTTCAGCTTCTGTAGAGTCAGGTTCTGTGAGCTCTAGTTCAGCTCTCAGGACTTGCTCTTTGTCTTTTATCTTTCTATGTATTAGTGACGAGGTGTTTATCGCTATCTGTTTGATGTTCTTTTTAACGATCAACCAGATTTCTGAGACATCATCGTCTTTTGTTGTTTCACTGAAACTGTCCAGTAGTATCTGCTTTATTGTTTCTGTGAAAAAGGTATTCTGTAGCAGACTATTGTTAAATTTCCAGTGAGGGGATTGTCTTTTTGTCTGCTTTGGGTTTATTGTTCCTACCTGGACTAGCACAGCCTTATGATCTGTGTAGTTTAAAGTATCGCCAATGTGCAAAACCTTATCAACGGGTAAGTTGGATGGGATGTATACTCGATCCAGTCGAGAAGTCAATACTTCTACATATCTTTACTTGAATGCTACTAATGAGGAGTGGTCGAGCGTAGTCTCTCGCCCCTCGGGGTAAATGGATCTATATGTGTCGACCAGCTGGAAGTGTTGAAAGGTCTTTTCCAGCCAGTCTTGTTCGAGTGTGTTGTTGGTAGAGTTTTGTTTATCTAATTTTCTAGTTACGTAATTGAAATCGCCCCCTAGTATTAAGTTGTCATTTCTGTAAAAGTTATGTAATGTTGTTTTCAAAAGGTCAAAGAAAGGGGGTTTATCTGCGTGTTTTTTTCCTGACTAGAGAGCCCCTATGATCCATCCCCCGTGGATCATGGTATGCCTGAGACCAGGAAGGAGAGATCACAAATTATTGTGAAACTCTCCAAAATAAATCGATGGATTAGGACCCGTAAGATAAATTAACGTTTTACATGATCAATTAACACTAACATAAAAATATAGTAACAAGTACGTAGGTTTGTCTACTTAGCATAAAAATAGGTACAATTAACATACATTTAAAAGAAACAGATTTTACATAAATAATTTATTACAAATAATATAGACAAAATGATAAAACATCTTTATTTATTAATTAGTTATTCGTATTCAATTTCTTTTTTTTACAAAATATTAGTTACAAGAACCAAAAAAACAATCTTTAAGAATTATTTCCCCTGACGCGTTCTAAATTTTGCAATATTTTTCTCAAGGTAACTGGAAAAAATGTCAATACTTCTACATATCTTTACTTGAATGCTACTAATGACATTGATTAAATACTGGTATAATTTCGATATATTTCAACTATAGAGTGCCTTTATGTACATTTATTGTGAAAAAGTTGATAGACTTTAAAATATATAGCCCACATTTAAAATTGGTCCAAATAGGTAACATAATATACTGCTGATTGTATTTAAGTACAAACAAGTCTTTTCTATGTGATACTTAACTTGATTAACTGTTTTTTTAAGATTTGTAAGAATCATGTTTAATTAAAGCTAATAGATGTTCATACTTCAATATATTTCTAATATACAAACTGAACTAATATTAATAATAATGCTTAATAGCGTGTGAAGTCCCTGTAAGGATGAGATTAAATCTAATGGGACGGTTTTTGCAGTGCCTTTCTTTTATCCCCACCACAGCTGATAGTGCAATGGCCATAGATGCACCACGGGAGACATAGCGGCACTTAAAGCACGACCTGAAATATCAATTAGTCTTCACCGAAGATCGAACCAGTGACCCTCAGGTCGACAATCGAACGCTTTACCACACGACCATCCGTAGCGGGCCACATTTTGGTCTTAATACAATTGACCGACACAGTTACTGATGTTAATTGATAAGTCCTGGTGAGTTTTTTTACGCCCGTTCGGCGTGAAGCAGAAGTTTTGTGGGTTGGAACTCCGCCAACTAGATCCGCCGCCATACTTTTGTGTCTCTACCCCCTTTTTGATCTCTGTTGACATAAAGGTCGACGAATATGGTGTTGTTTTAGACGGGGCACCATTAAACTGAGCCTGGGGTTGGTCACTGCTATGCCACCTCTAACAAATGTTCGTTGAGGGATGCCAAGGATGTTGCGTACTGCAGTCGATCGTGTCACCCCACACCACACAGAAACTTGACATTCTCTGACCACCGGGGCCTCTTTTCACAACTGTCAAATCTTTTTATAGCTGATTATGGAAAGCGACGGGGGGGGGGCCTCAAACAATTTTCATGCATATATTTTTTTTCCCAAAGTTCCCTGTTAACTTATTTTCCATCTCTGTATCATACATTTTTCAGAATCAACAAAAGCTTAGACAATTGGCTGGAAATGAGTTTGTCTCCTTTAATAACTCCATGTAAGTGCTCAACTTTCTGTTCCAATACAAATAAAAATGAACAGTTTGACTAGTACCTAAATTGTTGATCATTGGCAGGCAGTGATTTGTTATTTTATTTTTTTTATGTTATGTTATTGCTACAGTGTATTATAAAAATTTTCAGATTATATTTATGTCCTAAATAACTTTTAACAATTTTAATGTTACAGATTTTTATTAGAGCGTCAGACAGCCGATAGAAATTTTGCAATTGGCTACTATCTAAAAGAAAAACAGGTGAGATGAATATTTCCTTTCATTAAATTTTTGTTTAATATATAAGATATTGAAGTAAAATTTTTATGTCTGTTACTGTAATGTTTTTTTTTTGTTTTTGCAGTGTTTTCCCAGAGGCGCAAATCTTCATGAACTGCTGGATTTTTTACTTTTTTTTTTCGTTTCAGATGAATATCCTGTTATTTTTTTTGTCTCTTTACAAACAACAAAGATAGTCAGAGGCGTTCTTATGTTTAGGCGGCTGCCAGGGACTCCCGATACAAAGGGGCATTCAGTAAGCATTAAATACAATACAGTTTTATTTGGTTGTTATATTGAAAGGACACGAATTCCAGGAAACGAAATGGGTGTGACTTGTTATTGAAGAAATTTGCTATTGGAAATTATCCATGTCTGTTAGTTTTAATCTGAGCTCGTCAAAAATGTACTAATATTAGATCGACCCAATTAGGAAAAGTATACATCTAATTTATGTGTGGCAGTTACAAGCAGCCACGCCGAGAGGGGGCAGGGGGTCATTGCCAGGGGGCCCGCATCTGTAAGGGGGCACGGCCGCCCCGACCATGTCAATTTTTCATGACTCATTGTTTATTAAGGGGCCCGCAATAATGTCCTGCCCTGGGGCCCTTGTTGGATCACGGCGCCCCTGGTTACAAGGTTTTTTTCACAATTTTTCGAGAGTCTATTTATTTTTTTTTTTTTAACTTCAGATTTTTTTAAAGTCCTGTAAAGTGTAAACACATTTACGTGATGCAATGTTCACTTTTAGTGGGATGCTAAATATCTACCCATATATCTACCATTTTCTGCTAATTTTTTTCTAACAAATGGTGAGAATGCGAACCGTAATTGGAATGTTTATTCGAAACGTAAAAAAGCCATCATTTTTTTTTGGATCGTTTGAATCAAAGATATAAAGTTCTGTGCTTTACTTATTTTGACATGATAATCGCAAGACGAATTTTTCCCCGTTGTAAACATTACTAAAAAGTAATTCTCTTTGTAATTCTACAAGATGTAGAATTCATGAATTTGAAATTATTCGAATCGTGTATTGTCATGTAGAATTTTCACGTGTTCCTTTGAACTTTCTCACTTAAATTAGAGAGAGAGAGAGAGAGAGAGAGAGAGAGAGAGAGAGAGAGAGAGAGAGAGAGAGAGAGAGAGAGGAGGGGGGAAAGAAAGTGAGAAATGATGGAATAACAAACCAGTACAATGTGCCAAATACATTGTTTGAAAGTGTAGAAAATTGTGTTTAATTTTGTTATATAATCTTTTTCTAGCTCTTTAAAAATACTTGTTGCAACACTCAAATAAACTTGGCAATTTACACGCACTTTTATTGAAATACTTCAATTAACTTTAGCAACGTCTTTAAAGTATTTTATACATCATGCCCTTGGAGCATCAAACTAGCTTAACAAACTTTTCTGTTGGTAAAATATTGAACTGGTTTAAATAATACTGTTATAAACAGTGATACATTAGGCTATAAACAAAATAGGTATAATGGGCAAAAAAAAATATCTGGCAAGTGAGGTGAAATGAGATTGCCTTTACAATTACTTTTGTAATGAGTGCAGTGAAGTGGAGTTCACAGACTACGGCATTATTCCGCCTGCAGGCCTACTTAGTTATGGCGGTTGGATAATTCAATACTGAGCAATGTCATATACAGGCGGCCCTCGACTTTCGCACATTCTACTTTCGCACAACTCGCTATTTCGAACATTTAATTTTTTTTTTTTAAATGTGTTTTTAGAATCGTCCGCAAAAGCGCTAGTGAAGCACTTTCAGTCATTTCCGACTTTTTCCGTATAGCCGATCTATGGAATTTCCGGTCTATACCCGGTCTATACCCGGTCTTTCTCCGCCCTTGTTGTTCCCAAAGTAATCGTTTTTGATATATCATGATCGCCATTTTGAAAGTGATTTAGTTGGTCATGTATTATGTAATTAATATTTCCCTCTACTTTCGAACATTCAACATTCGCACACACTTTTCAGGAACCAATTATGTGCGAAAGTCGAGGGCCATCTGTATTATTACTGTATCCATATTC
Organism: Bulinus truncatus; assembly: GCA_021962125.1. Classification (NCBI taxonomy): domain Eukaryota; kingdom Metazoa; phylum Mollusca; class Gastropoda; family Planorbidae; genus Bulinus; species Bulinus truncatus. The sequence goes on along the minus strand of JAGDYQ010000005.1, from coordinate 12,556,838 downwards.
CTCGCAATATCACTAATTATATTTGCCGAGGGGTTTGTTTTAAAAAAAAAATGTTAAAAAAAAACGAACTCTAATGCTGCTGGTCAGTGGAACAATGCGGATTGACCTGGTTGATGTATGGGTTTTGTGACGACCTGGTGGCATTGACGGCGCCCGTTTTAAACCGATAGCTGATGTTAACAACCGACGGCTCCTGGGGGAGCCACAGCCCGGCGTAAATCTTAGGGACGAACAAGAACACCAGGGCCACGGTGTGGTTCAGCAGGAGGGCCGCCGACAGCAGCAGGACCCGAACGTACTGGTAGATGGCCGTGAGGTAGGTCGGCGTGAAGGCCAGCCAGATGACCAGGGTGGTGGACACGCACATGGACATGAATTTCGACTCGTTGAAATTGTCCGGCAGTTTCCTCGTCTTGAAGGCGAAGACCGAGCAAAGAGAGACGAGCACTAAATTGTAGGCCAGGAATGAGACGAGTCCGGGCAGAGTCATGTCACACGACAGCTCGACGAACCTGTCTGTAGATATCGGCTGAGTTAGGATGGAGCTTGGGTTGTAGATGGCCGAGATAACAATACAGATGAAGACCTAGAAAAATGTTGACATGAATATATGGCATTATGTTCGTTTGATAAACCAGAAAACAATATGAAATACATATTAATCAATCAATGTAATAGTCACTTAAAAATAAATCACTATATAAAAGCAGTCTATCTATCTATCTATCTATCTATCTATCTATCTATCTATCTATCTATCTATCTATCTATCTATCTATCTATCTATCTATCTATCTATCTATCTATCTATCTATCTATCTATCTATCTATCTATCTATCTATCTATCTATCTATCTATCTATCTATCTATCTATCTATCTAATCTATCTATCTATCTATATATCTATCTATCTATCTATCTATCTATCTATCTATCTATCTATCTATCTATCTATCTATCTATCTATCTATCTATCTATCTATCTATCTATCTATCTAACTATCTAACTATCTAACTATCTTTGTCTATATTTCATATACACAAACGTGCGACATATATACATGTTAACTTGAATACAACTATTATTAACTTGAATACAACTATTGTTAACCTGAATACAACTATTGTTAACCTGAATGCAACTATTGTTATTCAACTCCACAAGTTTTACCTGAAATAAAATAAGTACCGTAGCCATGACAATCTGAGACTTGGAACTCACAAACCTGGGGCGCACGTTGTACTTGGTCCCGCTCTGGAATATTCTGAAGATTCGTACGGCCTTGACCAGCAGCGGCGAATAGAGCCAGCTGAAACTGAGGCAGAACATGTAGTAGATGGAGCCACACAGCGCAGGGTTGGGGACATTCTGAAAGCAGATGATGGTGACGTAACCCACCAGGATGGCAATCAGCTGGAGGACGCTCAGCTCCCTACTTGACGCCTTGATCACCCGGACATCCCAGAGGAAGATGTAGGCGGCGAGGACTAAAATGGCGGATATGATGGCCAGTATGCCGATAGCGATGATGACGATGGACATGGTCCCATTGATGGACGGGTGAGACAGCGGTATAGCTTGGCACGTGGTGTAGTTGGTCTTCGGATCTGGCCAATAGTACTCCGGGCACGGCTCGCACGAGGCCTTGTCATGCAGGAGTCGCTCGTAGCTCCGACACGTCCTGCAGTCCCAGCAACATTCCAGCTTCTTGGGGATCTTCAGCTCTGACGGGCCGCAAGGGCGACTGCAGACTGACTCTGGTATCTCATATGTGTACCCATCGGTTAATGGCACGATCCTGTCCGCGGCCTTGAAGTACTTCCACATTATGTTGTGGCTAAGGCTGTAGTCCACCTGGCTGGTCAAGATATCGTAGGTCGCCACCAGGGCCTCAGAGAGGCCGACAGAGCCGTTCCAGATGATCTGCTTGATCCAGTACTTGCCCGTCATGTCGCCCTTGTCGTCAAAGTGAACGAGTCCAGTGTAGCTGGTCAGTGAAGTGTTCAGCAGGTAGCCCAGCAACAGCTCGCCTGTCACGCAGGCCCTGGCGTCTCTGCCCGTGGCGTTCGGACAGTGATCCTGCCGCAGTCTGTGAGCGGCGTCTGCAAAGACAAGAACTGTATTGATGACGTGAGAGTTGTCGTCGCCGAATGAAAGGCCTTGAGCGTGTTTCTCCTGGAAACTGGAGTTCAGACCAGAGCAGTTGACCAGAGTCTCCCAGGAGGAGCGTAGCCAGGGATTCGTAGAAGTCTCCACACTCCTCCCCAAATAAAACTTTTCGAAATCAGGAACACGCGCGTAAATCTGCTGAAATACGAAGCCTCCCGCCATCTCCGCGGCGTAATCCCGCAGCGAAATCGCAGCTGAGCCAGCCCAGGCGTTGCTCCCCAGCCAGATGAAATAACCGGAAGCGTTGAACTTCTTGACTCTCTCGAACAAGTTCTGCACCACCGGCAGGTTGGTGAACAGGATGACCACACGAGCCCGAGGAACATCCATCAGGTCCTTGACCACCGGGCCCATGTCGGTCAGCTCGTCCACCTTGTTAGAGCACGCGATGCAGATTCCATAGTTTGGAGCAAGTTTTTTTATAGTATCGAACGGCGGCTCGCCGTAATTGCCGGCGTGGTAAATCACAGAGATGTAAGACCATCCCATTTTACTGATGAAGTTCAACATGGCTTTCACTTGATACTTATCAGGGGGGACCACTCGCAGGAAATACCGATGTCTATATTTATCGGACAGTTCGTCACTTCCGGTCTTGTAACCAATCAGAGGAAGCTGTGCCGTAGAATAAAGCTGTGAGATGGGAGACGTCCAGTCGCTTCTGCTAGGGCTGATGACGCCAATTACGTCGTAATTTTCTCCAAATGGAGGTAATAATTGCGAAGAGTCTCTTCCGTTGGGTAGGAAAAGCAAAGACTGTGCTAGCACCGTGTTGGGATGGCCACAATCGTCAAGAACGACAAACCCAAGAATCACATTGGGTAGGATTGATGTGTTGTTGTTGATCAATTCCACGACGTAAGCTATGGCCTCCATCTTCTGCAGGGTGACTTCGGTGATGACGAAGACGTCACATTTGAAAGTGATCGAGCTGGTCGAAGTATAGATCCCCAGGAAAGTTCCAAGGTTCAAATCTCCAATTTTCACGTAGGCTTCTTGGCTTAGGCCAGGTATTACAAAACCACTAAAGTTTGACTGCGTCATCTTAGGGCGTTGCATAGAGCAGACCAGAAACAAGAAGAAGTATGACATTGTGCTACAATGACTTATTATGGTTCATGGTTTCAATTTTTAAAAAAAGTCTTTCCACTTACTGAAATAAGATATTCATCTGTTTTATCAATCACCATCATAGAACTGAAATTAGTTGGAGCATTCTGATGGATTGACCGGTAACTCGGTGGCAGAATGATCGTGAGTTCAGTTAATGCGGTTAGAGGTTGAAGTTCAAACCTCATCGACTACAAACACCTACGTCGTCAGAGATGGTCGATGGTGTATCTGGGATATACAAAGCTGACTTAAAAATTTTATCAAAATTGTCTACTTGGTCAATATTAGATGAAGAAAAAAATGTCCATCCTTGAGGAGGCATAGTAGAACGATCGATTTCTTGATATAAATGACTTGTGATTTTTACCATCATGTAAACTGAACGAACTTTTCCGTATAGTGGCTCTGGAGTTTTAACTCAATGTGTATATGAAGGGTTCAAACGCCAGACAAGCTAATCATTCCTTTAAAGTCTGTTCTATTCACCTGCTTTTTTACTTATAAATCAGGAAACGACAGTGGTGTAAAAAATGAGTTTGAAGAATGCACCAGTGGTGTTTAGATCGATAGATGAATATCTCACAGACTGAGCGTCATGGGGTCTAAGTTGTCAGAGAAAAATAAAATATATAACTATACACACATGGGCACTTGAGCTCTTGAAATCTGTTTTATGAGACAGTCATTGCACTAGAAAAAGTGTTCCTCTCTTGTTACATGTTACGACTTACGACCTGTGGATTCAGTGCAAGAAATGAGTCATTGGAGCGAGACAGTCATTTTACTAGTAGTGACCCCTCTATTAGTTACCTGTTAACGACTTGTGGATTCAGTGAAAGAAATGAGTCATTTGAAGGAGGACTGAGTTTCAAAACTCAAGTCACCGATTTCTTAATCTGTTGCCTGGGGATGGGGGGGGGGGAGGGGAGGGTGAGAGAAGAAAAAAAAACAATGTAAAAATGTAATGCACAAAAAAATGTAGTGTAGTAATTGTATCACAACATAATGTAATGATTGTATCACAACGTAATGTAATAATTGTATCACAACATAATGTAATAATTCTATCACAACATAATGTAATAATTCTATCACAACATAATGTAATAATTCTATCACAACATAATGTAATAATTCTATCACAACGTAATGTTACTAATACAGTACAAAAAAAAAAAACAAGACAATTTTACACAAGTAACGCAACACAATACGTAATGCTTTACAGGTGAGTGTGCAACAGCCATGGAGGCACTACGGAGGACATAGCTATCAGCTTTCAGAGAACCGCGACCCCAGATCTATCACAACAAACATCACCTAGTACGTTGATTGATTGATTAATTGGAGCGACATGTGAAAGAGTGATTGTTTGTTTGGTAATCAAGTATTTTATGGGTCCGGGAGATGACGTCACCTACACACGCACTAGCCAACCACTCACACCAGACACCTGGAGATTGATAGAGCGTCATGACACTCACGTTAACATTCAAACAACAAACAATTGTCAAACACGGAGAGCCCGCGACAGTTAAACAATAACGTCTTACAGCACAACACTGAAACTATTCCTCATGGTCTAGAATAGTCTAGATCTTTTTACAGATGTGTAGACAGGAAACCTGACAGAGGCCACAGAAGAAAATTGCTAAGACTCAAATAGAGTCTTAAATGTTTTTTCTCTATCGTCTGACAGAAATCTTAGGCTGATCTTTTTTTTAAAAAAATCTTGAGTAAATAACAAGTTTGTCTATCTGTCTGACTGACTATCCGTCTATCCTTATGTCTGTCTGTCTACTTGTCCGTCCGTCTGTCTATCTATCAGTCTGTGTGTCCATTCTTTCATATATATGTCTATCTATCTATCTATCTATCTATCTATCTATCTATCTATCTATCTATCTATCTATCTATCTATCTATCTATCTATCTATCTATCTATCTATCTATCTATCTATCTATCTATCTATCTATCTATCTATCTATCTATCTGTTTGTCTTTCTCTCTCTTTCTATATATATATATGTCTATATGTCTATCTTTCTATATATCAGTCTGTATGTCCGTCCTTCCATCCATCAGTCTGTCCGTCTGTCTGCCTATCTATCTGTTTATCTACATATCGAGACGATCTGGTTGTAAGCCTGATCTGTAAGTCAGGAGTTAAAATCCCAGCATGTCTAATCGCCCACCTTTGTCACTCGCAGTGCCTCCATGGCCATTGCACACTCACCTATAAAGATTATGAAAAGAGAGCACTTCGAATTTCGTACCATCAGTGTATTTTAAATCAAGAGATGAGCATTTTATCTTTCCAAAGATTTTAACAATCAATCTCTCAATCTCACAATCTATCATTCTTTATACTTTAGTTAGAAGTATTAACATTCTTCTTACTGTTCGTTTGTTCAGTTTTTCTTCAAAAGTTTTTAATGTGAATCAAGACTTTGTCTTACTGTTGGAAAACAAAAATCAACAAGGTGTCAGCAAGCAATTAACAAGCCAGTCTAAGCCATTCTGCGTGACGTCAGTGTACACCAACATACCTTGCGTGAACTGCAGACGACATTTTGACATTACTCACATAACTGGCAGAACAGCGCGCAAAAAAACTTTGATGCCTGGTTGGCTGGCAGTTGTCTCAATATTTATTTATTCAAGAAAAAATGCATGGAAGTTTTATTTACGTCATCTTAAAGAATGGAAAAAACAGGTATATCACATCTATATGTATAACATATAGACTTACTAAATCTGTGTGTATAACATATAGACTTACTAAATCTGTAAGCATAACATATAGACTTACTAAATCTGTGTGTATAACATATAGTCTTACTAAATCTGTGTGTATAACATATAGACTTACTAAATCTGTGGGTATAACATATAAACTTACTAAATCTGTGTGTATAACAAATAGACTTACTAAATCTGTGTGTATAACATAAAGACTTACTAAATCTGTGGGTATAACATATAGACTTACTAAATCTGTGTGTATAACATTTAGACTTACTAAATCTGTGGGTATAACATATAAACTTACTAAATCTGTATGTGTAACATATAGACTTACTAAATCTGTGGGTATAACATATAGACTTACTAAATCTGTGTGTATAACATATAGACTTACTAAATCTGTGTGTATAACATATAGACTTACTGAATCTGTGTGTATAATATATAGACTTACTAAATCTGTGTGTATAACATATAGACTTACTAAATCTGTGGGTATAACATATAGACTTACTAAATCTGTGTGTATAACATATAGACTTACTAAATCTGTGGGTATAATATATAGACTTACTAAATCTGTGTGTATAACAGATAGACTTACTAAATCTGTATGTATAACATATAGACTTACTAAATCTGTGTGTATAACATATAAACTTACTAAATCTGTGTTACAATTTTCATCGTTCAACTATTTGATAGTTTGGCTAGGCGAAAGAAAAGTTTTGGTTGACAGATGATTAGAAAACATGTTGATACTGTGGACTTCTGAGAAGAGAATGATATGTAGTGATTGAATTTATCATGAAGCTTTATACATCAAATCGCGGGATATACTTTTCACATTTTTTCCCTTTAGAATAAAGCAGCAACCTTTTCTAATAATTTATTTTTTTTCTATCGATGCACTGTTCAGTTTGCTACTTTGCACATTGAAAATGTACAGTTTTTAAGAATGACTTTTGACGATTCGCCACACACAGTATGTTGTTTACTTTACTTTACATCTGTTAATTTCAAACATTTGGACAAAAAAACCGAAGCACTTTAATAAATTTCGCTGTTAAAATAGGCCATGATGCTATCTCGCCTTCAAAATGAGATTGAATCCTATCGACACAACAATCTCACAGTGCGGTTCTTGTAACATACTGATATTTCAACAAATATTTAATGCTAAAACGGGAGGGGGGGGGTGCGGGGGGGGGACTTATAAGTCCATCATATCATACCAGGGCATCTGTATGGTCAATACATTCAAAAAGTTTTTAGTTTTTAAGAAAGTTATGTTTATTTCAGTGTCTTTTTTCAATTCGTATGCTTTTTGACTATAATATTTAGATTACAATTTTCTACACTAAAAATCGCTCATATCCAGTATTTTTTTTTTTGAAAAGACGAAAACAAAAATCCTGCGAGTAGCAAGAGTTCTAATTAAATCTGTACTTTTACAATACAAAATAAAAATAAAGAGTGGTCAGTGGTTCTCAAAATTTGACCTGCTATAAAAACTGTTTTGATTTCATATTCCAACATGTACAGACAAACTACAACAAAAGAATCAGAATTAAGACGCCATTGATTTTTTTTTTCTAAAAGTTTTTCAAATTAAAAAAAAAAAAACTTTAAAAAAAAAACACATTAAGAAATACAGAAGTGATTTTGCACACAGCTATTATTGATACATTATTAATAAATCCAACGTTGGCAGATTGCGTAAAATGACTTTAAATTAACGATGGACATTTTGTATATTTTATATTCTGTGGGATACACTCATAGAGTGATACCCATCTATGGACAGTGCCGAACCTAGGGATTTGGGGGTCCCGGGGGCTTGGCTTCTTTGGGGCCCCTGCATTTTGACATTCGATACCATGACATGAGATAATGTACTCAATATTTAATGCAAAAAAAAGTTTTTGGAGGCCCCTTCAAACTAGGGCCCGGGGAGATTTTCTAATTTGGACCACTCTCCCCCCCCCACCCTAGGTACGTCTCTGTCTATGGATATACATTCTTTATGTATTACGAGCATACAATTCTATGTGTAATGAGTACTGAAGACTTACTCACAGCTTGACTTTATTAACTTGTATTCCACCACAAGGAAACAATGAACACATTACAATTGCTTATCAGTAGAGATAAAATCTAGACTATAGTGCCACTATTGTAATATATAACATACTGTTTTTTTATATCACTTCATTTTCATCTTAGACAAATTCATATGTTTTTGTTATTGGTGCCCCAGAAGTATTTAAGAGTTTTTTTTACATCGCCTTTAAAAAAAAAACATTTCATTTGCCTTTGGCCACTTTATATGTTGTGTTTTTCGTTTCCTTTCTAAATGAATAATGTTTATTGTACACAGCAAATGAATGACAAGAATCGCACTGCAGTAGAACCCTCAAGGTCATAGAAAGGTTGACAGAACCAACGACCACGTGGCGGAGGTCTTGCAATCAAGAAATAAATCAATGCAACCTGACAAGGGGAGAATACAGAAAGGCAGCTCCGTAGCGTGAAAATTCTACAGGAGGGGCCAGGCATTTTACAGCAGGGGCCAGGCAATAGCAGGGGGGTGGGGCAGGTAATACATTTTACTAAGTAGAACAAATAAGCAGGGGGGGGCAGACAAAACGCAGGGACCTGCAGAAAGGCCTACATAAAAGGGAGAATTATAGCAGAGGAGATAAGTCAAGTTAACACCATTTATGGCCATAAGGTGTTCCATTATAGAAATTTATTCTGAAAAAAAATAAAAGGTCCGTCAGTTTCAAAGTTTGGTATACGCTGAATTCAACTTGAAGTAAAAGAAGAAATTAAAAGTGTATTTAGTGATGACCAGATTGGTTTATTGTGTCCACTACGCATTGGTCAGTATCCATCAATCGATGTCAGAGATTCCTTAAAGTAGTGTGATGTTGTTTTGTTTAAAATCTTTGTGGGTAATTGTCAGGGAATATTTCGTCTCTTGCTGTCAAACTTTAAGCAGAAGTAAGACTTTGTGGCAATGAGTTCTGGTCCTACGAGGCATTTGTAAAGCAATGTCTGCCACCGATTGTCGTCAAGAAAATGTTGCGGGTACGCAGATTTGTCTTAAATTTTCAACTACAGCGCCTCGTTTTACGAACGTCTCGAAAAACGAACTTTCCGCACAATGAACGCCACCGCCACATTGACCGCGCGCATGACTCGCAGAACAAAATTGATTTTGATGCAACGAATGTAAAGCCCAGCGTGAAGAAAAAAATCAAGTTTACTTGAATCAGGTAAGACGCTTCTCAGATGAACACAAAGCGTCTTGATGTTTTTTCCTTATTGGTGTCAATTCTTTGTCTTGATCCGTGTATGGTGTCTGTGTGTTTACGTGTGTGTTTACGTGTGTTTACTTGTGTGTTTACTTGTGGCCGTGAAGTCTCATTGTTGCAGGACCATATCTTTCTGAGTAGAATTGCATGTCTGTGTTTGTTTCTGTTGGTATGAGCCACTAATATAATAAGTCGTCAAGAAAAGGGGTATTAGTGGGAAGTCCATTACAACTCGCTAGGATAGACTGCGTCAGTACAAGGTTTGTTGGGGAAAGGGAGATAATATAAATAAGACAGGGGGAGAGAATACAGACTATACAACTATTGATATTTAGTATTCTGCTGAAATAAAACTATTGCTATTTAGTGGTCCGCGAGAGTATTGATATTTAGTGGTCTGATGGAAAAAACTATAGATAATTAGATTAAGTGGTCTGATGGAAAAAACAATTGTTAACACAGCCCAACAAAAAATTTTTTTTGCGAATTGCCAAGAATGTTTGAATGAATTTATAGCAATTCATGGGTGCTGATTTCAAAACGGCCACTGCTTTTGCTGAATTGGCTCTAGTTTCTGAGATATTGGACCCCTTTGAAAATATGATTGTACCTTTTGTGTAAAACAAATGCAATAAGTTTGGTGTCTGTTGTGTCTCATTGAAATTATTAAATCTGAAGTTTTACAGCGCCATTTCTGAAGCATGACGGCGGTTGGAAATAATCAGATTTTATTCTGTTACATCTCTGGACAATACATGATTGAAAAGCAAACAAGAAATATAACCGACTTTGTGCAGCCGGCATACTTGTCTTGTGTTCCCCATAAGGTCTGCAAAAACTGTGTGGAGAGCCTACGGCAGTGGACAAATGGTGAGAAGAAAAGTCTTAAGTTTCGGTGTACCAATGGTATGGCGAGAGCCGAAAGACCATTTTGGTGATTGTTATTTTTGTATTGTGAATGTTAAAGGCTTCAATCGCCACAAAAAATCTAAGTGGGATTATCCTGATCTTGAATCTACAAGGAGACCAATTCCACGTAGCAGTGAAGTTCCTATACCAGTGTTTACTGGATTATTATAGCTTTCACCATCAGACTCCGACGAGAGGCAAGATCTGGAGTTTTTGGCAGGTGAAAACAGTGGAAGCGATTATGAAGGAAGTTCTTCAACACCTCAACCATTCAGCCAAGAAGAATTCAATGACCTGATACGAGACCTAAATCTGTCCAAGCAAGCATCTGAGCTTTTAGCGTCCAGGCGCAATGAAAGAAATTTTCTCCAACCAGAAGTTAAAATAACATCTTATCGGAAAAGAGAAGAGTTTCTTCTTTCATATTTCAGCCAAGAGGAAGATCTTGTTAACTGTAATGACATCCCTGGACTGGCGTCTTTTTATAGACAGTTCCATCAGAAGATTGAAATGTATTCTGTTACACAATGGTAACCGTTATGCATCTCTTCCCATTGCTCACTCAACAACACTTAAAGAAGAGTATGAGAATATCAAAACAGTATTGCAGAAAGTCCGTTATTAAGAGCACCAGTGGTCAATTTGTGTTGATCTAAAAATGGTAAACTTCTTGCTTGGACAGCAGTCAGGATACACAAAATGCCCATGTTTCATGTGCCTTTGGGATAGCAGGGCAAGGCAAGATCATTGGACAAGAGTGGCATGGCCTGCAAGGGAAACCATGATTGTAGGTAAAGAAAATATCATCAACAAGCCACTGGTTGACAAAAATAAGATCATTTCCCACCGCTTCATATCAAATTAGGCTTAATAAAACAATTTGTTAAGGCTTTGTACAAATCTGGCAACTGCTTCAAGTATATTTGCAGATCATTCTCCGGATTGAGCACGGAGAAGCTGAAAGCTGGGATTTTTGACGGTCCTCAGATTCGAGAACTCATCAACGTTCGAAATTTTACTAATTTCATGGATCACCTTGAAGCTTCATGGAACAGTTTTGTTCCAGTTGTCAGGAACTTCTTAGGTAATAACAGAGCAGAGAATTACGGAGAACTGGTGCAAGATATGCTCGCTAACTTCAGAAACATTGGAGCAAATATGAGCATCAAGGTACATTACCTGCACAGTCATTTAGACCAATTTCCAGGTAACCTTGGGGACTTCAGTGAGGAACAAGGCGAGAGGTTCTATCAGGATATGAGGGTGATGGAGGAGAGATATCAAGGAAGATGGGACATACATATGATGGCTGACTACTGTTGGAGCCTCCAGCGCAATTGCCCCAACGACAAACACAAAAGGAAGTCAAGCAAACAGCGATTGGCTAATGCATTACCATAGACAATTAACATATTAATTAATTAATTAATTAGACATAATTAGTTTTTCAAATGAAAATGTTTTCCTCTATTTTTGAACAAATTTCTGCATGACCATTAACAGTTTCACTACTTTTTGTTAGTATACTATTTTACTTCATGCAATTCTTGACAATTTTCAAACACGGTGCATACATTATTTCATTAATTTTAATTATCTCGTAAAATAGAGCCAATCTAGCAAAAGCACTTACATATTCTAAATCAGCATAGTTGACTTTGTATAAAATGATTCAAATATCACTGGCAATGAATTCACTGTTTAACAGTGTAATTAGATTTAGTGGTCCACGGGGATGAAACTTTGGTATTAGTTATTCAAAAGAATACAACTATTGATATAAATATTTGATAATGTTGTTGAATATGTTAAACTGCATCTCCTTGCTGATCTAATATTTTCGAACCCTCTTCACGACAGAGGATTCAATAACCTGGCTTCATTTTAAGATACGCTTAGACATTGCATAATGTCCACTGATACAGGGTAACTGCTCTAATTATTGTACACTCTGCCTGGGGAAACTAAAAACATGGCAGTGATTGTTTTCTATACTGTTTAATTGATTGCAGCCCTGTAGCGTAAAAATTCTACAGGAGGGGCTAGGCATTCTACAGCAAGGGGTCAGGCAATAGCGGGGGGGGGGGAGGTAATGCATTTTACTAAGTAGAAAAAATAAGCAAAACGCAGGCCCGGCCCCCCTGCCCCCCGCCCCCCCCCCGCACGCTACGAGCCTGATTGATTGACATAATGTATACAGCTACATTGCTAATGATATATACATTACATATACATATAGAAAAACTAATCCATCTTATATATATATATATATATATATATATATATATATATATATATACTAGTTGCAATTACCCGGCTTTGCCCGGGTTTAAAATAAGGTTTTCTGTTTACCTTCTGTTTTCTCTCCCTACCCCTTCTCTCCCTTCCTCTCTCTCCCTCGCTCTCTCTCCCATCTCTCTCCCTCCCACCCTCCCTCTCCCATCTCCCCTATCCCCTTCGTTCTCTCCCCCTGTCCATCCCCCTCCCTCCCTCTCTCCCCGTCCTCCTTCCCTCTCTCCCTCCCTGCCCCCTCTCTCTTTTTATCTCTTCCTCCTATTTCTCTCATCCTCTCTCCCTCTTCATCTCTCTCCCTCTTCCTCCCTCCCTCATTCCCTCTCTCCCTCCCTGCCCCCCGTTATTTATCGATTTGGTGAACTTTCAGCATTTTGGTCAAATTAACGCATTTAGGTATTGCGTTAAAAGTTTTAATCGCAAATTTTTTTTGACGCGTTAATTGCAAATTAACGCAGTTTAATCAGCAGCCCTAATATATAAATATATATATATATATATATATATATATATATATATATATACTTATTATTATGGCTTCACACTTCTTCTAAAATCCTTTCTCATTCCTTTACCTTCCTCAAACTGTACACATCAGAGAGCATGAAAAAAAATCAACAATTCTTTGCATCACAAAGGCACAATACAGCACCAGCGCGCAAGTTCTATTCGATCATAGGGAAATGACGTCACAGAGGAATTTTATTTATGGCGCCGTCGAGATTACTTTAATATAGTAAAATACTAAAATAAAAAAAATTAATTACAATTAAACTACCCATCGATATGAAACGAAACCTGTCCTATAACCTTCCCCATGTAATTATGTGTATGTGTAACAAATTTCACGTTATTTGTTTGTCTGGATCTTGAGTTATAAGGGAACGGACAGACAGACAGACAGACAGACAGACAACGAATGCGTCTTATAAGTATAGAGATATATAACAGCACCACAGTCTATCGGTGTAACGTTATTGATGATTGTCTCCCTTGTTGTTACTACACACATTTATTTCCCCCTTATTTTCTAGAATGACACTAAATTATTCACCAAACTGTAGTGAAACTGTCTCGTGTCACGTTGTTTTGGTCAGTGGTTCTCTTTGTAGCAACCCATGGCACGCGGTGTATTCAATTACATCGATCTAGTGGACGCACCACACAGCAACAGTTGACTAAATCAGTGACGGATCCCTACAGTTGACTAAATCAGTGACGGATCCCTACAGTTGACTAAATCAGTGACAGATCCCAACAGTCGACTAAATCAATGACAGATCCCTACAGTCGACTAAATCAGTGACGGATCCCTACAGTTGACTAAATCAGTGACAGATCCCAACAGTCGACTAAATCAGTGACGGATCCCTACAGTTGACTAAATCAGTGACAGATCCCAACAGTCGACCAAATCAATGACAAATCCCTACAGTTGACTAAATCAGTGACAGATCCCAACAGTTGACTAAATCAGTAACATATCCCTACAGTTGACTAAATCAGTGACAGACCCGTACAGTTGACTAAATCAGTGACAGATCCCAACAGTTGACTAAATCAGTGACAGATCCCAACAGTTGACTAAATCAGTGACATATCCCAACAGTTGACTAAATCAGTGACAGATCCCTACAATCGACTAAATCAGTGACATATCCCTACAGTTGACTAAATCAGTGACATATCCCTACAGTTGACTAAAGCAGTGACAGATCCCTTCAGTTGACCAAATCAGTGATTAACCTTACTGCTTCCTTCTGACCTAAACATTGTACAGAGAAAGTTATCGTCCGTCAAAATAAAAACTAATAATATTGTATTCTGAGCTGGATCAACCTATAAATGAAATTAACACCTGCTAAGGGCATCAAAGGAAATTAGCACCTGCTAAGGGCATCAAAGGAAATTAGCACCTGCTAAGGGCATCAAAGGAAATTAGCACCTGCTAAGGGCATCAAAGGAAATTAGCACCTGCTAAGGGCATCAAAGGAAGAGAGGGCATCATTCACGAAAAATTCATTACCAAATTTATCATTGAAAACAAAACATTCATGAAATCTATCGCTGATCTCATACTACTTGTAAAATGAATAACTTTAGGACATTGTATTGGCAGATAAGAAGGTAAAAGTTAATACATTTGAACATGTATGGACATGTGTAACACAATACAAGAGACATATGATAGCAATAGGTAAAATATTTCCGGGTTAGTAGGTACATTCTGAAACGCTACTTGGCACCTTATCTATAACTGAAAAGGCGAAATGACCAACCATGGATTGGTCTGACTTGGACTTCGTCCTCCCTTTGCCCCGAAATTAATTAGTCTGTTCCGGGATCGCGTGTATTAATTACACAGCCCAACAAAAAAAATTTTTTTGTGAATTGCCAAGAATGTTTGAATGAATTTATAGCAATTCATGGGTGCTGATTTCAAAACGGCCACTGCTTTTGCTGAATTGGCTCTAGTTTCTGAGATATTGGACACCCTTGAAAATATGATTGTACCCTTTGTGTAAAACAAATGCAATAGGTTTAGTGTCTGTTGTTTAATTAAACTATACCAAGTTATAACTTGGTTTTTTTTTCTATTTTATCTCTGCTTTCTAAAGACATCATGAGTTCATCACGAAGATGCTGCAAAAATAATCAGATTTTATTCTGTTACATCTCTGGACAATACATGATTGAAAAGCAAACAAGAAATATAACCGACTTTGTGCAGCCGGCATATTTGTCTTGTGTAAGGTCTGCAAAAACTGTGTGGAGAGCCTACGGCAGTGGACAAATGGTGAGAAGAAAAGTCTTAAGTTTCGGTGTACCAATGGTATGGCGAGAGCCGAAAGACAATTTTGGTGATTGTTATCTTTGTATTGTGAATGTTAAAGGCTTCAATCGCCACAAAAAATCTAAGTGGGATTATCCTGATCTTGAATCTACAAGGAGACCAATTCCACGTAGCAGTGAAGTTCCTATACCAGTGTTTACTGGATTATTAGAGCTTGCACCATCAGACTCCGATGAGGGGCAAGATCTGGAGTTTTTGGCAGGTGAAAACAGTGGAAGCGATTATGAAGGAAGTTCTTCAACACCTCCATTCAGCCAAGAAGAATTCAATGACCTAATACGAGACCTAAATCTGTCCAAGCAAGCATCTGAGCTTTTAGCGTCCAGGCGCAATGAAAGAAATTTTCTTAAACCAGAAGTTAAAATAACATTTCATCGGAAAAGAGAAGAGTTTCTTCTTCCATATTTCAGCCAAAAGAAAGATTTTGCTTACTGTAATGACATCCCTGGACTTCTGCTCCAAATGGGACTACAAGACTACCATCCCGAAGACTGGCGTCTTTTTATAGACAGTTCCATCAGAAGCTTGAAATGCGTTATTTTACACAATGGTAACTGTTATGCATCTCTTCCCAATGCTCACTCAACAACACTTAAAGAAGAGTATGAAAATATCAAAACAGTATTGCAGAAAGTCCGTTATTATGAGCATCAGTGGTCGATTTGTGTTGATCTAAAAATGGTAAACTTCTTGCTTGGCTACCAGTCAGGATACACAAAATACTCATGCTTCATGTGCCTTTGGGATAGCAGAGCAAGGCAAGATCATTGGACAAGAGTGACATGGCCTGCAAGGGAAACCATGACTGTAGGTAAAGAAAATATCATCAACAAGCCACTGGTTGACAAAAATAAGATCATTCTCCCACCGCTTCATATCAAATTAGGTTTAATGAAACAATTTGTTAAGGCTTTGTACAAATCTGGCAATTGCTTCAAGTATATTTGCAGATCATTCCCCGGATTGAGCATGGAGAAGCTGAATGCTGGGATTTTTGACGGTCCTCAGATTTGGAAACTCATCAACGTTCGAAATCACCTTGAAGCTTCTTCATGAAACAGTTTTGTTTCAGTTGTCAGGAACTTCTTAGGTAATAACAGAGCAGAGAATTACGGAGAACTGGTGCAAGATATGCTAGCTAACTTCAGAAACAGTGGAACAAATATGAGTATCAAGGTACATTACCTGCACAGTCATTTAGACCAATTTCCAGGTAACCATGGGGACTTCAGTGAGGAACAAGGCGAGAGGTTCCATCAGGATATGAGGGTGATGGAGGAGCGATATCCAGGAAGATGGGACATACATATGATGACTGACTACTGTTGCAGCCTCCAGCGCAATTGCACCAACGACACATACAAAAGGAAGTCGAGCAAACAGCGATTTGCTAATGCATTACCATAGACAATTAACATATTAATTAATTAATTAGACATAATTAGTTTTTCAAATGAAAATGTTTTCTTCTATAACACTATTACACATATTTTTGAACAAATTTCTGCATGACTATTAACAGTTTCACTACTATTTGTTAGTATACTATAATACTTCATGCAATTTTTGACAAATTCCAAACACAGTGCATACATTATTTAATTAATTTTAATTATCTCGTAAAATAGAGCCAATCTAGCAAAAGCACTTACATATTCTAAATCAGCATAGTTGACTTTGTATAAAATGATTCAAATATCACTGGCAATGAATTCACTGTTTACCAGTGTTATCGAACAGAATTAGATCATTTAATAATTTTATTTCATTTGCAACAAATATGCTTAAAAATCACACAATGAAAAGTACTGATCTTTATTACAATTGCACGTTTTTATTTGGGATATATATATATATATATATATATATATATATATATATATATAATTTTAAATACTTGAATGATCAAACTATCCTCAGAAAAACTATAATAATACAATTGTAATGCTGGTGTTTGGTGGTCATAATACAAGTGTACAGTTGGTGTTTTGAGGTCATAATACAAGTGTACAGTTGGTGTTTGGTGGTAATAATACAATAATAATACAGAGACACTGGGTATTAGTGGCTGGGTTTACAGAGACACTGGGTATTACTGGCTGGGTTTACAGAGATACTGGGTATTAGTGGCTGGGTTTATAGAGACACTTGGTATTACTGGCTGGGTTTACAGAGACACTGGGTATTACTGGCTGGGTTTACAGAGACACTTGGTATTACTGGCTGGGTTTACAGAGACACTGGGTATTACTGGCTGGGTTTACAGAGACACTGGGTATTACTGGCTGGGTTTACAGAGACACTTGGTATTACTGGCTGGGTTTACAGAGACACAGGGTAATCCTGGCTGGGTTTGAAGTCAGATGTATTGATAAAAGACAATAACATTAATTTACAGCACAGAGTAACTTAATGACAATTAAAGTTTACAGTGTACACTCTGTGTCCGAGTGTTATTCGCCCGATTAGACATTGAGTTATGGGGCAGATTCCAATCCAATTAACTACAAGCAGGACAGATGACCAATGATTTGAAAACAACCAGCATGTGTTTGTAATGGAGCAAGGTGCGACTGAACAGATAGTAGAAAGTATGTTATTTTTAATTTGTATGAATGTATAAATAACCAAAACCATTTCAACGTAGGCTGAACTTTGGGGATTGGATTGTTTATAACTCAATCCCGATGAAGACATGAAAATTAATACACGATAAATTCTAAAATAGACACGTATTCGGTGTAATGAAACAAGAGCAGCCGAATTGGGCCCACCAACATGGGCGGACATGTCAGGTAAGGCCCCGGACACCGAAGAAAATGTTTGGGGCCTTGAGAAAAAGAGAGACATCACAGGGTTTTTAACTGGGCTCTGTAGGGCCCCGAAATATCCGGTGGCTCTGAGCGTGCGCACGTCCTTACATCCACCTCTGCCCACCGGGACCACAGCGCGAGGGGTTGGGGGGGGGGCTCAAAGACCCTTCCCCCATCCATCTATAGAGAAAATCGTGATGCAATATTTTATAAGGAATACATTTTTTCAAGCATTTAACCGATTAAAACTTGTAGTTTTGATCTTCTTGATACATCTGCGGATTAAAACATGTAGTTTGATCTTCTTGATACATCTGCGAATTAAAACATTTAATAATCTTCTTGATACATCTGCTCTCACAAAGCTAATTTAAAAAAAAATCATGCTCATATTCTATCAACTGAGAAGAGATTGAGATACATTAAAAGAAAAAAAAAACTTATGTTCAAAAGAGCTTTTGTATTACTGCAGATCTCTCACTAAAAGTGTTAATACACTAGCTTGACCTGACTTCTTGTCCTCAAGGTAGTTCAAATCTTAAAGAATGGCCAATAGTGGCTTATTCAGGTCTCAAAGACAGAACTTGCCAATGCATTCTATGACTTGGCCATGTTGGCAATATAGAACCATACAATTACTTGGATTATTGGAAGGGCCACCTTCAATGCGTCCCCACGGCAACAACATGATAGTTGGCGATATTAAAATTATGCACTGCACAACTATCACAACAGCTGTAACTGAATACAATTATACACTGCTTAATTATCACAGCAGTTGTAACTGAAGAAATTATGCACTGCACAACTATCACAGCAGTTGTAACTGGATACAATTATGCACTGTACAACTATCACAACAGTTGTAACTGGATACAATTATAAACTGCTTAACTATCACAGCAGTTGTAACTGAAGAAATTATACACTGCATAACTATCACAACAGTTGTAACTGGATACAATTATAAACTGCTTAACTATCACAGCAGTTGTAACTGAAGAAATTATACACTGCATAACTATCACAACAGTTGTAACTGGATACAATTATGCACTGTACAACTATCACAACAGTTGTAACTGGATACAATTATACACTGCACAACTATCACAACAGTTGTAACTGGTTATGGGAAGGATTAAGGAGATAAAAATGCATCCCCTTATAGAGATACAATTGGAATGGTCTATTTATCACGAGTGAGTTCATTGAAATGGTCTATTTATCACGAGTGGGTTCATTGGAATGGTCTATTTATCACGAGTGGGTTGCTGGATGACTTTTTGGTTGTGAACCTGAACTGCTTGCTGTGGGTTCGATTTGTAAATACTGGGTTGTTACATATCACTTTTTGTGTGACCCGGATATGCAAGCTGTGGATTAAGGCATGTCCAGTCATTGTGGGGCCTCCGTGATCATTGCACTCTATCAGATATGTTGTGGATGAAAGAAGGGCACTGCAAAAACCGTCACATTAGTAGGTCTATAAGCTCTGAAAGAAATAAAATCTAATCCTTTCAATGACTTAAAACTATATATATATTTGGTAAATATATATATCAAATGTTTATATCAGTCTCGACCAACATGTAAACCCAATAGCTCGTAAGAAAAAAATGCATCAATTAATGTGAATTATACCCATTCTGGCCAAATGTTGTTCTCAAAGCCACAAGCGACTCTTATCTGAATGGAATCAGTTTATATAAATTATTTCCTTGCATTCTGTTCTTTAACTTTTGTTCAAGAAACACACTAATAGTACTTTGCACTGTATGAAAACCCAAATAGCGGCATTCATTGACCTCATGCATGGTGACCCATCATAAACCACGTCCACAGTGACATGACATTTTATCAAAGTCAACACATTGATATTATAAACCTTGATAACAACTCCCTGCATTTTAGGCTAAAAAAAAAAAGAGCTTAACTTGGCTTATATGCATTACAATTTTAATATAAAAAAAACAGGCCGTTTCAATCTTTGAAGTTGCAAATACTTTACAGGTTGAAACAGACACCATATTCGTGGAGTTAGGCACAGACTGCCGAGTTGAAACAGTCACGGTTTTATATATGTACGGTGCGGAGCGAATACCGGTATAATGATTGCACGTAGTTTTCACCGTGGAAGAGCTCCTTTTTTTTTTTTGTTACACTCTTCAACCCTGAAAACCTCATTATTTTTAACATTCTGGTGTTAATTTACCTTCTACTTTTTGTCCAACATATTTCCACTGTATATTTACTCATCGTGGTCCGATTGGTATTTGGAGAGTAATCTCTGGGTGACGTCCCTTGTTTTCATTGTGTCACTTGCACATAGTTGTCTGTCCTGTTCACAGTGATGTTAACAAACAACTGTTTCAGGTTTTTCTTTTCTACTTCAGTTGAATGAATCGAACACAAAAAATGTTCTTTAAACCCAGACATGTGTATACACTGTACTTCATGATTCATGTTTAGAAAAAAAAAAAGAATTAGAAGCTAAACTCACTTAATCTTTAAATTGAAAATCCCTAAATCTGGTCTCGATACTCGTACCTTGTTTCGATACCCGTATCTTATTACCATACCCGTGTTTTGTTCGATACCCGTATCTTGTTTCTATACCCGTTTCTTGCTTTAATACCCGTATCTTGTTTTAATACCCGTATCTTGTTTTGATACCCGTATCTTGTTTCTATACCCGTATCTTGTTTCAATACCCATATCTTGTTTCAATAACCATTTCTTGTTTTAATACCAGTATCTTGTTTAAATACCCGTATCTTGTTTTAATACCCGTATCTTGTTTTGATATCCGTATCTTGTTTCAATACCCATTTCTTGTTTTAATACCCGTATCTTGTTTTAATACCCGTATCTTGTTTTGATACCCGTATCTTGTTTCGATACCCGTTTCTTGTTTTAATACCCGTATCTTGTTCCCAAGGTCTTAACAGTTTTGTCAAGCACAATCATCATCCACAACATGGTCGGTAGTGTAGTGGCTACTGTGTCACTTAAAATGATATAATTGTTAGCATTGAAGGGTTGATTGTTGGAATTTACCTAATGCACAGACAGGAACACGCCAAATGCGCACAGACAGGAACACACCAAATGAACAGACAGGAACACAACAAATGCACAGACAGAAACACACCAAATGCAGACAGGGACACACCAAATGAACAGACAGGAACACACCAAATGCAGACAGGGACACACCAAATGAACAGACAGGAACACACCAAATGCACAGACATGGACTTACAAATGCACAGACATGGACAGTTTAAATCCATTACCCCCAAAATATAATTATTTCCTTTTTATTTTACAGTGAATACAAACAACTATTGTTTTATTACACTTATAGTCATAACGTTGTTGTACTGATTGTACACATTCATATTATCCAGAATAAGAAGACTATTTTGTAAAGACATTTGGTCCCTATAATTGTACAGACCTGTATGTTTTTCGACTTCTCCATACCCCGAAGAATTTTACCTTAGACACCATGCTTTTTATTGTGCCGACTCCTGACCTTAAATTATATGAAAATTTTTCAATCTTAAAATAGAGCTTGCTAATGAAGGAATAAGACCGACTACACATTTGTAATACTTTTTCTACCAACGCAATTTTTTTTTATTTGACAGATTAAAAAAATATTTGATCACGTGATATCGAGTACTAACAGCGGCGTAAAAAAAAAGGAGGGGGCATTCCGCCCCGGGCGACAGTTATTTTGCCACTAACTGGGGGGGGGGGCAGCATTTTTAACATTTAAGCTTTTTTTATTTTTTTTATTTTTTGGCATCGGCATTGGATGGAACTTTAAGAGCCCGCGACATATGCCACTAACGGTATTTACATTCCTGCGTCTGGTGAACTCATCGTGAGAAACAAACGCAAAGCGACAAAATTGATATAATATTGAGATCAAAATACAATAATAATTTATAATAAGCTAAACATAGAAGACTAAGAGACCAGAGACGATACCATCAATCAATTGGCCTTCTTGTATTTATCAATCACTTAGCCTTCTTGTATTTATCAATCAATTGGCCTCCTTGTATTTACCAATCAACCAGTGCCCCTTACTCTCTCTATTCCCCTCTCTCTCTCTCTCTCTATATATATATATATATATATATATGGTGTGGTGTAGGTGTGGTAAGGTAAGGTGGGGGATATTATTGTATAGGTGTGGTACGATGGGGGAGGGTGTTGTGTAGATGTGGTAAGGTAAGGTGGGGGAGGGTATTGTGTAAGTGTAATAAGGTAAGGTGGGGGAGGGTGTTTTGTAGGTGTGGTAAGGTAAGGTGGGGGAGGGTATTGTGTAAGTGTAATAAGGTAAGGTGGGGGAGGGTGTTTTGTAGGTGTGGTAAGGTAAGGTGGGGGAGGGTATTGTGTAAGTGTAATAAGGTAAGGTAGGAGAGGGTGTTTTGTAGGTGTGGTAAAGTCAGGTAGGGGAGGGTATTGTGTAAGTGTGGTAAAGTCAGATAGGAGAGGGTGTTGTGTAGGTGTGGTAAAGTCAGGTAGGGGAGGGTGTTGTGTAGGTGTGATAAGGTAAGGTGGGGGAGGGTCTACAATTCTCTTCATAATAACACTGTACTCTACACTTTTCCTCACTCTCTCTCTCTCTCTCTCTCTCTCTCTCTCTCTCTCTCATTCAAAAGGTCAAACCGGTTTACAATTTCATTGTCAATACAACATCAGGAAAGCACTCAAATAGACTAATATTTCTATTGTATGATTTTATTTATAAAGACATAGTTCTGGAATAATCATCACCTACAGACAATATTTACGTTGTTAGGTGGTGCACTGTGCTTGACAATTTGTTAGAACCAGAACATAGAGTGAGAGAATGGACAGAAAAAAAAAATCCACAAATCTATACATTTTTCTTCTTTTTTTTTTTGTAAAGTTTGTAGAAAAAAATTGTCAACATATTGAAAAGAAATTCATCGTTTTAGAACGACTTGAGCAATCTTTACACCCCTTCATCAGTACACCCCTTCATCATTACACCTCTTCATCATTACACCCCTTCATCATTACATCCCTTCATCATTACACCCCTTCATCATTACACCCCTTCATAATTACACCCCTTCATCATTACACCCCTTCATCATTACAACCCTTCATCATTACATCCCTTCATCAGTACACCCCTTCATCATTACACCCCTTCATCATTACACCCCTTCATCATTACACCCCTTCATCATTACACCCCTTCATCATTACACCCCTTCATCAATACATCCCACTGTGTCTACACGGTGAATTTATTTCTACTTTTTATTTTCACCTTGTGGCACTTGTCCTTTCGACAGGAAACTTCAGAATTATCAGATTCATCTCACCAAAATACCAAAATAAAGTGAACTGAACCTAAAACTGATTTCAAAAGATTTGGTTTTCCTTGTTATAGTTTAGCATCACTTCCTTGAAGTGTATTTACAATTAGAATTAGAATGCAAAATGTATAAATGAGTGAAATCGACCAATCGATTATTTAATTATTCAGTGTAGTAAATCAATCGATTATTTGATGTATCAGTGTAGTAATCTAACGTTTGAAGATTAATTTCCCGTTAATGGAGCTAATCCAAAGTTATTACTTTAAAGCTGGTCTCTATCACAGAAAAAAGAAGTACTTTTATCAACCTAACCAATCATGTAATCACTAGTCTCTATCACAGAAATAAGAAGTACTTTTATCAACCTAACCAATCATGTAATCAATACCCCTGTTTGTCAGACTTTTTACCAGAAACTTTCAAAGCCAGGTTAAAAATAGCACCATGCACATTTTTCGGTAATTTTAAAATATTATTCCTTGCATCAAATTTCAGTTTTGTTAGATGAATAAATGACTTCAAACTTTTGTCTCCACTCAGAGAGAGCGCTTCTTATTTAATCCTGGCAAATGAAGGACTAATTGGAAACTCTACACTCAGTTTGAATTAAACGCCATTATAGAAAGTATTTTTAAATCAAGCAGAACCCATTAACTCGTAGATTTGGTGCATACAATCAATTTCGTTACTTATAATATAGATTATAGAGATTATATTAACTAAAATAAGTGTGAGCGCCAATACAGATGAATTATTTCATTTATTTCTGGTGCCCAAGATTTTTGTTAGTCTATAAAAAGTTCCTGTAATATACTCACAAAGAGTACGTCTCTTTTCATGACCATGATTAGCGTTCTTTCCTCTTTCGGTACATTGGAAAGAAAATAGGTCGCCGAAATGAATAGACATAATTGCGATTGAAAATTAAAACGCTTAAATATCTAAATCTCGACAGTACAAAAAAATAATTAATATTGAAAAGTGAGTGTTATGTCCAGTTTTAGTTGTTCTCTGTTCGGCATAAGTGAGTGTTATGTCCAGTTTTAGTTGTTCTCTGTTCGGCATAAGTGAGTGTTATGTCCAGTTTTAGTTGTTCTCTGTTCGGCATAAGTGAGTGTTAGGTCTAGTTTCAGTTGTTCTCTGTTCGGCATAAGTGAGTGTTATGTCCAGTTTTAGTTGTTCTCTGTTCGGCATAAGTGAGTGGTATGTCCAGTTTTAGTTGTTCTCTGTTCGGCATAAGTGAGTGTTATGTCCAGTTTTAGTTGTTCTCCGTTCGGCGATTTGAATATCTACGCTGCACAGACAAACATACACACACCACTACATTCTATTCATTATATCCAAACTATCAAAAAAAATTAATTAGGTTCAGACTCGTTAAGAATTTTATTAATTGACTCGAACTTTCAAATTAATGTAACGTCATCGAGAGTACACAATCGATTGGACTTAGAGAAGTTGATGATAATTGATTTCATATTTTGAAAAAAAAAAACAACAACTGGTCTATCTACCTCCAGATGGATGGTTGTGCAGTAATGCGTTCGACTGTCAATCTGAGTGTCCCAGTTTCGATCTCCGGTGAGTACCAATGGGTATGTCAGGTCAAGGTGAAATTTCCCTCTATATCTCCCGTGTTGCCTCCGTGGCCATTGCACTATCGGCAATGGTGGGGATTAAAGAATGGCACCACATAACCGTCCCATTAGTGGTTTATAGGATCAGAGATATTTCATCTCATCCTTACAGGGAGTTCACACACACACACCGATGACTTCACACACCGCCAGACAAAACAAGTGCAGTAAAAAGCCTATTTTAAAAAGTTTTTAAAAAGTCCATAATTTAAATGTTTAAAATCTATTTGCAGAAATAGTCTATAAATAGACAACATTAATATTAGCTCAACGTGTTTCAATCATCTCTATTTGTTTATGGAAATGTGTTTTTATCGGCATTTTCCTTTGGATTATCCTTATGCACCGGTTGTTTCAGCTGAACGTCATGTTGATTCACAACTACAGTCTGAACGTCATGTTGATTCACAACTACAGTCTGAACGTCATGTTGATTCACAACTACAGTCGCTGAACGTCATGTTGATTCACAACTACAGTCTGAACGTCATGTTGATTCACAACTATAGTCTGAACGTCATGTTGATTCACAACTACAGTCTGAACGTCATGTTGATTCACAACTATAGTCTGAACGTCATGTTGATTCACAACTACAGTCTGAACGTCATGTTGATTCACAACTACAGTCGGAATCTTTTGTATGCACTGCCCCCATGCCATGTTAGTTGATGACTTACTGAACTCGGTTAACTCTGTTACATAACAAACAGTATGACACAGTTTATCTTTGTTGAGATAATGGGACGTTTTCGTTTTTCCGATGGTAATATTTCTAAGCGCAAATAAATTAGCACGAATCTGGTTTTTATATATAAAACTGTTGCATAAATGTTATAATCTAAAAACTTTTAGCTTTGCTCGTAACACATTTACACTTCAGATACAAATTAAAAAAAAAACAGATGATCAGCATTGAATAGAACACGTGAAATAAAACTTCCACGATTTCTCCACATGCTACAAACAATCTATATCAGCCACCTATACACACTATGAAAACAATTGAGGACACATCAGTTAGAGTGTGCTGATGTCAGACACGTTACAATAAGTGGAAGATATCTGCCCAGAGCGTGCTGATGTCAAACACGTTACAATAAGTGTAAGATATCTGCCCAGAGTATGCTGATATCAAATACGTTACAATAAGTGTGAGATATCTGCCCAGAGCGTGCTGATGTCAAACACGTTACAATAAGAGTAAGATATTTGCCCAGAGTGTGCTGAAGTCAAATACGTTACAATAAGTGGAAGATATCTGCCCAGAGCGTGCTGATGTCAAACACGTTACAATAAGTGTAAGATATCTGCCCAGAGTGTGCTGAAGTCAAATACGTTACAATAAGTGTAAGATATCTGCCCAGAGTGTGCTGATGTCAAATAAGTGTAAGATATCCGCCCAGAGCGTGCTGATGTCAAACACGTTACAATAAGTGTAAGATATCTGCCCAGAGCGTGCTGAAGTGACATACGTTACAATAAGTGTAAGATATCTGCCCAGAGTGTGCTGATGTCAAACACGTTACAATAAGTGGAAGATATCTGCCCAGAGTGTGCTGATGTCAAACACGTTACAATAAGTGGAAGATATCTGCCCAGAGTGTGCTGATGTCAAACACGTTACAATAAGTGGAAGATATCTGCCCAGAGTGTGCTGATGTCAAATACGTTACAATAAGTGGAAGATACTGCCCAGAGTGTGCTGAAGTCAAACACGTTACAATAAGTGTAAGATATCTGCCCAGAGTGTGCTGAAGTCTAACACGTTACAATAAGTGTAAGATATCTGCCCAGAGTATGCCGATGTCAAACACGTTACAATAAGTGGAAGATATCTGCCCAGAGCGTGCTGATGTCAAACACGTTACAATATGTGTAAGATATTCGCTCAGAGCGTGCTGATGTCAAACACGTTACAATAAGTGTAAGATATCTGCCCAGAGTGTGCTGATGTCAAATACGTTACAATAAGTGTAAGATAATTGCCCAGAGTGTGCTGATGTCAAATACGTTACAATAAGTGTAAGATATCTGCCCAGAGTGTGCTGATGTCAAATACGTTACAATAAGTGTAAGATATCTGCCCAGAGTGTGCTGATGTCATACACGTTACAATAAGTGTAAGATATCTGCCCAGAGTGTGCTGATGTCATACACGTTACAATTAGAGGAAGATATCAGCCCAGTATCTAACACATTGTGAGTGAGTGAAGGGTGGCTAAAGGAATATGGAATTTGAGCAACCAGCCTGCGTTCTAAAGTTAATTTCCTAGTAGGCCTACTCCGGTCCTTGTATAGACTTTAAGACTTTTACATTCAGGGCCGATTTTAGGTATTCAGAGGCCCAATGCAAAGACTGGCAGAAATGTTTGTATACCTTAGATAAACGAACTGTCGGGACCATCTTATTATCAGATTAAAGAGAAATTAATACGTGAAGGCGCCCCTTTTTACGGTGGGGCCCCAGGTTCTCACCTAGTTTGCCTATTCATAAGAACGGTTCTGTGTGTTGTAGTACTACAGACATATTTCAATTTCTTTTTCCTACAAAAAAAAACATGCAAAAATACGTTTTGACTTTTGACCCATGATCTACAGGTAGGTCAAGTTTAGTCAGTCTTTAGTATGGACTTGTGAACTACTTTTTGATGTTACCTCCTCGGACCCCCCCCCCGGCCTTACCCCGGGTCATGAAACGTAATAGAGCATCAAGGAACATTGTAACTAAACTTTATAATTGAGCTTTGTGTTGTTGTTTTTATTTTATGTTCTATGTTTTCACAATTACAGACCTCTACAGGCATCATAATTCAAATCTAAGGTTTATCTTTCTTCCAAACTTGATGTATCCAATCACCTGCAGAAATTCAATCTCAGGTAGTATTGAAATTAAATATAGGGCTCTGCGTTAAATCGAAAGTAAAGTATTCCAGTTTAAAATACAATCATGAAAAAATCGGATCTGCCTGAAACCAAAAAATAACATAGCCTACCGATCAAGCCTAAGGGAATATAACTCTACGCAAAGGTTTTGCAGGGTACGGCTAGTGTGTGTGTGTGTGTATATATATATATATATATATATATATATATATATATATATATATATATATATATATAATAACGTACAACAATAAAACCAAATACTGTCATCATATTCCTTTTATGTTTCATATCAACTCATTTTTAATCGAATTCCATGCATGAATCAAATGACGTGCAGTAATCAAACCACTCACAGTGATCAGATCCTGTGCGGCAATACAATCCATGTGCAGCAATACAATCCATGTGCAGCAATACAATCCATTTATTATATTCAATACAACAGTTATCATATTCCCTATTAAAAATTGTCATCAGATGTCAACCGACTTGTTTCTTTACGTTTCAAAGCAGCGCGTGAGATTTGGTCAGAAATAGGTTGATGTTTTGTTTTATTTAATGAGCAAACAACATGAAGGGCCTTCACTCCGCCATCTTTGTTTTCGTATTCATCATCATATTGGATAAGTTGTAATGACGCGGTTATTTCTAGTGGGTGTGGATATTTTTTATCAAAGTCCAGTCTGATCTTATGGTTGCCAAGGAAACTGCAGAAATGGCTGTGTGTATGTGTGTATGTGTGTGAGTAAGGATACTTCGATTTTCAAACCGATTTAACTCTCTTTGAAAAGGAGATAATTAAAATTAGTTTTTTTTTTATTTCTGGTTGAAGTATCAGCTTAACAGGCTTTAGTTTGAAAATTATCTCTTCAAATTTGACAAGGAACATTTGAGTATGCCACTCATATAATTATCAAAGTAAAATTGTATTCCATTTTCTCTGCTAGTAGCTGTGACTATGTGTTTTAAAATTTCAATATGAAAAAAAAATGGAGAAAATGAAGGGGAAAGTATAACATGACGTGCTGCCACCAATATATTAGCAGACACTGAACATTTTGTCTGCAACATTCCTTTCACAAACAATATTCAAATCATCCACTTAACTCAAAAAAGTCTTTGAAGCACAAGTTTAGCACCAATGTATGTTTTTAGAACTTCACATTTTTTTCTAACAGATTCTAGTAATTTGAAAGACATTTTTATGTATTTTTTTCAATATGTTTTGGTCAAAAAATTGGAAAGTATTGCTAAAAAAAAAATCATCCCAAACCATGCACGTACGCTTTTAAAGATTCTGCTTTTGAAGGCGCCATTCACAGAGAAAAAATTGTTTTGAAATATTACTAATCCTTATTTTCCATCAATTTTCTATCGACATTTTCAGCAATTATGTAATAAAAACTCATTTTTTTCTACAAATTCCATTTTAAATATATTCAAACTCGACTCGCACAAACAAGAGAAAAGCGCTTTTTAATTGGTCACATTTTAGAAAAACAAACTATCAGGCTTAGACATGATATTTGATGGATGCTTTCTGTCTAATGTGTAGGGCCTACACCAAAGGATGCTTTCTGTCTAATGTGTAGGGCCCACACCAAAGGATGCTTTCTGTCTCATGTGTAGGGCCCACACCAAAAGATGTTTTCTGTCTAATGTGTAGGGCCCACACCAAAGGATGTTTTCTGTTTAATGTGTAGGGCCCACACCAAAAGATGCTTTCTGTCTAATGTGTAGGGCCTACACCAAAAGATGCTTTCTGTAAAATGTGTAGGGCCCACACCAAAGGATGTTTTCTGTCTAATGTATAGGGCCCACACCAAAAGATGTTTTCTGTCTAATGTGTAGGGCCCACACCAAAGGATGTTTTCTGTCTAATGTGTAGGGCCTACACCAAAGGATGTTTTCTGTCTAATGTGTAGGGCCCATACCAAAAGATGCTTTCTGTCTAATGTGTAGGGCCCACACCAAAGGATGCTTTCTGTCTAATGTGTAGGGCTGTCATGGATGTGTTTTGTGTGTTGTGTGTGTGACTGAGCTGTGCATGAACTCAGTGTGTTTGTGAAATAAATAGTGAGATTGAAGTGAGTGAATGTCCAGGTGGAGAAAGGGGAAGAATGAGAAATTGTAGCAGTGTACACAGGTCTCTCGAGGTGAGAGGACCTACCTTTACTTCTAAGGTGGAGTGTGATATTTTCATATGGGGATTATATGTTGTGAATTCAGAGTCTTGATATTTGAACTTAAAGCTTAGTGTGTTGGCCTAATTTATATTACTTCACTGGATTATATATACATTCATTTGTATTCCTTTCATTCTATTATGTTCATCAATAAACACAATTTTTGACCGTCGACCACGTCCACCTTAATTTTATAATGTCTAGAGTGAACCCATCTGTGACATTATGGTGGCAGCGGTGTTAACCTATGACATTATAGCAGCGATACTATTATGACATCTTGACTTTGTATGTTATTATATTAATTCACAATGGAACAAGACGCCAACAGGTATATTCAAGATGGTAAATTGATGGGCTTAGAAGGTACGCAATTAGCAAAGTATGTATGGGAATGTCAAAACGATGACAAAAACAGACTGCAACTAGCCGAGAAGGAAGAAAAAGACAGAAAACGTCAGGCTGAAAAAGAAGATTTGGACAGGCAGCAAGAATTCAAATTGAAAATGGCTGAAATCGAAGCTATACACAGAATAAAAAAAGATACGGAACAGTCAGATAATAAATCTTCAATATTCAATGTCTCTAACCACAAACTTCGCATTCAACCTTTTGATGGGAAGCATGGGGACATCGACAGTTTTTTTTTCTATCATGGAGACGCAATTCGCATTAAGTAATGTCAATAAAAGTGAATGGATAGTGTATCTATATGAATCTGTGACAAATGAAGCGCAAGCAGCCCTTAACAACATTAAAGGCGAAGACGCAAGCAACTATGACATGGTAAAAAAATACTTGCTTCAGCACTATAATAAAACAGAGGAGCACTATAGATACCAATTCCACAACTCTGTAATGAAGCCTAATGAACATCCTCAAGCATTTATCAACACCATTGAGGCCCACTTAATAAATTGGATAAAAATGTCAGGCATAGATGGAGGAAATGCTCAACAGATTATTGAATTATTCTTGGTAGATAAAATATTAACTCAAAGTAGTCCTCAACTATACAGCTTCATAAAACAACATAAAGTACATACTAAACAGCAGTTGATAAGTGCCATGTCAGACTTCAAAGACAGCAACATCGACCTCCCTTTGTTTGGTATTGAACAAAAATCTTTCAATGCCATACAAACAAACCAACGAAGATTCACTAGCCTGCCCACCAGATCTCCAGAATTATGTTATATATGTCGTCAGCCTTGACATATACAATATTACTGCAGGTATAGAAAGAATTATAATCATGCATCAAATTACAGCAGATATAGGCCTAGATCTCAATATAATGATCACAGAATGAGACAATATCAAAGTCAGAAAAGACAATCACCTAATGTCAGCCCACAAAAAAACCGCATAGAAAGAGGCCGCAGTTACAACAGACAGATTTATGAAAATACAGTCGCCACCATGCTTGACAACAAGGGCAACTTGATCTTTTATCCATGTTTTGTAAACAACAATCCTGTAATGTGTTTGCGTGACTCCGGTTGCACAACGGTGATAGTTGATGAGAAATTAGTTCATAGAGATCAAATGACTGATAAACTTGAACACATAAAGTTAGGAGATGGTCAGAAAGTCATATGTCGTACAGCTATAATAGACATAGACACTCCCTGGATTTCCGGAAAAATCAATGCCTTAGTTCTATCATCACCTGTAGCCAGTTTAATAGTTGGGAATATACCAAATGCGAAACCAGACAACTCCAACGCATTATTCAAAACATGGCTTGAGGAAAAAGGCGAAAGAGTACAAAAATATTTAATGGACCTAAATCCAAATAAAGAACCAGACCCTGATGTATGTGCCTCATTTAACAACCTATACAACTGGAATGGCACAGAAGACATAGTTGATTATATTGAAAAATTTGATACAATAGCTAATCAAAATGACATTCCTAACAAAGATATATCAGCTTATATCATCAGAAAACTTCAAGGACATAAGAAAGCTCAAAACATTGCTTTCACGAACATAAACAACTATGAACAATTGAAACATAATTTGAAAAATAAATTGAGCAACAAAACCTCAATGTCACAAATTGAGACCAGTCATATGAATGTTTTGACTAGATCTGCAACTGACAAAATGAACAATGAGAATATCAAAACAGTAAATTGTGATATCAGCCAAACAGTCATGATGGACATAAACAAAGAACTACTGATCAAATTACAGAAGGAGGATAAATCCTTAGAACAATATTTTCAACAGGTTAAAGACACTGATAATAATAATAAACAAGTAACATATTTTTTGAAAGACAACGTACTGTTCAGAAAATTTAAAAATCAACACACCAGTGTTAATCAAATCATGATACCTTCAATCATACGACAGAAAATATTAAAAGAAGCACACTCGACTCCATTATCAGGTCACTTGGGTCCTAAAAAGACTCTTCACAGAATTAGAGCAACATTCTACTGGCCAAAACTACCTTAAGACATAAAACTGTTTATAAAGTCGTGTTTAATTTGTCAAAAAACACAACAACATTGGCCCTAAACATACTGCGCCTTTGTTAAAGATGGACACATCTTCAGTGCCCTTCAATAAAATCGCTGTTGACATCATTGGACCACTAACAGTTATGTCCAAAAAGAGGCATAGATACATTTTGACAACAATAGACTTCGCAACGAGATGGATTGAAGCCACACCACTACAAGAAGTTACAGCGGAATCTGTATGTAAAGCCTTACTGGATATATTCACTAGATTCGGCTTCCCATCCATTATTCTATTTGACAATGGATCACAATTCCAGGCATACATGACTCATTCTTTCATGAGTATGCTAAAAATAACACAGACATATTCAGCGAGATATAGACCTCAAGCAAATGGAGCTGTTGAGCGTGCCAACCAGACCATTAAGACAATGCTAAGAAAAACAATAGAGGAACATGGACAAGACTTGGATAACTTCTTACAGTTGATACTTTTCGCCTATAGAGAAATCCCTCACGAATCGACTGGATTCGCACCCTTCGAACTCATGTTTGGTTCCAAACCAAAAGGACCATTTACTCTATTCAAGGAGAGCATATGTGAAGAAGACGAAAACAATTTATCACCACACGAGTTAGTTAATGACACCAGAAGAAATATAATTTATGCCAATAAGCTGGCACAGGAAAATTTATCTAGAAACAATACTCACCACCACAAAATAAAGAATGAACATAGATTCCTGAGAACACTACAACCTGGTGATTCTGTATTTGTAAAGTTACCTGAGAAAGGACACTTTGATAGTACATGGCAAGGGCCATATGAAATTATAAAAAAAACAACTGAAGTCAATTATGTAGTAAAATAAAAGGGAAAGATTTACAATTCCATATTGATAATCTAAGGAAAGTACTGCAACCAACAAATGATGAAAATCCAGATAAGTCATCTCTCCAAGTAGACAATGTTGCTGTTAATGATGAAAAAATCAACATACTCAGCGCAGAAATAAATACACATAATAACCTCAACTTCATTGATGATGAACATTTACTAAATCATTTATTCGCCATCATCAGTGTGGATGAACAAGATGAGAAATCAATTCCCACATTGAATCATGAAGCCAACTTTGATTCATCCAAAATAAATATAAACAATGAACTTCCAGAATCTATTAAATCAAAATTGATAGATTTGTTGAATGAGTATACACAGATAATATCTAATGAACCTGGTTGTACCAATATTATTGAACACAAAATCAGATTAACGTCAAATGAAATGTTCAAACCTGTTCTATATGATGTTCCGTTTAAATACAGAGAACACATTGATGATGAAATAAAACATATGTTGACTAAAGGACTAATTAGACCTTCTAGCTCCAGTTATGTGTCACCTATAGTCATTGTAAAAAATAAAGATGGAAAATTGAGAGTATGCTGCGATTACAGAAAATTAAATGAATTAACTATTATTGATAGACAACCACTGCCGAATACTGAGGATCTAGTACTCAAAATATCTCAATCAAAAATATATTCTCACTTTGACTTAGTAAGAGGATTTTGGCAGATCCCCATGGAAGAAGAAAGCATACATTTAACAGCCTTCAGGACTCACAATGGTTTTTACGAATGGACGAGAATGCCATTTGGCTTAGTCAATGCCACAGCCACCTTTTCCAAAATGATGATAAAGTTGTTACAAGACATAAACAATGTCACACGCTATGTTGATGACATTTGTGTTCACACTGAAACCAGGGAGGAGCATATAAGTGGTTTAAGAACCTTATTCAATATTCTCAAAGACAATGGTCTACATACAGCTCCAGAAAAAATCAAAATAGGATATTATAAACTAGACTTTTTGGGATATCAAATCTCAAACAAATCCTACAGACCAACTTCTCAAATAATGCAAAAGATTTTGCACATTGAAATACCACATACAAAAAAACACGTTCGAAGTTTGCTTGGATTATGCAATTTCTACAGAAATTTTTTCCCAAACTTCACTCAACTGGTAGAGCCATCGGTATCTCTAACAAAAAAGACTATGCCCAACAAAATAATCTGGACTGATAAATGCCAAGACACCTTGAACATTATAAAGGCAA
The DNA here is from genome assembly GCA_021962125.1 of Bulinus truncatus. Lineage (NCBI taxonomy): Eukaryota > Metazoa > Mollusca > Gastropoda > Planorbidae > Bulinus > Bulinus truncatus. The sequence continues at coordinate 12,521,924 of JAGDYQ010000005.1, read as the reverse complement.
ACTTTAACAACAACGTGGTACTTTCAACTATAGATTTCAATAAAAAGCTGATAGTGGCGACTGATGCTAGTACAAAAGGTATCGGGGGTGCTTTACAACAATTAGAGGATTCCATTCCCAGACCTATAAAGTTTGTTAGCAGGAAGCTGAGTAAAGCTGAGTTGAATTACTCTGTTATTGAACTAGAGGCTTTGGCAATAACATGGAGTGTCTTGAAGTTGCAGAAATATCTTTTGGGGAATGAGTTCGTGATTCATGTTGATCACAAACCCCTTCTGCAGATGACAGACAAAATAAATAATTCCAGAATTCTACGATGGAAACTTCTTTTGTCTGATTACAAATTTAAAATTGTCTACATAAAAGGATAGGACAACCATATTCCTGATATGTTGTCGAGACTCTTAATTGTTGGGAACGAGTTCTAAACAAAGACTTCACTGGATTATATATATATTCATTTGTATTCCTTTCATTCTATTATGTTCATTAATAAACACAATTTTTGACCGTCGACCACGTCTACCTTTATTTTATAATGTCTAGAGTGAACCCATCTGTGACAAGGGCCTACACCAAAGGATGTTTTCTGTCTAATGTGTAGGGCCTACACCAAAGGATGCTTTCTGTCTAATGTGTAGGGCCTACACCAAAGGATGTTTTCTGTTTAATGTGTAGGGCCCACACCAAAGGATGTTTTCTGTTTAATGTGTAGGGCCTACACCAAAGGATGTTTTCTGTCTAATGTGTAGGGCCTACACCAAAAGATGCTTTCTGTCTAATGTGTAGGTCCTACACCAAAGGATGCTTTCTGATTAATGTGTAGGGCCCACACCAAAGGATGCTTTCTGTCTAATGTGTACACATAAAGTGAATCTTTTATAAAACGCAATTTTAAACAAAATGAGAAAAATATCGGACAAAGAAATAACAACTAAATATTAATTATTAAGCTACGACTGCCCAAGACACATATAATGGATCATGTTGTGTTATTATTTGAAATTAACGTAAGTGGTGCAATAATTTTTACAAAAATTTAAAAAAAAAGTATAATTTAAAAACAAAAAGGATTGTATACATGACATTAAGAAAAATTTACATAAACCTTTATATCTTCATTTTTTTAATTGAATTTAAAAAGAAAAAAAAAGAAAATGATCAAGGAACATTTAAAATTTAGGACGCAGTCAAATTTAGGGTCTTATAAATAAAGAAATGTTTTACCTATTGTCAGTAAACATCGTCCGTCCCAGAATTTCCTTAGTGCACATATAATCTATATCCCGCGGTTTAATTTCTATGATAAACATTGGCGTGGAATAGAGTCTGCGAGAACTGGGAGAAACGGCGGCTGTCTTTAAAAAAAATCTGGCTCACCGCGTCCAAGGAGATCGCGAGTGGTAGGCGAGGACATCAGCACAGCACTCACCTATACAATGTTTTCAGTGTAGCTAAATGAATTGATATGAAGCAAGGAAAAAAAAGAGAATGTCTGCAACAAACAATAGATTGTATGGCACATGTCACGTCCCTTCTCGGTGAGATGTCACAATGCACAAGTCAGAAATGACATAGAGTAGACTACACTCACACAAACACACACACACAGAAGTAAACATATGTATACCAGGGACGAGGCGTGAGTGTTGCAGGTCTAACTCTTAGAGAAATTTTGACTGATGTTATAATAGCTATATACAAAGCACAAACGAACAAAGATCTATATATCTGTATAAAGTATTGGACTAATAATATATACAATTTATATATAAATGATGTTATATATATTTAAACTTGTAGTCATTTTATTAATGAATGATTATGCTAACTATATTCAATACACACAAGACCATTTTATAGCTATATAGCTATATAATAGACAGACAGACAGACAGGTAGATGTATACATTGACAGACAGACAGACAAACAGACAGACAGATAGATAGATAGACAGACAGATAGATAGACAGATAGATAGATAGATAGACAGACAGACAGACAGACAGACAGACAGACAAACAGATAGATAGTTAGATAGATAGACAGACAGATAGATAGATAGACAGACAGATAGATAGACAGATAGATAGATAGATAGATAGATAGATAGATAGATAGATAGATAGATAGACAGACAGATAGATAGATAGATAGATAGATAGATAGATAGATAGATAGATAGATAGATAGATAGATAGATAGATAGATAGATAGATAGATAGATAGATAGATAGATAGATAGATAGATAGATAGATAGATAGATAGATAGATAGATAGATAGATAGATAGATAGATAGATAGATAGATAGATACGCAGGCTAGTTGTTGGAATTACACATTCTTTTTGCCAGCCTTCACAACTTTGTGTGTTAGATATTAGACAGATATCTTCCTCTAGTTGTAACGTGTCTTTTCTCAGCACAACACACACCACATAATCCTTACATCTACTTAATACGACAGCCAGGCGAGAGAAGAAATTTGGAGAGTTCAAGTCTGCTACCTCAATGATATGACTCAAAACCCATCGTAAAATATAATGGTGAAGTAGCATAAAAATAACGAAGTTAAATTGAAATCAATGTTTTGGTTTGTCGCCAAAGAAAATGCCTTCAATTGTGGAGAATGCCATTATTATTAAAACACAAATACTTACAAGTTAACATTAAAATCCTTTATTTTACAATGCTGTCTACATATATCATACTGATTGATTCATGCAGTATACTAACGAAGGAAAATAATTACAACGAAATTGACCATAATGAAAAGTAATGAATGAGTAAACATCTGAATTTTATTAAAAATGAAGACAAAAAAAAGTATGAAGTATGAAATGCAAAAAAAAAATTAATTGATTACGTCATTGTATCAAATAATTGCTGTTGCGCACTTGTGATTTACACATACTGTACCTTCGTTCACGGAAGTTGTCTACATTTGTATTGAGCTGTATTAGCCACACAACAGACCAGCAGTAACACAGGATAGTGTCACGTGGACCATCAACAAAACAAGCAGAAAATATAGATATACACTCGGGATAGAAAATATTTCGGACAATGTTTGTCCAGGTAAGGTACAACAACGAATGGAAAATAATGGAAAAGTTAGAAATATGTGAATGGGGCCCGCAAACAATGCTTATTCATATCAGACCTGGTGCTATCAGTCTTATCAAACCTGTTGCTATCAATCATATCAAACCTGGTGCTATAAGTCATATCAAACGTGGTGCTATCAGTCATATCAAACCTGGTGCTATCAGTCATATCAAACCTGGTGCTATCAGTCATATCAGACCTGGTGCTATCAGTCATATCAGACCTGGTGCTATCAGTCATATCTAACCTGGTGCTATCATTCATATCAGACCTGGTGCTGTCAGTCATATCAAACCTGGTGCTGTCAGTCATATCAAACCTGGTGCTATCAGTCATATCAAACCTGGTGCTATCAGTCATATCAAACCCGTTGCTATCAATCATATCAAACCTGGTTCTATCAGTCATATCAAACATGGTGCTATCAGTCATATCAAACCTAGTGCTATCAATCATATCAAACCTGGTGCTATCAGTCATATCAAACCTGGTGCTATCAGTCATATCAGACCTGGTGCTATCAGTCATATCAGACCTGGTGCTATCAGTCATATCTAACCTGGTGCTATCATTCATATCAGACCTGGTGCTGTCAGTCATATCAAACCTGGTGCTGTCAGTCATATCAAACCTGGTGCTATCAGAGCCCAGATAAATGTTCTGCTCGGGGCCCCCAAAATGTCAGAACATTTTTTTACGTCTAATTATTCATGACTAAGTGTCCCCACCCCACCCCTACTCTTTCCACGTCTTATAACGACCCTGGC
>JAGDYQ010000005.1:12485745-12517548 GCA_021962125.1 Bulinus truncatus | reverse complement strand
CCGTTGTTCCTCCTTGATTATTGTACTCAGCTATTGTAATGATGAAATAATAGCTTTCGCTAAAAGTCCCATTAGTGGTTTACAGGATTTAATAGATCAACATTTCATCTTTCACCATCATCATCTTTCATCATCATCATCATCATTATCATCATCATCTTCATCTTCATCTTCATCATCATTATCATCTTTCATCATCATCATCATCTTTGCATCATCATCATTCATCATCATCTTTCATCATTATCATCATCATCTTCATCATTATCATCTTTCATCATCATCATCATCATAATCTTTCATCATTAACTTCATTAGTGGTTTACAGGATTTAATAGATGAACATTTCATCTTTCACCATCATCATCTTTCATCATCACCATCATCTTTCATCATCATCATCATCTTTGCATCACCATCTTTCATCATCATCATCATCATCTTTCATCAACATCATCTTTGCATCATCATCTTTCCTCATCATCATCATCATCATCATCATCATCATCATCATCATCTTTCATTATCATCATAATCATCATCATCTTTCATCATAATCATCTTTCATCATCATCATCTTTGCATCATCATCTTTCCTCTTCATCGTCAGCATCATCTTTCATTATCATCATAATCATCATCATCTTTCATCATAATCATCTTTCATCATCATCATCTTTGCATCATCATCTTTCCTCTTCATCGTCAGCATCATCTTCATCATCATCATCTTTCATTATCATCATAATCATCATCATCTTTCATCATCATCATCATCATCTTTCATCATCATCATCATTATCATCATCTTTCATTATCATCATAATCATCATAATCTTTCATCATCAACTTCATCATCATCATCATCAGCATCATCTTTCATCATCATCATCATCTTTCATCATCATCATTATCATCGCCATACCCTTAACCGATGTGTGGTCGTTGGGAACGCACGGACACCACACCAGACATCTTTCTCCACAGTTACATATCCTGCGCGGATTTCATCTTTACATCGACTTTGAAATACAATGAAACAGACTGGCGTTTCGGTCGTGAGCTTCGATCTTAGCATTGTAGATGAATGGATCAAGCCTCAGCGAGTCCAAAAAAAAAAAAAAAGCCTACGTCTGTCTCCGCCGTGATGCCTCAAAGCTATTGCGCACTCTGTTGTATCTGTGTGTGTGTGTATGGAAACTAATCAAAACAATCCTGGGCACTTTTTTTGTCGGGACCATAATTTCACCGTGTATGTCTTGTAATTCATTCTATAGCAAGGGCAGAGAGCTGAATGTCGAGGAAACACTTGGGGTAGGGGGGGGGAGATAACAAAAGGCACTTAAAAAAAAAAACAACATAAAACAACATAAGTGATTTGTTTGATCTTTGATATAAACATCGCATCCATTTAGGGATTTAATAAATAAATTGTACAGGATGATACCTATCACTTTGAGAACCGTCATAAGAAGGACCCGCCTCCCTCCACCCCACCCACCCCCCCCACCCTAATTGAGCATCGTATTCGTCTATTATGTCTTAATTAATAGGAATTAGGAAAGCAAATCTACATTTACAGAGATTTGGAAAAAAAAGGTGTGAAGTGAAGGTAAAAGAACCAGATGTCAGAGTGTACAAATGAGTCAAGGTAGGGAAAGGGGAGGGGGGGGGAAGTTACTTCATGCTGCTTATTGTTACAGTGTGTTACGGTGTCAACTGAAGTTTTTTTCGCTTCCACTTTCTCACCCCCCGCCGCAACTCGCCTGCCCTGACAACAATCCACATGGAAAACATTTTATACCCAATAGCTGTGCGAGGAGGCACTTTAGTAATCCATCTACACCGGGGGACCGCGGCATTTATTATGATTGCAGGTATATTGGGCAAAACCACACCCAGAGTCCGATCCGTACCCCGGAGTGTGTAACCTTTTAGTTAGGGCCTTGGTGCGGGGTGGTGTTGGTGCTGGGGTGGTCTAGATGGTGCTGATGGGGGAGCGAGAACATTGGGGTTGGGGTAGGGGGGGGGGGGGAAGACGGGGGACATTTGAGTCTCTGCGGGAGAGGGAGCAAATTGTATCAACTAAGAGGGTCTTTTTGGGTTTGTCTGTTGTTTACTTTTGACTCTGTGAGTGAGACAAACAAAAACAAAGTGGGTGGGGGTGGGCAGGTGGGAAAAAAGAGAGAGTGAGAGAAAGAGAGCGAGACGCAGAGAGAGACATAGTGAGAGAGAGAGAGAGAGAGAGAGAGAGAGAGAAGAGAGCGAGACTTAGAGAGAGACATAGTGAGAGAGAGGGAGAGAGAGAGAGAGAGAAAGAGAGCGAACGCAGAGAGAGACATAGTGAGAGAGAGACACAGAGAGAGAGAAAGAAAGAGAAGAGAGCGAGACGTAGAGAGAGACATAGTGAGGAGAGAGAGAGAGAGAGAAAGAGAGCGAGACGCAGAGAGAGACATAGTGAGGAGAAGAGACACAGAGAGAGAGAGAGAGAAAGAGAAAAAGAGACAGAGAAGAGACAGACAGGGAGAGAGATTAAGAGAAAAAGTGATTGAGAAAAATACAGAGAGAGAGAGAGAGAGAGAGAGAATGAAGAGAGAAGAGTGAAGAGAGTAAGATGAAGAGGGAGACAGACAGAGAGAAAGAGAGATACGTAGAAAGAGACAGGGTGATATATATAGAGTGAGAGTAACATATAGAGAGATAAACTGAGAGAGTAAGGCATAGAAGTTACAGACATACGGATAGGGAGAGACATGAAAAGATATAGAGTGAGTGTGAGAGAGAAAGAGAGAGACAGAGTAGAGAGACATACTGGATAGGGAGAGATGGAGAGAGAGAGAGAGAGAGAGAGAGAGAGAGAGAGAGAGAACGAATAGAGAGACAGAGAGCGATGGAGAATGAAAAAAAAATGTAATAGTGCAGTAGATTTAATTATTATGACTAAAATGTAATTTGTAAATTTGCTTTTGTTTTTTTCCCCACAACCCCTAACTTTCAGTGTTTTAGTTTAAACTCGCTAAATGTGATCAATGAAACAGGAAATAATTACTGAGGTTAATATTTAATTCAATTCGCGTGTACCTGTTTTTAGTTAAAACGTGTACTTTAGAGTTGTAAATAAATAATGTGGCAATAAGTCCAAAATTTTAAGTCAATCGATCATATTTTTTTTGTTTGAACTGCTGACGAGTGTGTGTGTGTGTGTGTGCGTGCGTGCGTGTGTGTGTGTGTGTGAGTATGTGTTTTAAGTCCCTAAGGAATGGGATGAAATTTCCTAAATCCTATAAATCACTGATGGGACTCTGATATTACGGTGACCTTCTTCTTTCATCCCCACCAAACCCAATAGTGGAAGTACCACGGGAGATATGGCGGGTGGAGGGGAGGGGGCATTAACCATGACTTGAAAAAAAAATCTATTGGTCCTCGCCGGAGATCGAGCCAGGGACCCTGTCATGTCCACAGTCGAGCGCTTCACCACTCGACCATCCGAATCAATAATGTTCATACTTAGTCACCGGTCACGTGGCTGGCAGTTCCAATACATGTACACAGCTCGCTGAGCGAAGTTTCCTGAAGACATTACCCGTTGTCTAATAATCTTTAAACAAAACTACGACACAAATCTCAAATTACGAAACAATCTATAAAGTAATGTCAGCAAACGAAACAAAATCAAAAGTACTGTCAGCCTAACGAAACAATATATAAAGTAATGTCAGCCTAACGAATCAATTTCTAAAGTACTGCCAGCATAACGAATCAATTTCTAAAGTATCTCGGTACCATAGGATAAACCATAAAAAAAAAGAAGGTACTGGCTAATTATGTGGTGAAAGATACTGGTCAGTCATCTGGGTACTATAAGGCTATACCGTAAAAAAAAAAAAAAAAATTAGGTTACTTTGTAACATTTATGACGTAGGAAAGAAGAATGGATATATTTAAAAAAAAAAAAAATCGCCCTATAGCCTCCTTCCCACAGCTTCTCCCCCCCATTGCCCACCTTGCTCACGCTGACAGCGCTAGTCTGGTGGGCTAGTCTGGTGGGGGGATAACACAGGTGCAGCGCACGTCTGACTGGCACAACAAAGCCCCGGAGGTTCTGTGTGGGGGGGGTGAGGGAAGCCATCAGAGGGGGATGAGGGGGAGGGGCAGGGGCGGGACTCAAGGTGGGGGGGTGGGGGTGGGGTGGGAAAGAGTGGCGGAGGTGGAGTATTCCTAACACCAAACACAAGGGATCAAGTAACCTGAGGCTGGGGGGTGGCTGGAGTGGGAGGACGACCCACCATAGTCTAGCCTACTCAGGTACCTGAAACCTGCGAAATAAGCAAAAACAGCAACAACAGGAATTTTGGCAAAGAGTTTTTTTGATCTCGCTGTAGGTTTTTTTTTGTTGTCGTGTTTTTTTGGTTTTCATTCTCAAAGAATGCCAACGCAAGCATATGCAGCGCAATCAATCAACAGACTTAGGGCCCCCAATCACCCCCTGTATCGAAGGCTACAATTGATTTAACGACTTTGAAAGAGCAATTATATTTTAAACAAAAAAAAAACATTAATTGAATACTTTTACTAGTATCAGGATCAATCTTCTGGCAATCAAAGTTTCTTGTAATACTGCTGGATAGCTTTTTTTTTGTAAAAGCCGCACCTTCTGTGAGTTCGTTTGTAAAAAAAAAAAAAAAAAAACTAACAAATTATTAAATAACAAAAAAAATGTAAAATACACCCTTTTGAAAATAAGCTTTGTTACAATAAAGTGGACTGACGTCGAGAGCCGAGGGAACTTTTTCCATGTCCCAATGAAGCACACTGAAAGAGAATAATACTTCCCTGTACCCTCTAGAAGAATGTAACGGCTGAAATCTAACAGCGAAAAGAATGGGAATCAGCTACTATAAGCAGACAAAATACACAATACCTTCGAATGCGTTGGGTAAATAAGCAGATGAAATCTGCATGTCTGCTTGGCTATCTATCTATCTATCTATCTATCTATCTATCTATCTAACTATCTATTTATCTATCTATCTATCTATCTATATATCTATCAATCTATCTATCTATCTATCTATCTATCTATCTATCTATCTATCTATCTATCTATCTATCTAATCTATCTATCCATATACTACGGCCAATATTTGCTAGCCGGCGATTGCCAGACACAGGTCGGCCATGTCCAAGTGATGACGTGAACAGAGAAAAACCAGGACAATTTTTCCAGATCCTGGTGAACGTTTTCTCTATGTCTTCCTTAGTCACTTAGTGCCTCCGTGGTCATTGCACCAACGCACTATCGCACAACCGCACCATCGCACCACCACACCACCGCACCACCGCACCATCGCACCAACGCACCACCGCACCATCATACCCACCGCACCACCGCACCAACGCACCATCGCACCACCGACTACGGTGGGGGATAAAAAATAGACTGGTCGACTCTATGGCGACATTCCTCAAAAGTCTGGCCATCTATCTGCGACTTCCGATAGAAAAGAATAGATCTAATGCCGTGTTGATAAGAAGCGCCACGACGCCGTCACACCTCCATGGAAGAATCAAATGTCCACTAGGCAGACGCTAATTGCGGTATTGCCCAACCCGCCGATAATGTTAAAAAATAAAATCAATAGTTATGTATCGACCTCACCGAAGACAAAAAAATCGTTCCGATGATTGAATGTTAAAAAAATTGAATCGATTGATGGGTGCAGACTAATTATGAAACGAAACAAAACAAAAAAAAACAAGTTTAAAATTTTAAATTGTTTCCCCATTTTTCAACCTCAATCACTTTTTTTTTCTCAAACCTCTGCACATTCAAGCACTACATCGTCTGACCTTAGTACACCAATAATGATACCAGACAGTTTTTTTGAAAAAAAAATTTTTAACAAATGATTCAACGAATGAAGCCCAGAGCTTTAAAAAAAAAATAATACAACAGAAAATTAAGAAAAAAAAAAAAAAAAATGCAGGGAAAGGGGGAGGGGAGCGATGAGGGAAAACGATGTGTGTGAGCGTGTATGCCGCTCTACAGGTGAAACAAATTTTTATTTAAAACAAAACTAACCTTTGGCCAAGTGTGGCCCGGTGAGGCCTTCGGGACGAGGGTGGGGGGGGGAGTAGGAGGAAGGAGGGGGTAGTGGAGGGTTTTAGGGTGGAGCCAAGCCCCCTCCCCCCCCGCGGCTAGCGGCCAGACGCGCTGAGTAAAGAGGGAAGAACAGCCTTGTGAGGCAGGGAAAAGGTCTGCTGTTTGGGAGTAGGAGGACGGGGGGAAGGGGGTGAGTAAGAAATGACTAACTCGTAAAAATAGATATGTATATATTTATGTATAGTATATATATTTTTACCTTCCCTCTCCCTCCCCCTGATTTTCTGCGGGCCTGTGGCTGGGGGAGGCAGACTGACAAGTACTTAAATGGGTGGAGATAGCGGATGGAGAGGGGTAATCGGGGGGGGGGGGGAGAGGGGTGCGCATAACAATTATTTGTAATGAATGGATAAAGAGCTATGAATGAATGTTAATCACAAAGAAGAGACTGAAAGTAAAGATGATAGAGTCCCTCCCCATTACACACACCGCACCTCCTTCCCACATTCTCTCTCTCTCTCTCTTTATGTAAATAGAGAATCCGATTTCTTTTATAAGTATCAAGGTAAAAACCGGTCTGTGAGGAAGCGGGGGTAGGGGAGGTGGGGTTGTTTGGACGGAGGGAAAGGAGAGGAGAGAGGGGGGGTATAGGTAGAGAGAGGGCCTCTTTAAAAATAACCAACCAAAATGGGGTTAACTCAAACCAAAGGAAGTTATTCTCCAGGCAGCTCGGAGACTTGTAAAGGTTAATTGCTGTGAAAGATTCTTGGAAGGAATGGGTCGCGGTGGAGGAAGGAGGGAATGTTAGAGTAAGAAAGTGCAACGTCCGACCAATTATTTCTTCAGGTACGCAAGGGTATCTTCTTCTTTCTTTCTATCCACCCACCAGAGGTACAAAAAGGAGGAGATATGTTGGCTCGGATTCAGGGAACTAAAAAAAATGATGAAATTAATAATTTCAAAGTCAAAGTGCCTTAAAAAAAAAAAAACTGCCAGACTTCAATGGTCACAAAGTAACTAGACTGTTTGTAGAAAATTTTTTATACTGACTGGACTGCTGGTTAAAATGGAATGGTAAAATAGTAGCTAGACTACGTACTGAAATTCTGTTATCGATCTAGGTAGTAACTAAACTATTTAAGAAAAAATCTGTTAACTAATAATGGAACCGTTATCACAAAGTTGTAGTGGAACTTGGATGAAGATTGTTATTGTGACTACACTGCCGACTGTATATATGGAACTACACTGTTTACAGAAGAAGCTGTCGAATCTAGAAGGAGGGGGTTAACTTATGAATGAAGTGTGGTAGGCTTCAAATTTCAAATATATTTATTTATTTTGGGGTAAAATTGGTGTGGGGGGGAGGCTTATTGTCGTAATTTGTCAAGGGGGGTCTTAGAATTCCTGTCATGCAGGTCCTGCTTCCGTAATATGAGCTTTGTATCAAAACTAACTTTAATTTTTTTTTTAAACTAAATTAACTTCTTGTAACCGTTTGACAATTGGTTTAATAACGAGAAAAAAAGAATACATAACTTTGTTCTAAATATATATATATATGGGATACCTACCCAACTCACAGTTAAAATCTGAGTAACCACGGCGACACTTGCAGACAATGGGGCAATACACTACCACCATTTCAACAATCACCACGACAGTGAGCTGTATAAATGATGAAAGAAGAAAAGTGAACTGTTATCATCTCAGAATATAATTTACTAATGAAAAAGTTTTCATCTCAAAGCATAAATAACCAAATTTAAAGTTTAAAAGTCACAAAGCGAAAATTAATCAAAAGTTATAATCTCAAAACTGAACGAAAAATAAATTAAATATTATAATCTCCAAACAGCAAGCGACAAATGAAACATTTTCCCCAAAGCTAAACTGAATCTATGAACTGAATAATGAAAAAAACCTCTAAACAGGCTTGACTTAATGTTCATTATGTCGATTGAACATTTTAGTCTTAATTCATTATATAATTTTAACATCTTAGTCTTCGCAGGGTGGTCGAGTGGTGTAGAGCACTTGACTGTCAACCAGAGGGTCCAGGGTTCGAATTTCAATGAGAACCTTGGAACTTTTTCAGGTCCTGGTGATAGTCCCCCAAGTCCACCCAGCTTTAAATGGGTGGGTACCTGACTTTAAGTTGGGGGGGGGGAGTAGAGCGGCTGGGCGTTGTGCTAACCGCACAGGCCCGTAGCGTGCGGGGGGAGGCAGGAGGGCCGCCCCTACGTTTGTCTGGCCCCCCCTCTGCTTATTTGTTCTACTTAGTAAAATGTATTGCCTGGCCCCACTGCTATTGCCAGGCCCCTGCTGTAGAATGCCTGGCCCCTCCTGTAAAATTTTCACGCTACGGGGCTGTAACCACACAATCCCTTTTTATATGCCGAGGTTACTGAAACGGATGAATTCATCTGCCCCAAATGTGCCCTTAAGGGACTTTACTTACTCTTACTTGAGGCCCGTAGCCTGCGGGGAGGCAGGTGGGCCGGGCCCCCCTGCGTTTTGTCTGGCCCCCCTCTGCTTATTTGCTCTACTTAGTAAAATGTATTACCTGGCCCCCTCTGCTATTACCTAGCCCCTGCTGTAGAATGCCTGGCCCCCTCCTGTAGAATTTCCACGCTACGGGGCTGTTACTTAGTCATCGCATGAACGAAGCAGACATTGTTGTAGTTTATATTATTACATTCTCCGTTTGGTTTCATGTTGGCCTTTGTGAAACACGGTTTGATAAATCAGATTAGATCAGCTCGCCTTACATTAATAAAATGTCATTCTCCTTTTTCTTTCTGCTTGTGTCCTAATGAAGTTCAATTCTTTGTTACGTCCCGTGGGGGATTTCAGCCGCGTCTGTTTGATATCACTGTTTGCAACAAGCAAATAGATTGATACTTATCATACAAGGATGAAAATGAAGATGGATGATATTTTGTGCTGTGATCCGCACAATGAAACCCAGCCACAGATGTCAATCACTCTATCTTACCTAACTTCAAGCTGATTCAGATGAATTCGTGCTTAATAAAAAAAAAGACATAAAAAAACACACACATACACAACAACATGGTTTGATAAAATTGATAATCATAGATAAGTTTTGCTGTCTCTGTTCTATCTTAATACGGTCGATTCCGCTTAATTGGGACACATCGGGACCGAGGCTTTTTTGTCCCAATTAAGCGGCTGTCCCAATTAATTAAACATACAAATTTACTATTGGCTTCTTGGTTTGGTTTCTTTGAGATTTGTCGCAAATAAGCGGCTGTCCCAATTAAACGGAATCCACTGTACTTTCTAAACAGAAAAAAAAAAAAAGAATCACGGACCCATAAAGGTTCCGACGCTGTACAGATACTGATAGTTTGATTTTGAGCAAAAGCATTCTGAATGTGTCAAAGTATCAAATACTCAATGCCTCTACTAATGCTAGACATTGTGAAATAGACAGTTTTATCCTGTTTACTAATAGCTTGATTATAAATTGATTTTTGCTAAGAATTGAGTTGTAAACAAATGGTAATGTATCATGGCTTTATGTACACTTTGTATCGTTTTACTCTTGTTTACTATTTTTTCTAAACACAATTATCAATGTCTGCCGATCTGTGTCAATGTTTGCCTATCTGTGTCAATGTTCGCCTATCAGCTATCTGTGTCAATGTTTTCCTATCTGTGTCAATGTTTGCCTATCAGCTATCTGTGTCAATGTTTGCCTATCTGTGTCAATGTTTGCCTATCAGCTATCTGTGTCAATGTTTGCCTACCTGTGTCAATGTTTGCCTCTCTATTTCAATGCTTGCCTATCTGTGTCAATGCTCGCCTATCAGCTATCTGTGTCAATGTTTGCCTCTCTATGTCAATGCTTGGTTATCCGTGTCAATGCTCGTCTATCTGCTGTCTGTGTCAATGTTTGCCTATCAGTGTCAATGTTTGCCTATCAGTGTCAATGTTTGCCTATCTGTGTCAATGTTTGCCTCAGCCTTAAATTTTAGTATTTACGGGTCTTACTGGGTGTCATTGTTTGCCTCTACCGCCAATGTTTTACTCCAGGTGTCAAATTCGCCTGTGCGTGTCTACGCTATTCTCCATGGGTCTGACTTTAAGCGTCAATGTTTGCATGTATTGGGGGGGGGGTTCAATGTTTGGCTCAAATTGGTCTATTGGACAGTGTCCTGGGATGACCTCATTACATACTACACAATTGTGTTTAATACTATTCGGTTCAGCTAGGTAGGTAGCCTTTGAATTAAAAAAAAAAAACAAAAAAAAAAATTGAAACCGATGTTTAAAAATCAAACACACACACTCATACCTACACACATACACTCACACACACACACACAGCATCAGACGCACCCAGTGTTCCACTGGCATACCGCTGCACACACACAGCATCAGACGCACCCAGTGTTCCACTGGCTTACCGCTGCACACACACAGCATCAGACGCACCCAGTGTTCCACTGGCATACCGCTGCTGCCCGTTTCACAATTGCTTTTTTTTTTTGTTGTCTTAAAGCATCCAGCCCCCCCCCCCATACACTTTCATTAACCCACCGGGAGTGACCTCCATACAGAAATAGGGCGAGAACGCCCGGAACGCCCCACCGCCCCCTCCCCTCCCCTCACAGGTCTACAGTCTGTGCTCTTGCCGCTGATCATCCACCTTACCTGTCTGTGCCTCTCTCTTTCTCTCTCTTTCTCTCTGTATCTCTACCACTCGTCTGTATCTACCTCTCCTCTATTTTTTTTGTTTCTTCTCTCTCCCTCTTCTCTTGCTCCTCTTTCTCTTCCTCCCCCCCTCCACATCCCAACCCCGCCCCTCTCTCTCTATCTCGCTCGCCTCTATTCAGAGATCCAGGTCTCAGGTACCCAGAACTAGCAGCGACCCCTAGGTGAGCGCGATGGTAAACTTGCAATGTGGATTAAATTCGACAAGGGGCTGACTTAGCGGTTCCTTTGATGTGGCCCCCACGAGGAAAGGTGGGGGGTGGGGGTGAAGGGGGATGGGAGGAAGCACAAAACAGTTGGACAAAATGTGAGCGATACTTTTGTGCGTGTGTTTTATATATATAGTTCGAAAGTATCGATATTTTACTTCCGGCTTTAGTGTAACGATATTTTATTGTTGAAGCGATACACAAAGAAAAGAACATAGGATTTAGTTGAAATAAAAATCGAAATATTGTAGTGTTATTTTTAGTTGGCAAGTATTTTATTTTTTAAATTGCGAATTGCAACTGACCTACCAATCAACTTACCAAACTTGTTGCACACCAACCTAATTCAAAATATCAAACGATTTATAAAGATCTATCTATCTATCTATCTATCTATCTATCTATCTATCTATCTATCTATCTATCTATCTATCTATCTATCTATCTATCTATCTATCTATCTATCTATCTATCTATCTATCTATCTATCTATCTATCTATCCGTCCGTCCGTCCGTCCGTCTGTCCGTCTGTCTGTTTGTCTGTCTGTCTATCTATCTATCTCATCAAAAAGCCACAGTAATTAGAGAACACAGACGGAAGTTTTAGAGATCCACTAATACCTCATCATGACCTAATTATTTCACGTGCGCATTCTAAATATAATCCAGCGACTGGTATCATTCGGTGAGATCAGTCTTTGGGTGGTCAGCAGTTTGACTGCCCCCCCCCCCCACCCACAAGTCTTCCCTTTCGATCACTGGACATGTCCACATGCAAGAGGTGTGTGAGTGTGTGTGTGGTGTGGAGGTGAAGAGAGGGAAGGGGTGAGGCATAAAAGCGGTGTAATCTCGTGGGCGGTGTACAGTGGAAGCTTCAACACAACACAACACACACACACATACAACCACACTCAAAACAGTTGTCTTACATCCGGCTGGACTGGGCCACGTGTTAGTGATTAGATAGTGGACTGGTCAGTTCGAAGCCCAGGCGTCCTGAAAGGGAGGTATGAATCTTTCAACGAAGATATCCGGCTGTCCGTGAGTGTGTGATGTGGGGGGGGGGTATGATGACGAGACACAAGACGTTTTGTTAGTGAGTGGTCTTTGGTACGTAGAACAAGGTTGTAGCCCCATTACCCGACCCCCCCCCATCCCTACCCTCATCGCCCCCACCCTGCCCCACAAACGCGCCCATTAGCCGCAGCTGTTGTGAAGATAGTCTTTTTATAATCCAGTGCACCACCAGTAGACCGGTGACCACCAGTAGACCAGTGCATCACCAGTGCACCACCAGTGGACCAATGCACCACCAGTGGACCAGTGTATCACCGGTAGACCTTGCACCACCAGTAGACCAACATCTCTGTCTTCATTAGCCCTCCCCCCCCCACCACGCCCCTCTCTGGGATACAACTTTGGCTATTCCACAGTTTGTTCCCAAAACTCTTTGAATATCACCCCACCCACCCACACACACACACAGACACACCCCACCAAACCAATTATTTCTCTTTGTTTGTAAACTTAGTAAATGTTTCGGAGAAAGAAACTTTGTAAAGATGTAGTGCTATTAAACCGAAATATTATTTTCCTTTACTGTTCGTACCTGTGTGTGTGTGTTGTGTATGTGTGTTTGTGTTTGTGGGTGCTCCTATAGTCTGTTGACACCGTTAAACTGGCCAATGTTTGTATGATTGTTTCAACCAATGTCGTCTGCTGTAAATGAAGTACTAAGTATTAGCTTCGATTTCTTGCTAGTAATTAATTCCTATTTCTTTAAACCAATAAATATTATAATCGTAAAGGTGTGCAGACAATTTTTATAATCGTTTTGCAATGTTAATAGGCATATATGGATAAATAGTGATATAGTGATATATAGTGATATAGGGATATTGTGATTTTGTGATATATAGTGATATTGTGATATAGGGATATTGTGATATATAGGGATATTAAAATATTGCGATATATAGTGATATATGGATATTGTGATATTGTGATATAGAAATATTGTGATATTTTGATATAGTGATTTTGTGATATAAGGATATTGTGATATTGTGATATATAGTGATATAGGCATATTGTGATATTGTGATATTTTGATATAGTGATATTGTGATATATGGATATTATGATATTGTAATATATAGTGATATAGGGATATTGTGATATAGGGATATTCTGATATAGTGATATTTTGATATAGTGATATTGTGATATAGGGGTCTTATGATATTGTGATATATAGTGATATTGTGATATAGGGATATTGTGAAATTGTGATATAGGGACATTGTGGTGTTGTGATGTATAACACTAATCCCCGGTAAGACATGACCTGAATTCTCGCTTCATTGTCTCCTAAAAGACAACATTTTTGGAGGGAAAAAAAAATCTACTTTTTGTTGCCTGTTTCTTCCTTGCAGTATACCAGCGGTTTTCAGGGTAGGAGAGGGAGGGGGTGGGTGGGTATGGGGAAAATGACTATGCAGGGGTTCTCAGAAACAAATAATTTTCGTTAAAAAACAAACAACCCAGAGTTTGTTAGAAGAAGGGCCGCCAGTTTTACTCATGTGACTCATCACCAAACCACGTGAACCACACATCGCATTATAGAACGGTAAACACATTCCCATTATGAGAATAAATGAATTTATTCGAGAATTTACATGAGAAGGGGGGGGGGGTTACGTTACTCGCGGACATAATTTCGCAAATAGTTTAGAACCGCTTCCGTAACATAACTTTTCAGTGACACATAGTAACATTATCCTTCAGTAACATTTGCTATTATTTTTTTACTTCATTCTGTGAGCAATTTACCAAGTAATCAATTTACCAAGTAATCAGATTTCATTGTGGATCTTACTCGCGATACTGTTAATAAGATAACTATGGAAAAGGGAGAGAAATTCTCTCCTTTTCCTTTTTTTTAAGTTGCCTCCCCCTTTCCACATTTACCTCCCCCTTTCCGCATTTACCTCCCCCGTTGCTTCTTCCTGTGCCGCGGACTTGAGTGGAGTTGGTTAAATTTCGGGATAAATAACTCTCAGTTACAGGCGATGAAATCATATTTCATCGGGGATTAATGTTCTTGGAGACTGCTACATGAAACTTTCTTCGCAAAACTTTGAATCTTTCTGTCTATCAAAGCGCTGTACAAAGTCACTTTCGAGACGGAAAAAGAAAAAAAATAGATAATTGGAGAAATAGAACGTAAAAAACAAAATAAAAATTAGATAAAAAACAACTGGTAAAGTATCTAAGTTTTTTTTTTTAAAGATTTAGTTGACTTTGGTCCCTCTCATTATCCTGTTTTATAGGGCCGCGCTCCAATAGATTGCGCTGAGTAACATCATTTTTTTTTATAATGAATGGTTGTTTGTGGAGAGGGGGTAGGGGATGGGAGGGAGGGGGGGGTGGGTGGGGCATAAAACTGTCTAGTCGTTAGTGAAAGTTGTTTATTTCTTATACTCAAAATTTTATTAGGCTGGGTGGGGGGGGGGGAGGAGAGGGAAGGAGAGGTCGAAGATGGTAATGTAAAGCAATGCAGCAGCCGTTAATGACCATCCGTCGAGACACATAAACACGTCATAGCAACAGATGTCTAAAACTAGACAAGTAGACATGTCATAGAAACAGCTGTCTTACGCGATGTAAATGAACGTGACATAAAAACAGATATCTCTAACTAGACACATAAACGGGCGATAGAGACGGCTGTCTTAAATGAGACATAAACGGGTGTTAGAAACAACTGTCATAAATGAGACATAAACGGGTGTTAGAAACAACTGTCATAAATGAGACACATAAACGGGCGATAGAGACGGCTGTCTTAAATGAGACACAAACGGGTGTTAGAAACAACTGTCTTAAATGTCTTCTTGTTTGTTGCGGTGAAGGTTTAAAATTAATGAGTCATTCTTGATGTCGGCATGGGTCATTGGTTTAGTTGTATAATCCATTCACCTAACTAAGTTTTATGTCTAGGAGTTTAAAATCCTGAACATCATGTAAATATCACATTGAATCAGTTGAGCAGTCCTTGCAGCTGTTATACTTATATTCGGTTGCTCAGGTCAGTGCAGTGAATTATAGACTGAATGTCCAGATTCTTATTTACCTCCACCTCCCCCCTTGAGTCACGTGTCTGTTGTTCATCAACCAGTCGATCTGACTATCATCATACATAATAGCTGCTTGCATTTCTATAGATTAACAAATCAAACATTCTATATGAATGAACAAATGAACCAGTGAATCAACCTCTCTCTCTCTCGCTCTCTCTCTCTCTCTCTCTCTCTCTCGCTCTCTCCCTCTTTTTCGCTATTCCCTCTCTCTCTCTCTCTCTCTCTCTCTCTCTCTATATATATATATATATGTATATATATATATATATATATGTATATGCATAATTCTGTTTTCTGTGTCTATCTATCTATCAATCTATAATTTCAGTATTTGAAGTCTCGGCCTTTATGTCTGTCTTCTTTTTGTCTTTCTATTCGCCTCTTAACCTTTATGTCTGCCAGTCTGTCGGTATCTTTCTAATTTACACTGCTCTGTCTATTTAGTCAGTTAACCTCTCATTCACTAGATTGGTCTGTCGAATCTGATTCATTGCAATTTCTGACTAAAAGCTAGACATTCCCAATCATATCGAATGCAGAACATGTCACAAAGTGAGTCTGTGTGTGTGTGGGGAGGGGTAATAGCACACGACTAATTCTGTAGATGCCAGACATCATTGTCACAACAACAAAAAAATATATCATATTATCTCCCCTTTCTTTACCTCCCCCAATTTCTCCTGTGCCATCGAGCGACAGTCAGCAGTAATTATCTGTATAAAGTGTCGCGTCTCAAGACACCCGGTATAGCATCAGGCCGGTTGAACAAGTGAGGAAATGACTGCGTGGGGAAATGATAAATAAATAATCAGATGTACATATTCAGCACGGAGAGAGGTTGATTGTCGATCAGACAGAGCAATGGAGATGACGACATCACACACACACACACACACACACAGAGAGAGAGAGAGAGAGAGAGAGAGAGAGAGAGAGAGAGAAGTTGATTGTTGATCGCAAAACAGACAACTGGAGATGACAATGTAAAAACAAACAATGTCTAAATATTTCCACCGCATTAGACAGACATTCTTGAACAATTTTGTCATTCTTACAGAGGATTGCTTCGTCAGACTTCTCTCTCTCTCTATCTCTCTCTATCTCTCTATCGTTCTCTTTTCTCTCTCTTCTCTCTCTTTTCTCTTCCTCTCTCCTCTCTCTTTTCTATACCTCTCTCTTCCCTCTCTCTCGTTTTTCTCTATCTCTTCCCTTTCTTTCTTTCCCTTTTCTCTCTCTCTCTCTCTCTCTCTCTCTTTGCTCTCTATCCCTTTCCCTTTTCTCTCTCACTCTCTTTCTTTCTCTCTTTCTTTCTTCTCTCTATCTTTCTCTCTTTTCATTCACTCTCTCTTTTCTCTAACTCACTCTCTCATGTTTCTTACTCTCTCCTGTTTCTCAAGACCTCTATTTCTCTCTGTTTATTCTCTCCTTCCTTAACATAATTCCCCATTGATTTCGTCTGCGGCTGTCCACCAAATTAACAATTTTTGTCTAATCGCACAACTTAAACTTCAAAACCAATTTTACTTCCACACATATTGTCTAGTTTCATTCCCGACCTAACATCATTTCTTAGAATACTCTTGTCATCCAGTCCAATCGTGTTATTATCGCTATCGAACTTTTCCTTTCATCCTGTCACTTGTCGCTAATTTCCTCACATCATCATCATCATCGATGAACTTATTATACGTGTTCCTGTTTAATATCTTTTCAAACATCGGGCTTAATCGATACCTGATAGATAAACGGTTGTCAGCCTTTTTCGCAAGGGGACGGATAGTCGTGTGGTAAAGCACTCGAATGTCGTTCTGAAGGTACCTGGTTCGATATCTATCTATCTATCTATCTATCTATCTATCTATCTATCTATCTATCTATCTATCTATCTATCTATCTATCTATCTATCTATCTATCTATCTATCTATCTATCTATCTATCTATCTATCTATCTATCTATCTATCTATCTATCTATCTATCTATAGATGACACTGACATTGCATTATCGTCTATGGTGGGGATGAGAGATGGGCACCATAAAAACCATCCCATTAGGCTAGCGGTTTTGAGGATCCGAGAGATTTCATCTCATCCATACATAGACACACAACTTTTATCGCGACAGTACCTCGAAGGATACTAAAGTATGCCCGTGGGTATCCCGCACAGGTAAGTCATGCGACACTCTTCAAACTCTTGTTTTTTATTGGGTTGTTTCTTTTTAACGAAATTTATATGTTGCTGCTACGTCACCTTTACCGGGTTCCCTGACATCTCATCATACGAGACATTTCATCATTGCACATAAGTACATGTGGGTATAATTAAGTAATTAACATACGGAGCAATTTTTTGGCAACATGTTGAAACAGTTACCTAACCCTAACCCTATAATAATGAAATGTTGCAATATTGAAATGTTGCAATAATGAAATGTCTCGTATAATGAGGTGTCTGGTCACCCCTTTACCGTACCCCCCTTGGGGGTATGCCTAACACCGGCCCAGAACCAAGTAAACAAAAAACAAACACCTGTTAACAAATTGAAAATTAAACAAAATAACCACGAACACGATTGGTTTGATGTTGCTAGTTCATTGGTTCTTTAGCGTAAAGAAAAAAATATATGGGCCTACAAGTATGAGAATGGTCGCATTCAATAAACAAGACAAAACAAGTTGCTTATGTTTTGAGTCTGTGTGGCTGTTTCCCCTTAACAGATGAAACCCATCTAAACAATGAGATCCAGTGAATGGTGAGTCTGTACGGCTGTTTACCCCTTAACAGATGAAACCCACCTAAACACTGAGATCCAGTGTATGTTGAGTCTGTGTGGCTGTTTACCCCTTAACAGATGAAACCCACCTAAACACCGAGATCTAGTGTGTGGTGAGTCTGTGTATCTGTTTACCCCTTAACAGATGAAACCCACATAAACACTGAGATCCAGTGAATGGTGAGTCTGTACGGCTGTTTACCCCTTAACAGATGAAACCCACCTAAACACTGAGATCCAGTGTACACTTTAGATACCTGTGTTTTAAATGTGCAATAGATTCCAAGAAAAACAGGAAAAGCCATTCCCCCCCCCACCCCACCCTCCCCAATTGCACCGTCGCACACAATTCTGCCGTGATGTTGGGGGGACCGGAGTGTGGGTGGGTAGGGTTGGAGGGTGGGTAGTTCCCACGCAGTCCCTTTAGAGACATTGGGAGGCCCCGGGGGTCAAAGTAATTGTCTGGACCCCAATAGCATCGAATTTTTTAAAGGAATTAATACTAGGAGGTGGCCCCTAGGCTGTGGGGTGGGTCCTCTTTTACCAATTCATATGAACGACTCTGCCTGAGTTAACATAAAATTACAACAAATTTATCGTTGTAACTAAACTAAAATTGTCTATTATGTCAATTAATGAAACAATAGTACAAAAATTGAGATTTTTATGTCTTAGTTTACTTAGTAGCCATAGAAAAGTTTTAAAGAAATCTTATTTTGAAAAACAAATTATGTGCTACTGGTACAATGTTTCTGTATTGCCTTAAATTTCAAAAAGTGTGATGGGAGTCCAGCAAAGTTATGAGGAATAACTTTTAAAAGATGTCAGTCCCGTTGTCATTGGGAATACCCATGGGATGCTTCAGTGTGAAAGGAAATATCCGGAAATTTTCGTTCACTGTCAGCGGGAATACCCAGAAGATGGCTGACTCATCTTGAGTAGAGAAGAATCGCAGATGTCTTGTTCGTCATTGGAAATAAATATTTAAAGATTTCTAAATAACTCTTTGTACTGCAGTCAATCTTAAAAAAAAAAGAGTACACCTAAGTGGTTCGCATTGCTGTTAAATGTCTTTGTTCATTTGTAGGCACGTTTCAAATTGACCACAACTTTCCTGATAATGAAGAGACTTCGTTTAAACTACGACACTTCAGTTAAACTACGACACTTCGGTTAAACCACGACACTTCAGTTAAACCACGACACTTCGGTTAAATTAAGACACTTCAGTTAAACTACGACACTTCGGTTAAACCACGACACTTCAGTAAAACCACGACACTTCAGTTAAACTACGACACTTCAGTTAGACCACGACACTTCAGTTAAACCACGACACTTTCAGTTAAGCCACGACACTTCAGTTAAACTACGACACTTCGGTTAAACCACGACACTTCAGTTAAACCACAACACTTTCAGTTAAACCACGACACTTCGGTTAAACCACGATACTTTCAGTTAAACCACGACACTTTCAGCTAAACCACGACACTTTCAGTTAAACTATTTATTTCTTTGGTTTGCATGATTCTATTTTGTGTAGTGTGTTGATTTAACATAACCAGTAAAATGGAGTTTTATTCATACCAAACACATTGTTTATGAAAAGTTGCATTTCTCTGACAGGTTCATGTTGTTTTTGTTCAAGTTATAAAAAGAAAATATACTGTTCCCCCCCCCCCCATGTAATGAGAGACAAACGCAAAGAGCTAAAAGAAAAAAAAGCTAATTCCGATCTTATTCCGAATAGGAATATTTTTCTTAGTAAGAAATACTTTCCAAATGATTTGACTTAATAACTTTATTATGATGTTGTCAGTTAAATGTCTGACCCATTCATCATTTTTATTGATTCGACAAATTCATATTTTTTTCCCCCCTGGACGGACAGGTTGGAAATAATTTATTTAGGAATTAATTAAGACCCATTGAGAAATAAGTGTGACCCCATTATTAACCCCGTATTTTCAATATGACCTAATTGTCAATGAGTATGATATGTATATATCCAGATATCATAGTAAAGGAAAATAGACTTTGGCATGACCTTAAAAAAGGGGGCCCCGGGGGGAAAACCTTCATTGGAAATAAGATGACGTCACACGTGTCACGTGGCAACATAGTATGACACAGTAAACACATCAGCGCATATCAACAAACACATCAACTCATATCAACAAAACACATTCCCACATACCAATAAAGACATCAAAACATACCAACAAACACACAAACACATACCGACAAACACCAATCTAACTCATACCACACTACAAACACATCAACACATATCAACAAACACATCAGCACATATCAACAAAACTCACTCAACACATATCAACAAACACATCAACACATACCAACAAAACACACAAACACATACCGCAAACACATCAACTCATCACCACACTACAAAACATATCAACACATATCAACTAACACATCAGCACAGTATCAACACAAAACATCAACTCATATCAGCAAACACATCAACACATACCAACAAACACACAAACACATACCGACAAACACATCAACACATATCAACAAACACATCAACATATATCAACAAACACATCAGCACATATCAACAAAACACGTTCCACATACCAATAAAGACACCAAGACATACCAACAAACACACAAACACATACCGACAAACACATCAACTCATACCACACTACAAACACATCAACGCATATCAACAAACACATCAGCACATATCAACAAAACACATCAACACATATCAACACACACACATCAACACATATCAACAAACACATCAACACATACCAACAAACACACAACACATACCAACAAACACAATCAACTCATACCACGCTACAAACACATCAATACGTATCAACAAACACATCAACAAATATCAAAAAACACATCAGCACATATCAACAAACACATCAGCACATATCAACAAACACATCAATACATATCAACAAACACATCAACACATACCAATAAACACACAAACACATCAGACAAACACATTAACTCATACCACGCTACAAACACATCAATACATATCAACAAACACATCAGCACATATCAACAAACACATCAACACATATCAACAAACACATCAACACATATTAACAAACACATCAACACATATCAACAAACACATCAACACATACCAACAAACACACAAACACATACCTACAAACACATCAACTCATACCACACTACAAACACATCAACACATATCAAAAAACACATCAGCACATATCAACAAAACACATCAACACATATCATCAAACACATCAGCACATATCAACAAACACATCAACCCATACCAACAAACACACAAACACATACCGACAAACACATCAACTCATACCACACTACAAACACATCAAAACATATCAACAAACACATCAGCACATATCAACAAACACATCAACACATATCAACAAACACATCAACACATATCAACAAACACATCAACACATACCAATAAACACACAAACACATACCGACAAACACATCAACTCATACCACACTACAAACACATCAGCACATATCAACAAAACACATCAACACATATCAGCTAATACATCAACACATATCAACAAACACATCAACACATACCAACAAACACACAAACACATACCGACAAACACATCAACTCATACCACGCTACAAACACATCAATACGTATCAACAAACACATCAACAAATATCAAATAACACATCAGCACATACCAACAAAACACATCAACACATATCAACAAACACATCAACACATATCAACAAACACATCAACACATACCAACAAACACACAAACACATACCGACAAACACATCAACTCATACCACATTACAAACACATCAACACATATCAACAAACACATCAGCACATATCAACAAAACACATCAACACATATCAACAAACACATCAACACATATCAACAAACACATCAACACATACCAACAAACACACAAACACATACAGACAAACACATCAACACATATCAACAAACACATCAACATATATCAACAAACACATCAACACATATCAACAAAACACATTCCCACATACCAATAAAGACATCAACACATACCAACAAACACACAAACACATACCGACAAACACATCAACTCATACCACACTACAAACACATCAACACATATCAACAAACACATCAGCACATATCAACAAACACATCAACACATATCAACAAACACATCAGCACGTACCAGCAAACACACAAACACATATCAACAAACACATCAACACATATCAACAAACACATCAACACATACCAACAAACACACAAACACATACCGACAAACACATCAACTCATACCGCACTACAAACACATCAACACATATCAAAAAACACATCAGCACATATCAACAAAACACATCAACACATATCAACAAACACATCAACACATATCAACAAACACATCAACCCATACCAACAAACACACAAACACATACCGACAAACACATCAACTCATACCACACTACAAACACATCATCACATATCAACTAACACATCAGCACATATCAACAAAACACATCAACACATATCAACAAACACATCAACACATATCAACAAACACATCAACACATACCAATAAACACACAAACACATACCGACAAACACATCAACACATATCAACAAACACATCAACATATATCAACAAACACATCAACACATATCAACAAAAACATCAACACATACCAACAAAACACATCAACACATTCCACATTACTACAAATCATGACATGAAGTACTCACGCTGACATGTGTAGCCGTCCCCGGTGTAGCCCTCCTTACACTGGCAGCTGTAGCTCCCGTTCACGTTGCTGCATTCGGCAGAGGCGTGGCACTTCTGGGGGCCTTTAAGACAATCGTCATAGTCTGGGGGGAAATACGATAAAAGATTAAAAAAAAAACACACATACAGAGGCTGATAACACACATGAGATGACGTCTCCATAGCGCCACACTACTCTTCCACACATAACCACACCAACACATACACACAATTCTATCAGACGTGCTCCACCGATACTGCCCTCCTACACTCGCATACATGCACACACAAAAGCACACAACACAATACAACGATACCAAAAACAATGACAGCAACAATAAAGTCACTTAGCCCCTTTTAAGCATTGATGAAATAGAAAAGAAAACTAATCGTGTACTATTCTATGACAGTTTGGGGTCAGTCAGTTCATGGCCGTGACAGATATTAAAGACAGTGGCGTAGTGAGGGGGGGCAATAGAGGTCATCATGCCCCGGGCGCTACTTACAAAGGGGCGCCAAATGTTATATTTTACAAATAATATTATATGGTTTTTTTTATCACGGGGGGGGGGGCGGGGGGGGCAGGCTAAAAAGGTAATGTGCCCCCCCGGCGCGAGTTAAGCTCCCTACGCCACTGATTAAAGGGTCTCTAACAAGCTATCACAGGTTGATTCTCTCCGACCCCAAGCTATCACAGGTTGATTCTCTCCGACCCCAAGCTATCACAGGTTGATTCTCTCCGACCCCAAGCTATCACAGGTTGATTCTCTCCAACCCCAAGCTATCACAGGTTGATTCTCTCCGACCCCCAGCTATCACAGGTTGATTCTCTCCGACCCCAAGCTATCACAGGTTGATTCTCTCCGACCCCAAGCTATCACAGGTTGATTCTCTCCGACCCCAAGCTATCACAGGTTGATTCTCTCCGACCCCAAGCTATCACAGGTTGATTCTCTCCAACCCCAAGCTATCACAGGTTGATTCTCTCCGACCCCCAGCTATCACAGGTTGATTCTCTCCGACCCCAAGCTATTACAGGTTGATTCTCTCCGACCGCCAGCTATCACAGGTTGATTCTCTCCAACCCCAAGCTATCACAGGTTGATTCTCTCCGACCCCAAGCTATCACAGGTTGATTCTCTCCGACCCAAAGCTATCACAGGTTGATTCTCTCTCCAACCCCAAGCTATCACAGGTTGATTCTCTCCGACCCCCAGCTATCACAGGTTGATTCTCTCCGACCCCAAGCTATTACAGGTTGATTCTCTCCGACCGCCAGCTATCACAGGTTGATTCTCTCCAACCCCAAGCTATCACAGGTTGATTCTCTCCGACCCCAAGCTATCACAGGTTGATTCTCTCCGACCCAAAGCTATCACAGGTTGATTCTCTCCGACCCCCAGCTATCACAGGTTGATTCTCTCCGACCCCCAGCTATCACAGGTTGATTCTCTCCGACCCCCAGCTATCACAGGTTGATTCTTTCCGACCCCCAGCTATCGCAGGTTGATTCTCTCCGACCCCCCCCCCCCCCCATTATCGCTGCTTTTCCCGTTTCGTTGCGATATTAACAAAAAGAAGTCGTCAGCGACGGGGGCCTTTCAAGGCTGTGGGGCCCATGACCATTGCGCATGTTGACTTGCTACGGCCCTGTTTAGCTATTACTTCAATGCTTTCTTCCTTTTGGCCCTACAGCCCCCCCCCCACTAAACGGCCCTGGTCTGATTACTGTAATGCACACTTCTCATGTTCACATAATTTAGAGATTAAATTGCGTTCAGCTCTTAATGCTTGTCTAATTTTAACAAATACACACACATTATTATTAATTTTTTTTAAAAGTTATACAAACAATCAAACAAAATTCTATTTAATATTTCCAAAAAAAACATTGGACGTTTGTTTGAAACTCATTAACATTTGTACAAAGTTATTTTATGATATCTACAATAGATTTTAAAAATTGGTTCTTTGAAAATTTTTGAAAATATGTCTTAAAATTACACTTTTTTTACCCAAAAATGTCACATAGTACATTTTTAATAATTTTTTTATATATTTTATTTTTATTTCTTTGTTCATTAATTGATATGTTGTATGAATGTGCCAAAAATGGCTAGTGTAGCTTAAAAAATAAAAAAAGATAGAAAAAACAACAACTAGCAGAAACCTTAAATGGCTCATGGACCACCTTAAGTTCAATGTACGATGTGGAATCTAAAGACCTAGATTTTTTTTCTTCTTTCATTTTTCCGTATCATAAACCCGAGCTATATGTCTGTTAATACCTAGCATCGCATCATCAAGCACCTGCAAGATAAATAACACTGGCTTGACATTTAATTTTACCTGTTTGAAATCAAGGATAGTCTTCGGAATTTACAAGAAACAATGAAATAATAATAATAATGCGAATGTATTCCGCGACTCATGCACAGCCCCGCCCACCTCACTCATTAAATGATTGTGAGGAGGGATTGTCAGATCACGTGACTGGATCCATTCAGATTCTGAAATGAGTTTGTTTTCTTTTATTGGATAACTTTAGCCGGTCATGGAAACAAATATTTTAAACCGAGAAAAAGGAGTAAATATTTTTTTTTTTTTTTTTTGGGTTAAAGAACACAACAAACCGCCAAGCTGGAACAAAACAACAAGAAGCAAGGAACCTAAAGATTAACGAGAAAGAAAGATTGTATACATATGTCTGAACAGCTTGGCAGGGGCGCAACTGAACTTACACCCACACACACACAGCTCAGACTGATTCAACTGAACTTATGGAAAGATACACAACGCTGCTTCAACAAAGGCTGTCTGATCCAACTGAACTTATGACCACACACAAAAACACACACACACATACACACACACACACACACAACGCCGCATAAATTGAGACAGTCTGATTCGACTGAACCAACTGATTCACTAATAACAATATAGACTAAGGCAATTATTATCACAACTTGACCAATTCACTGGTCGCTGTTTTTTTTTCTTTTTTAGAATGATGTATATTATTGCCGATATGTGTATGTATCGAACTGTGGGTAGATCGATGTAAATTACGCCAAACGGAGGGAGGGGGTGGTGGACTGTAAAAATTTTTTGGAGAGAAATAAGTGATCAATAGTAAAGGAATCCTCTTCAGTATTTGAGGACCAATCGAAGTTGATGAAGAACTCACTCGATAATTATAATTAGATGAAGCATGCCGGGGGAAGTTGTGTGGCTAGTCAGTTTCAGCCCAAGCTTCAGTGTGCACACCAAGTGTCATTAGCCAGTTTCACCCCTAAGCTTCACTGTGCACAACAAGTACGTCATTGGCCAGTTTCAGCCCAATCTTTTCGCACACCACGTGTCGTTAGCCAGTTTCAGCCCAATCTTCGTGCACGCCACGTGTAATTAACCAGTTTCAGCCCAATCTTCCGTCAACGTTATAAAAAAAATATAAGAGCTAACACCTTCGTTAAGTATTGTGTGCACTACGTAACTTGTGTACAAAGCTGTAACTATGGACTCTGTTACACTGTGCAAGCTCATTTATTTAGCGTCATCCCTTGTGCAGCATCCATGGACCGCACCCACACTCACAACGTTAATGCGTTACATTACATGGCTGTATCAGGGATTTACCCAAACGTTTCCGAGTGTCAAGATGACTAACAGTGGTGGGCTATAGAGCAGCCCCGCACAAGGTACCGCGCCTAGGGAAAGGAACGGGGGGAAGAGGGCGATTCGAGATTCTTTTGTCATCTAGCTGTAAAAATATATATAAACTCTCTGCTTTTCTCCCCCCCCCAACCCCCCCAGCGCCACCCGCCTTGGGTAAAGCCAATTCTGAGGTCCTTGACATAGCATCTAATTTCGTGTACTTTTATGGTACATTTGACCTCAATGGACCACCCAACACCCCCTTGTAGTCGTACAGTTTTATCTCGGGGGGGGGGGGAAGGAGGGGGAGCCTCCTGTATCACCTGTCGGACATTCATCGTTCAGCTCAGGGACGGGCCACAGCCTTAGATGATTGATGCGGACAACGGCTTGACCAACCGCAACACTTTTAAGCAGCTGACCACAGGAACTACAGGGGGAGGATAGGCCAATTTTAAGGAATGGGACGCGCGCGTTCGGGACTCCGACTTTTTGATGGGGCCCCAACAGAGGCCCAATTTTAAAACCCTTTTAATATTTCTCTCTTTCTCTAAATAGCCCAACATTTTATTCTGCGTTCGGGACCTCAAGTTACGTAAGTTCGCCAATGGGTTGAATAAATGTGGCAGAGTCTGTGTCAAGCAATTTATTTATAAGAGTTCCAGGCCCGTAGCGTGTGGGATGGGGAGGGCAGGAGGGCCTGCTTATTGTTCTACTTAGTAAAATGTATTACCTGGCTCCCCTGATATTGCCTGGCCCCCCTGCTGTGGAATGCCTGCCATCCCTCCCCCCTGTAGAATTTACACGCTACGGGGCTGAAGAGTTCTATATATCTGTGACACTGTACCATACATCAGCGGAAGATTTGCGTTACAGTAACAATGTACTTGTCACCTAGACCAGAGTATACTTGAACACAGTCACTGGAAGACATGTGTGCCGCCCAGTTAAGAAAGTAGGAATTTTAAGGGCCCCGAGGGGGCTTGTCCTCTTTATGGAACCCTGAATTTTGGACACCATGATATGAGATAATGTACTTAATATTTAATGTAAAAACAACAAATCTGGGCCCCCTCAAGTGGGGGCCCGGGTGGATTTTTCCAATTCGGACCCCATCCCACGCCCGCTCCACCCACCCTAGGTACGCCTCTGACGAAAACAACGTTGATTATTATTATTTTGTATTGTTGTTTAGTCCTAATAAAATATTACTGTAACGTACATACAAGTTTCTGCTCGCCAATGTTGAATCAGCTTAATGTGCCTACATGGTAATGTTACTGTAGCATAGAACATTTGTATTATATTGCCAACGACTTGCCAAATAGCTACATTCTCTCATCCGTTACAATGACCATATATTTATGTCGGCAGGTATAAACTACTAAAAGAGTTATTTGTTTCAGTCACTCTTTTCTGTGTGACAGTCAATTTACGAGGAACACAAGCACGATAAATCACTGACCAATAAATAAATCGACAGTCAAATGGATTAGACGCGGACTTTTTAAAATTGTCTGCGGCATAACCGAATGTGTGACGAGCAAGAATCTGAAAATAATGTCACAGACTATCTGTCAAAGACCTGTCTGCCACAGACTATCTGTCAAAGACTGTCGGTCACAGACTATCTGTCAAAGACCCTGTCGGTCACAGACTATCTGTCATCAGACTATATGTCACAGACTATCTGTCACAGACTATCTCTCACAGCAGACTATCTGTCACAGACTATCTGTCACAGACTATGTCACAGACTGAGCTGTGGGCACTAAATAACCCATCTCCACTTTCTGCACATTTTTCTCCCGTCTCATACAACCAATGTCCTGTGATATCGTTCTCTTTTTTTTAAGTTTGTTTATTTACAAGTATAACATTTACACAAGTAATTCAATTACTTACCATATTCACATTTTTATACCCCCGAGCCTTTTTCCTTCTCCCCCACCACCCTCAGTCTCCCCAAACTAACAACTGCCTTACTTCCCTCCAGCATTTTACTTTCTCCCCCCCCCCCCCAATTGTCCCACCTTTCCACAGTTCACAGCTACCGTACCCAATCGCCCCATAAAAAAAAAAAAAAACCAAGGGTAATTAACAAAGTAACATAAGCCTAATACTCTACAAATATTTACCTCCCTTTGCGGCTGCTCGGTTAGCTTGCTCACGCACAGATGAAGGCTTGGGAGTTATCTTTCTTTAACAAGGCCGAAATGGGGGGAGGGGGGGGGGAGAGAGAGAGGGGGCAACATGCGCGATTTTGAAAAAACTAAACAACACAAAAAAAAACACCCTGGGGTGAGAGGGTGGGGGAGGGAGCTTCTGACTACAAACAACCGTGTGTTTCAAGAATACCTCCGGGGATTGGGGGACGGGTGGGTTGGGGGGGGGGTGGGGGCTCTGGTGTCTGGAACAGTCTAGAACTCTTGGAGAATCTAGTACTCTGTAGATAGTTGTCTGGTGATGATTCAGTCTAAAAAGGGACCCACATCCTTATGGACTATCGGTCTAGGGAGATAGGGGGTAAGTTTAAGGAGGTATATGGGTTTGAAGAAGAAGAAGAAGAGAGAGAGAGAGAGAGAGAAGGAGAGAGAGCAAGAGAGAGAGAGAGAGAGAGAGCAAGAGAGAGAGAGAGCAAGAGAGAGAGCAAGAGAGAGAGAGAGATATTGAAAAGTGTAGCCAGGACCTCACTATGGGGCCCATACGGTTCCTATTGACCCGGGGGGGGGCTTTATTTCATTACAGTACGTGTAATTTGAAAATCGACAACTTATATGAATGATTGATGTTCAAAAGTGTTTTAATGACTGATTGAAACTATGGAAAAGACAGACATACTCTGTGCAATGCAGCTTTCCATTATTTCTTTGAGTGAGTTCACATCAAGTAGGCACATCAAGTAGGCACATCAACTAAGCACATCAACTAGCCACATCAACTAGCCACATCAACTAGCCACATCAACTAGGCACATCAACTAGCCACATCAACTAGCCACATCAACTAGCCACATCAACTAGCCACATCAACTTGGCACATCAACTAGCCACATCAACTAGGCACATCAACTAGGCACATCAACTAGCCACACCAACTAGCCACATCAGCTAGGCACATCAGCTAGGCTTATCAACTAGCCACATCAACTAGCCATATCAACTAGGCACATCAACTAGCTACATCAACTAGCCACATCAACTAGCCACATCAACTAGGCACATTACCTAAATTTATGGCCGTTAGAGGATTATAATTTAGTTTCTTATTTAATTGTGTCCTGTTGATGGTAAATATATATATATACACATTTCACTGGATGCACACGCTTAAAATTGTAACCTATAAATATCCTAGGTGTAGCGGTCAACTACAGAAAACTCAGAAAAAATCAAATCCCAAATTTAAAAAAAAAAAAAGGAAGAAGAAGGGGGGGGGAAGGAGGTGAGGAGGGGGGAAGAGATTCCTATTCAGACACCTGAAGAGATCAAACGAGGGTACAGGCGGTAGAAAGGGAGATAACTTGTGGAAAGGTGAACAAGGGGGAGATAAGCAGATAAACAAACTACCCCCGTTGATGACATAGTGGACATACACGGACTGTGTGTGGGGGTGGGGTGGGGTGGAGGCGACTGAAGGTCAACTAACATCTACAGTGTAGCGCTAGTTCTACCGCCTGGCTAGATTAAATAGTTTGCATGCATTTACGGTATACCACTCGATATATCTGCCTGGCTAGATTCGATAGCTAGCGTACATTTACGGTACAACACTTGATATAGTGCCTTGGACTAAACAATAAACAATTCTGGAAAACAAAACAACAACAATCTACAGATCAAATAATACCGGTATCAATAGATCATGTAATACCGTTATCAACATATCACCTGTAATACCGGTATCAACAGATCAAGTGCTACCGTTACCAGCAGATCATGTAATACCGTTATCAACAGATCATGTGATACCAGTATCAACAGATCAGAAAGTACCGTTACCAGCAGATCATGTAAGACCTGTATCAACCAGATCAGGGTAATACCATTATCAACACATTATATAATACCGTTATCAACAGATCAAATAATACCGTTATTAAAAGAAAAACCAAACATAAGTTCTCTCCTAGAAAACCCATGGCGCTCAATTTTTAAGCCGGAAGTGGGTTGGGGGTTGTTTAAATGAGAAGGGGCGCAGATATTGCCTGGACTTAGTGTTTAACAACCATGGCATCGACCTCATTTCGGTCCAAGGCTAGTCTCTCTCAAATCTGCCCGTGTTCGTCTTACCTGGCCAACAGTTTCTCATTTTGTTTTTTTTTAATGAAACATTTCTATGCCAGATTTTATCATGTGTATTTCTTATAGGTTAACTAATTTTTTATATATTTTTTTTGTTGCTGCTATTAAGCTTAAGTTCTTGGTAAAAAGGGAAGAAATTTTTTTGTTTTAGCAATACTTAATGTATCACAGACTCCAAATATATGTTTTAAAAGTTTCCTTTTTGTCAATTTTTTTTAGTTTCGTTAAATACAAACAAAAGGCGTGTTCTGCCCCCACCAACTCCGGCAGACGGGTGGCGTTCGTGTGGTAAAACGCTCGTCTGTCGACCTGAGGGTCTCTGGTTTGATCTCCGATGAGTACTAAAAATGATTTCAGGTCATGGTTTTAAGTCCACGCTATATCTCCCTGGGTGCCGTTGAGTATTAGCCATGGTATGGGATGATGTCACCAATATTTTTTTGTGATTTCTGGAACCGTGTTTTAATAAAACGCTTTGCTGGATGATAGAAGCTTTATGTATAGACTCTGCCAGCACGTCCCGGTTTTGCCGTGACAGTCCCAGATGATACTAAGGTTATCCGGTGTCCCGCCCGGTTGTTGAAATTGTCCCGGTTTAGATTCAGGGGCAACAGTTTCTTGGAAATAATTGAGCAAAAATTATTAGATCAGAGAATTAATAATCTGCTCTTTTGTGACCAGTAACATATTTGGTAAGTAACACAGTAATACAAATTTACAGAAGTGAAAAATACGAGTGGTAGAACAAGTAGAAAACTGCTTGTTTTGTAAAAACAAAATCATGTTTGTGTACCATTATGAATAAAATAACAAAGATTATCTAGCTCTATATTTTAGTGTGCTTTATATTACTGATTACACCCCCCCACACGGAACCGACATCCCTAAACCTGGAGTAAAAAAAGACAGAACTGTCCCGGTTGGTCCGTGAAGAAATATGGCAACCCCTTTATTCAAGTATCGACCATGAAGGTAAAATTATGTTTGTGTGTGTGTGTGTGTGTGTGTGTGAGTGTGTGTGTGTGTGAGTGTGTGTGTGGGTGTGTGTGGTATATTATTGTATGGTGTGAGTGTGTGT
>JAGDYQ010000005.1:12291441-12485245 GCA_021962125.1 Bulinus truncatus | reverse complement strand
ACGACGAATTTCAACCTTTGTTTAATGTCACAGAGCGTGCGTGTGGATTAGAGATTGGGGGGGGGGGGTGTTAAGTATCAACTAGTTTGACTAAAATTAACATAGTCACTCAATTATGTGTTGCTTTTTCAAACACTTTTTTCTTTGTCAAGGAAAATTTCGCCC
Organism: Bulinus truncatus; assembly: GCA_021962125.1. Classification (NCBI taxonomy): domain Eukaryota; kingdom Metazoa; phylum Mollusca; class Gastropoda; family Planorbidae; genus Bulinus; species Bulinus truncatus. The sequence goes on along the minus strand of JAGDYQ010000005.1, from coordinate 12,485,080 downwards.
CCCCCCCTCATTTATTATTCCATTCCCTTTCATTAAGTGGCTAGTTTCCAAACAAGAAATAATCTATATTTTATATCTCTATTAAAACTTAAGCCCTTTAAAGTATCAATATTTGATTATGTATAATTTTTGGGTTTCATCTTTTTTATTTAAATAACATGCATTGTTTGTAGATATCGTCAATCTCTTGTCCGATTTCCTTTAAAAAAAAGAGGATGAAAACACATAGATACAAAAAATTATATGGACAACCATAACAATTGGACAGAGCATTAGACACGGTATGCGTTTAAGTTCAAGCACATAGGACATATTACGTGGGTCAGAGTCCAGAGATGACAATGCAGACAGCCAATAAAAAAGCACAGATGTTCAGTAGCGCACCGAAGCGTATGAATGCACCTTTTCTATATGGTGCAAAAAAAAATCTGAATTTATTAAAAAGTGGATTCAAGTTGCTGTGATATGTAAATAAACATCATCTTGTTAAGGCTGACAAGAAACATCACTGAGAGCGCAGTTTAATTAAATAGAATAAAATACTACAATAATGAGACGTAATGGACACTAGCGAAATCAAATTAACACAGAAGAGATTCTGGATTAACAGAATTTGTTTTGGGTACATAATTATAATAAAATAACATAATGTAGGCTAATGATAACTCATTTATTATTAGTTTTCATTGCATCGAAGTTAAATACATAAGATAGAATGTCAACTCTTGCCTCAGATTCCCAGAACACCGTATAGTCAAGGGCCCATAATTGGTATGATAGCTCTGACCTAGGTGTCCATGTCATAATGCTAACACGGACAAATGTTACGGGGAACTGTAAAAAAAATGTGTTCCAGCTATAATTATTTAACATTTAAAATAAATTACAAAACGAAATCACCATCTTCCTTAGACTTGTCCTCACTGAACCAACCACCTGAAGATACACACTATGTTTAAAAACTCAACCACCTGAAGATACACAATGTGTTTAAACATTCAACAACCCGAAGATACACACTATGTTTAAACACTCAACAACCCGAAGATACACACTATGTTTAAACACTCAACAACCTTATGTTTAAAAACTCAACCACCTGAAGATACACACTATGTTTAAACACTCAACAACCTGAAGATACACACTATGTTTAAACACTCAACAACCTGAAGATACACACTATGTTTAAACACTCAACAACCTTATGTTTAAAAACTCAACCACCTGAAGATACACACTATGTTTAAACACTCAACAACCTGAAGATACACACTATGTTTAAACACTCAACCACCTGAAGATCCACACTATGTTTAAACACTCAACAACCTGAAGATACACACTATGTTTAAACACTCAACAACCTGAAGATACACACTATGTTTAAACACTCATCTTGGAAGTTTTCTTTGAAAGGGACTTCTTGCTATTCGAGTCTCTCAACATTTTTCTAGATCCTTTTAATTAATTACCGGACACCATGTCAATGTAATCGCCCCAAAATTTTAACAGACTGACGCTTTTATTGTCCACCTGAAATGGTGTTGCTATTGACCGAGGACTAGTGAGTGTTAAAACCTCTCTTTTCTTTGCCAAGGAGCCAGAACCTTGGGGACTCCGTCGCTTTGAAAGTTTAATATTTCGTATTTATGTTTTTTTGCAATTAAGATGTGCCCTCTTAGTGCGTATTGGAGACATAGGGACCCAATAGTGTGATGATTTGTTAGGACCCCGAGATTTTCCGCTTCAAATCCCTCTTGAGTTACTGTTTAACTCATTAGTGTACGTTTGTTTTGTTTTGTTTCAGCTTTACATATCTGATGACGTCAGCCGTTACATTCACAGCAACCATTCTGATCGGCGACACGGTAGATGAACTTCTGAGTGACAGGCACTTCATGTTGAAGATAATGGCCTCGGCGATCATTAGGACCCTGTTGGTCCAAACGTTCACCGTGGCCCTGTCGTCTGAGATGATTAACTTGCCTCTAGATTTAAAATGTAGAATAATATAGTGAATTTTTTTTCTGTATTGTTGTACACTTTAACAGTGCTACTCATGGCTTTGAAAATATCAGAATGTTAACTTGTCTAAAATAAATGTTGAAACATCAATAAAGTGTTTACGATCAATATGTAAGTTTCTTTATAGTGATTTATTTTACTGTAATGTTTCCTATTATAATCAATTAAGGCAAGATAAACATTAGTTTATAAAGTAATGTTGCAGCAATAATTTAAAGTTTGACCAGCCATGGGTAAATCAGGTCCCGCGGGCCAAGTTACAATCCGTCAGGCTGTTTGATCCGACCCGCACTGTGCTTCTCTCCGCTAGTTCAGATCAAGACGTTTACATTATATATGTTTCTAGACGTTTATATTATACATGTTCTCAGAGAGAACCTTGGTATTTCTTCAGGTCCTGGTGAAAGTCCCCAAGTCCACCCAGCTTTAAATGAGTACCCGACTTTGAATTGGGGGAGTAAAGACGTCTGGGCGTTGTGCTAACCACACAATCCCTTTACATGCAAGATTTTATCCTATTATCTAGTTCTGCAGTTTTCTTCCAATTCGTTTAGGCCAACATTTGCCACAAGGAATGAGAATCTTAGTGCTTGTCAGGAGCATCGTGTTAAAATGACTTAACGGGAAGGGGGGGGGGGGTCAGAGGGAAGTGTTCAAACTTGATTAGGGCGGCCTTAACAGCGTTTTAGTATTTGACCCCCCCTCCCCCCAAGTACCTTTGACCTGTGCTCAGTGGCGCAACCGGAAAAGGGGGCCTGAGCCCCCCCCAGGCCAGATCATAAAACATAATTAATGTTATAAATTTACAAAAAAGACTGTCAAACTTTCTTTTTTCATAATGTGAGCCCCCCCCCCCAGCATTTTTTGCTGGTTGCGCCACTGCCTGTGCTGCCTAGACTCTGATAAATATATATATATATATATATATATATATATATATATATATATATATATATATATATATATATATATTATGAATTACTTAAAATTGCGGGCATTTACAACTCATACGATTGCTGGCAGTGTATCCTTGCTTTACCAGATTGGTAAATCACTTACTTCCCCTGACATTGAGGCCAACGAATCTATTTGAATAAACCTTTTGTTAATATTTTTTTCATTTAAAGACGCCAAAGCTGGTTTATAACTTGGAATAAGCATTGTTCAAAAAACAATTAGGCTATACATGAATTTTTCCCGGGACAATAATAACCTGATGATTTATTGTCTAGTGTTAAATGGCTTTGAATTCACCCATTCAGCTTGTGGACTTTTCTGCAACATTGATAATAGTTAAATTATCTTTTGTCAAAGCGAACAAAAAAAAAAGAATAATAATAATCAAAGGGCAAGAAATTATGGTTTAATGTCAGGCTGATAGATAAATACATTTACAATAATTTAATATTCAGGTAAAATATTTTTTTTTTAAATTTAAAAGAATAAATATTCTACTTAAAATATTCTTTCTATAGATTCACAGCATTTGGTTTAACATTTCCACTTATAAAATTAAAACAAACCTTGCCTGTACACACAAATCAAAACTAACCTTTAATTATGTATTAATTTGCTTTAATTTCTTTTTTTTTAACCTTTGTGATTCCCTTAGTCTGAGCATTTTCTACCCATTTATCTTTCACTACATTTCTGTAAGTGCAAAGAATGCTGATATGATTCAAACATTTTTCTAGCAAGGGTGAATATTGATTGCTAGACTATTTGTTAAACTGAATACACTTTTTACAAGATTTTTTTTTCGTTCTAAAGTTTGATGCATTTAAATTATTTTTTCAGATTAATATAGATGGGTTAGGTTTGCAGCCAAAAGTGTTGTTGGGAAATAATCCATGAAATGGTTTATTTTTTAACCTCAGTATTTTCCCTTTATTTTCTTAATGCTTCAGTTTTTAGAGCATTTTCGAAAAAAAATGCTCTATTGTCCCCGTTTTGTCTGTCTGTCTGTCATCACCCTAGATCCCAACAACCATAAGTCCTAGACCCATGATGTATATATCATTTTGTAGGTCTTGGCCTGCCATGTGTGCAGCAAAAGTTCATTTCGCGATCTGACCTCAGAGGGCCGTAAAAGGGGGCATAGTACCGTTTTAACTATATAAGCTATATTAATAAAGGAGCGCCTATATCTCAGCAACTATAAGTCCTAGACCCATGATGTATATATCATTTTGTAGGTCTTGGCCTGCCATGTGTACATCAAAAGTTCATTTCGCGATATGACCTCTGAGGGCCGGGCTTCAGGGCTCCTAAGGGGCTAATATATTATATATACACCTTGTACGTTCAATAACCCATTCATTTGGTGCGAAATACTGCAGCACGTAGTTTCACCAAGATTTATTAAGAAACTCATCAAATGAAATAGTAAGCTTGTGTTCTGAGTTTAATTGAAAGTATCAGAGCTATGCAACAATTGACAGAGTTTTTGGACGATTAAATGACTATAATTTCGAATCTTTTCAATTATGGGTCCTATTTCAGTAACCACAAACCACTTGTAGTTAGATTTAAGAGACAATAATTTTTTTTCAAATATAAAGAAACGTCTTTATAATTTTTTTTTACAGATATATGCATTACACAATTGAATTTATAAACATTTCCAAAATTTACAAATATTTACTGAAAGCTAACAAATGTACTGATACATAACACGAAAATGCGCTAACACGTCCTGTGTCCAGAATGGAACAGGCTTAATTGCTTGTTTCTGTTTCTATTTATAAATCAGCAGATGCAAAAAATTAAATTTGATGTTTTTATTTGTCCTATTTATATTGTTTTTAAATCTTGTGATAATGTGGACAAAAGTTTTGAGACATTTCACCAATTTTTAGAAATTTTTCAAATTAGTTTAAATGTCCTGTATGATTAGGAATTATTGATGCCATAAAGCTTAGGAGTAAGGGAAGCTAAAAGTAACTGCATGTTACAGGCAAATCACAGAGCACATCTTTATATAATGTAAATGGGGCATGAATGTCAGTAAAAAATAAACAACTAGACTTTGATCTCCACATGAAGCATTGTTGACAATGTATTTTATCTTCTGCACAGCTTTACATTCTTTAAAAGTGTGTGACTACAAAAATAAAGAGATTAAAACCAGGAAATGATCTTATTGTTTTATATTTTATTAACTAACAACATATTAAACAAAATTGATATGAACATGTAAGTAGCATGAAAGAATTGCTTTCAACAAGGTATTTCATTTGTATACATGTAATTATAAAATTATATGCATAAAATGAAGGTTTCGGTTAGTCAATATCTAAAATATTTAAATGAAATAAGGGAACAATTTTTTCTTTGCTAGGATTTTCTGTATAAAAGTAAATTCTATTCTTCATTACATCAGCAACAACTGTTATCACTGTGAGAGATTTGTCTGTTGACCTTTTTGTTCTGTATATAGGATAATCCATGTTCTCTTGATCACCAAGAATATTAAGAACATCTCGAAAATTCTTTGGTGGAGGAAGCTTGAAATAAAAAAAAAGAATGAAAACTGCATACTTAAAAAGCTGGGAAAATAAGAAAAAATTCCCCCTTAATTATATCATTTAAATTAAAAACAGAGAAAAACTAGTACTTCTTCAGTTCTTTTCGTTCTAGCCATAGAGCTCTTTAAATCAGGTGCTTCTTGCACATTCAGATGTTTGTAATTGTTGATGTGGTAGTAATGACATGGCTTGGTAGAATCTTTCTCCTCTGATACTGTTTGTACATGATATAATGAAACTTTGGCTTGTGGGGCAACCTAAAAAAAAATGAATTCATTCATAGTTAAATAAAAAATGATATTATAAAAATAAATATTTTCATTCAATGGGGCTAAATCAGATCATACCATTAGAGTATTACTGAAGTCAAATATCGCATTAATTACAAAAAAAATGTGTGTGCATCTGAAGGTAATTATCAAAATTATTAAAAATAAACTATTTCATAAAACATGATTTATTTAATTTCCCAATTCTAAATTAGATGATTATAAAAATCATACATAGATCATTGATTACTTTATAAAACCAAAGCATTATTTTGTAAAGCCATTTAATTTATTTTGTATAAGTTCAAATGTGAAATAAATGATTAACATAAACAATAACTGACCTCAACAGACCACATATCAGTTGGATTATTTATGTCTACAATGTTCACTGCAAAGCCATATGCAACACCATATCCTGGGTTTTTAATTAACTCAATTGCTTCATCAAAACTGCGAGCTTTAATGATGCTTCTATTTAAAAACTGTCTGTAGATGAAAAAAAAAATCACCCATTAAAAGAATCAAATATGCTTTGCAAACCGTATTTTAAGTAAATAATACACAGCAATTTGATTTTCTGATAAACAACACATACATTATTATTAAATTTATTACAAGAAATAACATAGAGAATGACTCTACACCTTGAATTCTTACTGATATATTTTATTTTTTTAACTGATTAGATGTAAATAAAGCATCAAACATGAAAAAAAAATTATCAGATGATGAATACCTTGGCGGTGCTGTTTCAACTACAAAATCTGCATATAAGCCATTTACAGTAAACAGCATGCCATGCCTAAAAAAAAAAACATATTACAAAAGAAATGTAAAACATAAATATATTTTAAGATCAACTTTAATCCTACCTGTTAAATGTTTACCTTACCTGTTAAATGAGACTGCCGTACCTGGCAAAACCCCAGGATAACAGTAAGCTGTAAAACTTTCCAGTTCTTTAATTCCCTGGTCATCTAAAATTCTCACGCTGACCATGTAGCCACATTTTTTAATTTTTGGATCACAATCCTGAATGAAAGTTTTTTTTAATTTAAAATACCAATTGATTCACAGATATTTTCAAATTAAATGCTTTGGCCACATATTCACTTTAATGTCTACATTTTTGTTGTATCCTTCATTTTAATTAGTTAGACTGTTTAAAAAATTTCATTTAATAGTTTTAATATTTATAATTATATATATAATAAATAATAAATTAAAACTATTTACAAAATCTGAAGCTTTTTTGTATTGTTAAAATGGAGAATGCTGAATTTTATTATGTTATACTTACTTCATTGTGGCCCAATATCTTACATGTTGGCCTGTTAATAAAAACATCTGAACACCCTGATTTTTCTTTACTTATATTTGGCACTTTTACTAAAACATTTCGAACTTCTTTGGAGATATTCAACAGAAAAAGATAATCAAATGGCATTTTGGCTCCATCTGCCATTCCTTTAAGCTGTTAATCAATAAATTAACAATTCATTTCACGTAAAAAATATCTGATGACAAAAAGATTTATTTATAACCTGAATAAAAAAGAAATTTTGTTCAGTTCTTGGATAAATGGTAAATCTATATTTTTAATATCAGTGGCGTCACTAGGGGGGTGCTGGCCGCACCGAGTGACACCCAGGGTTTTTTTTGCCATGTAGCGCGCCGGATCTGCGATCCGGCACCTCTGAAATGCAACCCGGCACCTCTTATAGTTTTCTTCATTTGGTAAAATGTTAAAAACTTCAGAGACCAACCACCTCTTATTGAGCAAAAAAACCCCTGGTGACACCAAAATGGACAGTTCTAAATTTCATAGCAGAAAATACTCAGTATTGTTGTGTACAAGGATCTTATCGGGCCGTTAATTCAATGTCGTCACTACGTCAAGTGTGTCAGCACTTCTAACACAAGGACAACACACACTTAATTACACTGTAGCAAAACACTTCATCTGTCAAAATCAGGGAAACAAGCCAAGTATTCCTTCTATAATAATGATCAACTACTTTAATATCAAAATACTAAATACTAGTTTTTACAATAACAACGTCGGCCGTCATCTCTCGCATCTTGCATCTCTCACGTTCATCACCGGTGCCTTCGTTCAACAACCGCACCTTGGGGTATTCCCATTCTGTCACAAACCAATGCACAACACTCCCCCATGGCCCCTTTAGTGTCAAACATATTAGAATTTGACACTTAATACCACCAAAAAATATGACAGAATATTCACAACTACAACCCTCTGAACTCATAATACATAATTTCCTCCAAAATCAATAGTTCGAAACCTCCTGAACTATTGTCAATTAACTCATAATACATAATTTCCTCCAAAATCAATAGTTCGAAACCTCCTGAACTATTGTCAATTAACTCATAATACATAATTTCCTCCAAAGTCAATAGTTCGAAACCTCCTGAACCATTGTCAATTAACTCATAATACATAATTTCCTCCAAAGTCAATAATTCAAAACCCTTTGAATTACTGTCACTTATTAACTCATGTACAACTCGATAATTCTTCTTCAGTACAATCTCATAAATTTCGTTGGTAACAAAATTTACCAATCAATATCCATGTGGTAACATTATTAGGGAGCGACCGATATGCCTTTTTACCGATAGTCCGATACCGATATTTTCCCCCAGCATTTTTGCCGATACCGATATTTTGCTATTAATGAAAGGGTGTCTTGCAGATGATTAGAAGATTAGAAAAACAAAAGATTTGAAAAGACAGACCGAAAGACCGAAGTCAGAAACACAAACCATGCCTGCATAATCTCAGAAATCTGCATGTTTATTGTTTAAAATTAAACTTATAACAAACAATTTGTTGTTTTTACTTGTTCACAAACAGAAAAGTAAGATAAAGTTGTAAATAATTCATGTCAAACTAAAAAAGTAAAAATTTATTAATTAGGGCTACTGATTAAACTGCGTTAATTTGCGATTAACGCGCCAAAAAAATTTGCGATTAAAATTTTTAACGCAACACTTAAATGTGTTAATTTGACCAAATGCGGAAAGTTCACCAAATCGATAAATAACAGAATTTCACTCAACCATTTGAAGTTTAAGTTCCGTCCACTTATTAAGTAGATCTACCACCCCCACCCTGTCGCAATTCGCACATACCCTCACCCCCACGTATGTCGACTGAAGCCCCACTTGTCAAATATTTTGGTTATTTAGCCCTTCGACAAGTAAACCTCCTGCTCCCTTCTCTGTCAGTGTAAAAAGAAAAAACTTTCATTCACTAGTTAACATTATATACTGTAGTGTATTGGTGAAGGTAATATAGCGTATTGATGAACGTATAATGAACCCGTTTATAATTATAATTCTGCAGCTACGGCTATTGTATGGGATTGTGTGGGTGGTACATTTCTCAGCCTCCTTTTATTTACCCAACAATATCCCGGGAGAAGAAAATTTCTCGGGACCTATCCTGGGATTCAGCTATCCTGAGAGAATAACCCAGGTTCTAACCAATGTAATGTAACGCCAATAAAACTTCGTATGGACGTTCAGCAATCGGCAGTTGTAAATATAGTATTAATTGAAGCCAACTTATCTTTCAACTGCTGCCTACGAAGTTAAAATCTATGTTTCGATTGTTCTGTCAATGTTTGTCTACAGCTAGGCATCATTTATTGCCTGGCAAGTCTATTAATTAATTAACGTTCTGAAACTAGCGATGTCGATATGATGGAAAGGCATATTTTCGTTTGTGCTTTGTATATAGCAATAAAAACATCAATAGATTTTTTTAAAGAGTTAATCCAGCAAACACTCACGCCTCGTCCCTAATACAACTGTTGCTATAACCAAAATGAAACGAAAGAAAGAATTTTTTATGTTGGCACACGAAAGAAAGAAAAGAACAGAACAGAAGATGAAAAATGAAAGCCGACCGATCAAAATTTTGCTTTGAAATGCCATGCGGTAACATCAAAGAGTGTCATTTTACAATACAATTTCTTTTCTGTTGTTCACTAAAACACTTAACAAATAGTTGATAGTAAGAAAGTAAATGAATGAAAGAATATAAGAGTAACATTTATAGACGCGCAAAGCAAAATCTTCAAACGAAGATTAAAAGTAAATTTGTCCTTCAACTCGCCGACCCTGTTGGTAAATGACGTCATCTTTGTGCTGCTGTGTCTAAAATGAAACTGGGTTGGGCGGAGGGGGTATAAAAAAACCGCGTTAATGATAAGGGAGCGATTACTTTCTTGCTATATTATTATTTTAGGAAGGGAAGGCACATACATATAAGATATAAAACCCATAGTGCCAATATCGGTTCGACTATCGGTCGCTCCCTACAAATATCGGCCGATCCGATATTAACCGATATTGCCAATATCGGTCCGATACCGATACCGATCCGATTATCGGTCGCTCCCTAAACATTATTACAAAATAACCCATGAAATATATATCATAATCAATTACTTGAAAATATCAACTCAATTACAAACAATAGAGCATTTTTTTTCGAAAATGCTCTAAAAAATATCAACTCAATTCCTGAAAAAAAAAACGTAACAATAATGTCATCGTTTACGTAGACCCTGGAGTCTGCTCTACAAGTTCAATCAGCAGCTCGTCATGGGTATTCTTCCAAGCGTCACTCAAGTATAAATGTAGACTACCGACGGCTGTTTCTGCGCAGCATCTTGAGAAGGATATCAACAATAACATTGTCCTCTCCTGATATCGGTTGCTTGTTGAATCTCGTTCTGTCACAGTAGCGACCAACGAGTCACTTTGTTTGATCTGTTTTCTCTGTCTGATGAAGGCCGGTGGAGCGTGGTCGGCGCACATGGCGACCGCACACCCCAAGAAACACTCTGCCAATTTCACGATGCACAAAAACAAGGCCAGAACCCTTCTCTCAACCGTTGCGTAACTAATCTCAGCCGCCAGTAGTATACTGCTGACAGACCTCACTGACGGAGATTCTATTATAAGATCTGTAGCGCAGGACCGGAGCAATGACTGTTACTGTTTGATAAGTCATCGTCTAGCCTGTTGTCCATCTGATCGCTGACAGGTTCCAGTTTATGCAACATAGCATCCTCTACATTGTCACAACGTTGTGAAATTTGTTTGCATCTCCGTAAACGCAGTTCTTGACGTGCTCTCTTAAATCTTTGCCTTCTGAACCGGCGGGTAAGGGGTCTTTCTTTTCTGCCGACGAAGAACGTATTCAAAGCGCAGCACAGTTTATAAGCTCGCCAGGCTATCTGGATCTTAAACGAACCTAGCCCGACTTTACCACAGTGCTGTTGAGTCGAGTGAGTTGGCCCCATAGATTGTATTGTCGGAGGTGATCTTCTGAATCGCTGAAAAATCCAACTCCCACCCTTGCAGTCATGTAATTCTAGTGATTTAAAAAGGCACAACATTACCATTATGCCCAGTTGGTATAATTGTTCAGTACTGGCTCTAAATCCATTCATAAGTCTCTTATGTCCTATCCTGTAAAATGACTGAACAAAATTGCGCACATGTTTATATCAATGCCCTTCATCTTTCATACAGTCTTTGTGAAGCATTTTGATCCTGCTCATTAATCGACTTGTGTTTGTTGGGGTTTCAACACTTGGCATGGAAAGAGATTTTCTTATACTTTGTCTGTCCTCATCATGTTTGTCTACTGATGGAATCTCCTCGGAGTTATGGTCAACACCACTATTTTGTAATGTAGTATTTAGAACTGTAAGAAACGTGTTCATCCCTTTACTGTCTTTCGATACTGGCACATTAGGTGCTTTGTCCTCCTGAGGCAATTCAGGTGCTGAATTGAGTGTATTATCAGAAATACTGCTTTCATTAAATGAAGACTCCTGATGTAGAGATGAGATAGCCGGGTGTTTTTTTTCAGAGACAGTGACTCTTTCTGAATCAGTTCGTTGTGGGGGTGTCTTAACTTGATAGAAACACTATCAGAAGACTCAGCAACATGTTCATTTTTCTGTTGTCTACTCTGGCGTGCTGAGAGATTGATTTTTGGTGTATCTTCCTCAAAACTTTGACTAACACTGTCTCTACAGGACACCAAACTTCTACCTCCACTAACACTGTTTTTAGGAGATTATAATTTTATTTCTATGAATAACACCATCTTTAGAAGATGACAAGTTTGTACTTTGATTAACACTTTCTTTGGAAGACAAATTGTTACTTTCGTTAGGTAAACACTGAGACGTTACACTTCTCTTACTGACATGAAGCACAGGGAAACCAGAACCAATAACAGCTTTAGAAGTAGGCAAAATTTTTCTCTGTCTGAGACCAGAATCCTTAGCATTAGCAGAAAAAATTCTCTGATCTCGTGGTTTACTTTCCTCTAGCGTTCCACTTGCTTCGTTGGTCTGTCGAATGACAGATGGTTTATCAAAGACCTCATCTTTAATAACAAGTCCTGAAATATGATGGTCTCTACAGCCGTTTATTTGTGTTGCATCAACAGGGCGCTCTATTACCGCGTCCGCGGCTTGTTCATGGGCAGTGTTATGCCCGACTCTGATAGCTTCATCTGTGGCTCTGGTGGTTACTTTATCACGTACTTCTGATGTTTCCGGCTCTTTTGGTGCCGTTTTTCTGCTTCGTTCTACGTCTTCATTGCTGACATCATTACATTGAGTATCGTCACATCCGGGGTTATCTCTATTCCAACGTGAAATGTCATTGTCTGAGCATTCTTTAACACATGAAATATTCCCCACAATAGTCGGTTTTATGACTGATCATAGATGAAAACATGAGCAGTAGCACAGGGTGCCACCATGCAGAGTGTCTAGAGTTTAGGTGAATGGATACAATTCAAAGCTACTATAATCAAATAGAGTTTTTAGCAAACGTTCTAAAAAAAGGATGCATGTAGTCACATGGTTTCATGAAATTGGAGACGTAGTTTACAAACACAGTCTAATGAAAGTAATACCCATCTTTCTGAAATACAGTCAGTTATACTATCGTTTTTATCGATATAGTATTTTAAAGTAAATTATATAGGGTCCAGTGTAGTAAAATTCAAAATAGGTACATTGCTAATAGTGGAAGTCTTGAAGGGGGGGGGGATGACACCCTGAATTTTCCACATCAGGTGACACCAACCACAGTGACGCAACTGTTTAATATATAATAATTATTACAAGCTACAGGTCTAAATTTACATATAATTATTAACAAAATAAAATAATAACCTCTTGTATGTATTGGGGGAAATTTTCCTCACAAACTTTCAAAGCGTTTTTAAAGTACTCCATCCCTCTGGCAGTCTCATGGAATGGTATATCAAATTTACTCACACCTTCTGATTCATCCCAAAACCTTGCCAAAATATATTTTCATAAATATTTAGTACAACTTTATACTGTCAATGTGAAACATAATAACTCTAACTAGAATTGAGAAGGCAATTGTTAACAATCTTTTAAGTGTGAGCACACATCAAAATAAACTGTTCAGTCACCTCTTAATTCTTTCAGCAAATGTTGATCCTATACTGTAACCTACTTCATAATAAGTTCCAACAGCATACAGAAATGGTAAGGACTGATTTGTAGACATATTTGTAAATGGTACAACAATTCTGGAGGATCAATTAACATTTAAATAAATAAGTAATGATTAACTGACAAAATGACATAGTTACAAAATATTAATAATGCTATACTTAATCTTTCCTTACATAAAAAAAAAGTATTAATGGAATTAATATACAGTAGTCTTCTTGGTTATCCAGCCTAATGTAGAGGAAAGCCATAGCTGCTATCATAGCATATTATTATAAATGTGGATAAGTTGGAGCTATACATTATCCATACTGTATGTGTATAAGCTGGGGCTATCTAAGTGATCGCATAATCATTCAAAAGTCCTTTTTTTTATTTTTCAAAACCTCATTTTATTACCAAAAAATTAGGGATGAGACGTGAGTGTTGCCAGTCATAGTTATATTTATAGTATATAATGGTACTGTGTTTATTGAATATAGTTAGCATAATCATTCATAATAAAATGACTACAAGTTTAAATATAGATAATATTAATGTATATATATTTATATATATACGTATATCAGCTATATGTTGTTAGTCTAATAATTTATACAAATGTATAAATCTGTGTTCGTTTGAGCTTTGTATATAGCATAAAAATATCAATATATTTTTCTCTAAGAGTTATGACCAGCAACACTCACACCTCATCCCTGCAAAAAATGTTATTTTACTGAGGCCAGATAATCTATTCTGGAGTACACATAGACATAGTTGCAAGCTAGATAGTACTTAATAGTAGAGAATCTACTTTACCTAGAACATAACATAAAATAAATTACATTCATTAATGAATATTATATTACTTTGTATGTTTTTCATTATTTATAAGAAAAAAACTCATTCGATTTAAAAATAAAAACAACTTATAATAAAAGAATTAAAAGCAGGCATGAAAATTTAAGACAACCAGATACAGAATGCACTCTACTTTTAGATTTATCATAGTTTTGAATAATCCTTTTATTAAAGTTTAAATCCCAAATCAAAGATGGTAATTTAAAAGAAAATACAGATTACATGCATAATTTTATGGCAATAAAAATGCTATATGAAAAAAATAAAGATATAAAAAGTAAACCATATATTACTATATAATTAATATTGTATATGACAATTCAATATGTTTAACTGGTTTAAGATTATAGAATAAACAGTATTATAAATGATAAGTTGCCATATATAACTGGCATAAGTCAACTTACAATATTACTGACAGTGTTGATAACTTACAATTAGTAATATTATATTGTGTTCCGCTGTCCTTTAATTACATGATTTGTCATAAATGTTAAAATACGAATAAATGATTAATTAAACATAGTGAATCCAGCCAAAGTGCGACTAATAACGTGAAGTGTGATAACGTATAATCTTTTCTGTTTTCTAACTTGTATTAAGATTTGTTTCACGAAGTAACATAGCTGTTAGTTTTAAGCAAGCACAGACAAAAGTAAAAAAAAATGAAAGAAAAAAATGACTAGATTTTTACTTCTCTTTTTCAGCTATTTGTGAACGTGTTATGCCTATATCATTATTTATACTATATAAATATAATAAAAATTAATAGTAGTATTATCAATAACAATATTTTCAAACGACAGTTCATTTTTTTCTAATCGTATTTTTTTAATATTGGTAAATCTGTTTCCATACAATTTTCTTTTCTTTGGACGATCAACCCTTCGTTTAGCCTTTTTAGGCATTTTTGAATTAATGGATAAAATACAACAAAAAAAAAAAGCTATTCGAGTTAAATAGCGCTCATTGTCACATTCGAGTCGCGTTGCAGTTGCCAAAAACAAAACCGCCGAAATGTAAAAGCAAAAATTCCGCCAGATAGTTGCAATATTTCAGCTTAAATCCGCCACCCCATCTTTGTACCATTTTTCAATCTAAACATCTGATCGGGGCTGCCAATCAGGGCCGTCTAAAGAATAGCATGGGTCTCCTGATAAACACAAGTGCTGGGACCCCCATCGACAACCACGCCAAAGAATAAAAGATATGTGTAACAGTGTAAGGCTGTAAGCAGTGTATTACATTACGTATCCCAAGAAGCAGTGGCGAGAAAAGGGGGGGGGGCATTTTGGGTGTTCAGTGCTGTGATACATCAGAATACGTTTGAAATCGAATTCCAAACCATCAGGCTTCGAATATTTTTCTCCTTTATAAATTACACAAAATGAATGAACACCTACAAAAAAAAAAGATTTTACCGCCATACCTCGTTACAGAAATCATTGTCATCTTAAGGGGGTAGCATCTGCCTTAACTACCACATAATCTGAGATTAATCCAGGCCCGTAGCGTGTGTGTTTGTGTGTGGGGGGGCGCCCCCCTGCGTTTTGTCTGCCCCTCCCCCTGCTCATTTGTTCTACTTAGTAAAATGTATTACCTGCCCCCCCCCCCCCCCCGCTATTGCCTGGCCCTTGCTGTAGAATGCCTGGCCCCTGCTGTAGAATTTTCACGCTATGGGGCTGGATTAATCATTCTTATATCAAACGAAATGGTTGGCTCCATTGCTGGATCCCTGCAAAAACTGGAGAAAACGATCGGCATTTACCGAACTTAATTAAGCGATAGCCTAACTATGCCAACAATTGGGGGGGGGGTATATACCGCGCTTAAATAAAATTATATTCTTACTCTTAACTATGATTGATTTATAAATGCTGTACAACTATATAATTTTATTATAAGCTTTTAATTAGTTTCAATTTCTGTGGCTAGGTTTGTGGTTTTATGGGTTTGTGGTGTGTTGGCAAATACTGTAAATAACTTTTGGACATGTTCTAATTCAGTAAGAAGTCTTAAATTTTGGGACATATGTAGATTCTTAAGGACAATACACAATTTAAATAATTTTGTCGAATTCCGAAGGGATTTACTTTTTAGCAATGTTTATTAAAATGGGGAAAAATTGACCTTATGTTTATTACGTCTAAATAAATGATGCATAGCATATATGTTAAAAATTGTGAAACTTTTTAAAGTCTTATATTTACTAGCCAAATTAATTAAATTATATGAAAGTGTGTGAAACAATAGAAAGTTTAATTCTTTAAAATGTGGGACTGATGGCTGAGTAATGTAGATGCTTGACTGTTGACCTGAGAGTTCTGGGTTTGATCCTCGGTGAGAACCAAAGAAATTTTCTAGGTCCTAGTTTAAGTCCCACAAGTCCACTCAGCTTTAAATGGGTACCTGAATTGGGCGTTATGCTAACCACACACTCCCTACTTATGCAGAGGCTATAGAAACAGATGAATTCTACTTCTTCTACCTTGGTGGCCCTTTAGGGTTAAGGTAACTTTTTTTTGTTAAGGTAACTTTTTAAAAATTTAAATGCACTAAAAAGTAAAAAAAAGTAACTTATGACAACTTATGTTGTATACTGAACTAAATATGTCTTTATATTGTTTGATAAGGAGCAATAAATAAATAAATAATCTATGAATAGACATGGGACAGCATTCTATAAGCTTCTCTTCCCCACTAAGTAACACAAGATGGAGTATAAGGATTGGTGCAGTTTGATTCAGTGCGTAAAACTTGACAAATATTCATGATTCTCTTGACACAGTCTTGAGCATAATAGGAAGAAAGTGAATATAAAAATATTCAAATGAAGTTTGATCCAAAGCGCAAGGTCTAAGTTAGAAATGTTCTTTATACACTCTGGCCCCCAATCGGCCTAAATCTGCTTCTGTTGCAGAATATGAAGTTTTGGTTTAAGCATAGCCATAATGTATCTAGCATTAGTGACGCCCGGGGCAGACTATCAAAATGTCCCCTCCATTCCAGACCAAAAAGTTCTATAGTATTGAAAATACCATCCCTGGCTGGTGGCAAAGCAAATTCCTAGATATGGCATTATGCTGCAGTCAGAAAATCTTGGGGGCCCCTGACAAACTGTCCAATTAAAATACAAAAAGCTCATTTTTAAAGCCCCTTTTATGCTTGGCCCTGGTTCAAGTTATGTCTTTGAGTATTTCTAATATCTTGAAAGATGAGCCAGCTCACACAAGACTCCTTTATGCTGCAACATTAAAATATTTTCAATCAGGCCATTTTGATCTGTTTTATTGCTATATATTATCTTGGCTGTGAGGGAATATTTAGAGATGTATACGTTGCTCTTTAATACTTGCCCAGCGGGGTCTAATTTTAGCCTGACACTATTTTTTCATCTTTTGACTGACTGCAACAGGCTATTTCTAAGGCTAGATTCCCTAACTACAAAATTTTTTTTGAGTAAAAAAAAATTAATAAAAAAAACACAGTTTAACTAATTTCAAAAGTTTTATTTATGTTAAACAAATATTGATAACATTTTTAAAAAATTTAATGTCATTAATTTTGAAGTAAAAAGTGGCTCATTTTAAAATGTTTATTTTTGGCTTTTACACAAAGGAAAACAATTTAGGCCTCAAGACATTTTTTTTCTTAACAGAAAAATAACTAAAAATAAAAGAGAACATCAACATAGAAAGTTGTATACAGAACTTACAAACTAAAATTATAACAACTCCTTCTAAGTTTAAAAAAAAGCACCATAAGTTACAAGTGAACATATTATTGTTACTTAACAGCAGCTTAATTACAGTGCTAACATAACTAGTTCTAAAACTATGTAATTACTGACCCAATGCTGTATATTCTCAAAGATTCCTATATATTTAATATGTGTAAATGTAGCCAATTAAAAGAAAACCAATCCTGACATATATATAAAGAAAGCCCAATTCAGTGCTCCATGTCTATAGGCTGTGTTTCCTCGTTAATATTTGTGGGATTCAGGATAACTAGCAGATTTTTAGCTCTGTCTCTCAATTCCCATGGTCCAGATTCTCCTATTGGTAGGAGCTCATCTTTCACTTGAGTTAAAAGTGATTCTTCAATCAAGGCCAGTTGATTATTGGCTAAATTATAAATAAATTGAAAATACGTCTTAAACATTAACTAAGAAGGGGGATGTCCATTTATTACCTCAACAAAATGGGAAGTGGGGGGGGGGGGGTTAGAAGGGACAAAGAAATTTGACAATTTTTTACATGGAGGAGGGTGGGGTCAAAGTAAATTGACTAAAAAACATTATGGTATATCATGTCTTGATTTGTTGATGAACTCAAATTTATATGTTTTAGTAAATTTTAAACGAGTTGAACAAGTAAAATGTTCTTGAAAATTTCTTGCTGTCTTGTTCAACTCAAAACTGGTAATTTTTTTTTTACCTTACATAAAAACCAGCTGCACAAATATGGTTTAAGGGGTCATTCACATATTATTAAGTGGGACGGATGGCAGAGTGGTGTAGATTTGACTGTCAACCTGAGAGTCCTGAGTTCGATCCTCAGTGAGACCCATGGGAATTTTGCCAGGTGAAATTTGTTTCAAAGTCGTCCCACAAGTCCACCCAGCTTTAAATGGGTACCTGGGCCTTGTGCTAACCACACAGTCCCTTTATATGCCAAGGTTATAGAAACAGATGAATTCTACACTTTATCTTCCACTGATGGCCCATCAGGGCTAAAGGAACTGCACATAATATTTAACATAGGAAGGAGACTGGGGCAGGGGTGTCCAGTTATAGTTACAACCCATTATATTGGTAGGAGTTTGGGTTGTTTCTGTTATAAAGCCTAAGGTCTAAGGCATAATTAACAAAATAAAACATGCTACTGGTACTCACTTTATAATTAAAGAGCTACATATAAAACATATTCAGTCAAATAATACTCATTTAAATAATAATTGATATACATACAAGACGTGATGTTGTTAACAGATCCTGAACCTGCTAATTGTCTGACAAAGGATAATTCCCCATGACAGGGGCCCCTGGTGTTTTGGGGCCCATATAAAGATGGCATTGCATTTCAGTATAATTACGGTATACTATTTTACAAATGTTTCTATTGTTCCTTAATCATTTTAAAGGTAATTTGAGGAAATAGGCAATGGTAATAAAGGTGCCCTAGGGCTATAGGCGAAAATGCTATTAAGGCTACAGTTCCCAAGTATTGGACTCTAAAAATCATTGAAACTCTACTTGTAGCATTTAATATTGCCTAACTATAAGAACAACTCTACTTGTAGCATTTAATATTGCCTAACTATAAGAACAACTCTACTTGTAGCATTTAATATTGCCTAACTATAAGAACAACTCTACTTGTAGCATTTAATATTGCCTAACTATAAGAACAACTCTACTTGTAGCATGTAATATTGCCTAACCATAAGAACAACTCTACTTGTAGCATTTAATATTGCCTAACTATAAGAACAAGTCTACTTGTAGCATTTAATATTGCCTAACTATAAGAACAACCCTACTTGTAGCATTTAATAAAGTATTTATTTACAATTTTTACTTGTTATCTATTAGGGCCATAAGAAAATGTTAATTTTTTGGTCTCTGGCTTATATGACTAGGAGAAGGGAGGTCCTGCAGTTGATGGAGAGGCTAAATTTATACAGGTTTTGCTTTCTACTTTAAGTGAATAGTCCCTCTGTTTGCAATGGCTGAGGGGGGGGTTGTCACTGAAAGTTTGACAATTCTAGGGGAAGGTGTCTAAAATGTGCTAAATATTGTTGATGTGATTAATGGACAACCCCTAACACATAGAAACTATAAGTTAGATAAATATGTTAATGAATTTAGCTCTTCTAAGTCAACACAGCTGTATTTACCTGAAAGTATTTTTACTATTGACTCAAGAAGAGCAAGACTCTCTGTTCTCAAAGTCAAAAATTTTATGTTATCTGGATTGTAAAGAAAAATGACAAACAAAAAATTACAAATATAATTTTACCATTTGTACTATGCTCCATAATTATCTAGTGATAGATAAATGGGGTATAAAATTTCCTAAATATTCTTACTAATATTAGAAAGGGAATTCATCACTAATTTTCTTGCCAAGCTCTTCACAGTTTCAGCATGAATGTGGATGTTATGCTCTTGTAATATGGTCAATCTAAATGAAGATAATGAAAAACTCATTTATTGTTCTAACGCAAAAGATCTCAAACAAATTTAAATAGCAGAAGATCCCAATTAAATAAGTTTGAAATATAAAACTAAATAATTATCTCAGTACAAATGAATGATACATTTCATAGTGCATGTTCTGTTTCATTTAATCAGGTACCTTTGAACGAGTTTTTGAAAATCTTTCAAAATAACGATCTGCACTTTCCATGTTGTGATGGGCATCGAGTCAAACAGCAACTGCACATACTGATCTAAGTAAGAAGCTGTTGTGAAAAAAGGAATCATATACATAACAATCTATCCAAAAAGAAACTAAAACAAAAGTGGCCAATTTCCTAAAAATAATGTTATGAATATTTATTTAGTAATACTGTCATCAATAGATAAAAAGAATTTCTTTTTCATAGCCTATACTATAATGAAACTTTTCTTACAAAATTAATTCTTCTGTATTGCTATTTTAATATGATAAAGCATGTTAAAATAATTAACGCTTTAGTTATAATAGTGATATCTTAAACAAACTTTTAAATGCAAATTTAACAAGCAAAAATATAATGATGTTGGCTTTTATTTAATGTATTTTCCATTCTGACTATAAACGAGCCACATATAACACTTGTGACATCAAACACAAATAAGCAAGTATTTAATTGTTTGAACCAAGGTAACAATTTCAAATTAATCTTTTTTTTCTCCCTTTTATTTTTATTACAATTTCTATCCATAAATTATGGATTGTGAAAAGTTTGATTAAAAGTAAAAGGATAAATACTAAACACTTCTGTGCCTTATTTAGCCTGACAGTGACCAAACAGACCAATAACATTATTTAGGAGAATTCCATATTGTTAAATTTTTTAGTAAATGTGTCATTGATGTGAATGAAAGTTGATGTTTACAAATAAACAGATTTATATTAGTAAACTTACCATCCAGTTTAAAATGTCAATAGAGCTGTTACATATACTGAAAAAAAAGTTTTGCAAAGGTACAAGAAAATAATTTTTAAAAAGCCTGTATGATCCAGTGACTCATCTGAGATTTCATTCAGAGGAAAAAAAAGTGTGTAAAATAAAAAAAAATAACATGCCAGAATATCTCACAGAGGTCGAAAAGTGATCTTTGCATATTTACAAGAGGTAGATATTATATGTAAATAAAGGAACGGAATGATCGGTTAAATTTTTGCTGCAAAATTTAAGCTTGTTGAAAACCACAACAAAAGGTTGGTAGTTCATAAGTAAGGCATTGTATACCAGAATTAAGCACATGGAGATGTCTATTAATATTTAAATCTTAAAAGTAAAAACAACTTTAAAGCCAAATGTTTTTTTCTGGATGTAAAGAGGTAAACTTTATTCATCCTACATACTAATACTACCTTGTGTTGTCTCGCTGGTTGGCCATGCTTCACCCAATAAAGTAAATGCACAGCTCAGCATTTCTTGTTTCTGATTTAGATTTGAATCTTCTTCTTCCTCAGGCTTGCCCTCACTTCTTAACTAATTTTAGAAAAAAAAAAAAAATTAGTAATTTGAATGAAGATTTCTTAAGAAAATCTGAATTAAAACTGAAACTGTATCTATACCTGACCAACAATAAGTTGAGTCATTTCCCATACTGCCTTAAAATGATCCAGTTGATACAATTCTAATATTGGACCAAGGCATTTCATGGCAGCCATCTTGTAAGCAGGATTTTCTTTGCCACATTCACGTAAAATAACAGTTAAAATCTGGGTCAAGAGGAAAACAAAAGCATAAAAACCAGAAAAATTACATTTTATTTGTATAATTTTTTGTTACTTTATTCTTCACAACTAGATTTACATTAAGTATTTAAAATTAGAAGTACATTTGAACACAAGGCAAGGAAAATATGAAATTTTAGTGAAACTGCTAAAAAACAGCATAACGTTAAAGGTTTATTGTAAAGGAACTAAAAATATTTTTAAGGTAATGAAAATTTATGATTAACAGTATTTACAATAAAGTTTTATTTTTGCAAAAGCAATTTTTCATCAACTAATTCTTTCATTATTGCTGCTTTTAATGGGTAATTTGGATATTTAATATAATTACTGCTTGAAAATCAGTACAAATAAGATTATTTTTCAACTTTCAGAAATGTACATATATATATTATCATCTTCATTTCATTGTAACTCATTTTTTTCATCCCAATTTTACATCAAATAAACTGTTTCAATTGTTTTCCCAGGACAGACAGTTGTGCAGTGTGGTCACAGAAGTCTCTACTCAGGGGGTCTTAGGTTTGATCTTCTCCTAGAGACCCATGATTTTTTTTCAGGTCATGGTGAAAGTCTATCCAGTTTAAATGGGTATCTAACATTAGACGGAGAAGCGTCAGCACTGTGCTAGTCACCAAACTATGTCTCCTGTGGTGCTATGGTGGGGGGATGCACTACATGAACTGTCCCATTTGCAGTTTATAGGATTTATGAGATAAATATCTCATCCTTACATGGTCAAAAATTCTTTTCCCTATAAAGTTTAATCAAAAACAAAAACACTTAAATATTTAGATTTTAAACTGTTGACATTGAACTAAGCAGTAAATGTGATTTTTTTTTTCTTTGACATCAATTCACTAGAACTATTTCTAGATGCAGCATCAGGTAAAGGAATGTTATCAATCTATTGTGGCACAGTAAATAAACATACAAACTGTTTATCATCACATATCAGTATGTGTCCTACCTGCTCAATACTAAGAATACTTGATGATGGTGATAAGCCTTTAAGAACTTCTTGCCTAGGGAAAGATTATACATAGATTTTCTGAATAAAAAAAAAAGCAAATTAACAGATATTTTTTTTCATAAGGTAGAAACATTGCTGAACATACATTATTAACTTTACATACCTGCAAGATGTACAGACGATTAAAATAGAGTTCAAAATGGCTTCCTGAAGAAAACAAATTCATAAAAAGATTATCAGCCAAATTTTGTTAGCATTCTAATTTGAACACAACATTCATTATTAATAGATCTATTGTTTTAATTTGCCATAAAAGTGTCCCTGAGGTTTTACTAATGACAAAATTTCTTAAGGGCTGAATGAATAAATGAAGACTTTTTTTTTTTTTAAAGAAATGAAATATTTTAGTATCAACCTTTCCTTCCCATGTTCTTCCTGATAAGCCTTCAACTAAAGCTGATATAATCTGGTCCAAATGTGGTGATGCAAGTTGATTTCCTAGTTTCTGTGCTACTGTTCCCATGGCTCTTGCTGCTTGAGCCTTGACTGACCAAGCTTGAGACTGGATTGATGATGTCAAGAGAGTAACTATTTCTGGTAAGTACAGCCTTATCCCTGCTTCAGTGCCTGATTCAAAAATAATAATTACACCAACATCTTGACAAAAATACTAAAAAAATCTTTGGTATTGATGCCTAACTTAACCGAATGGGTAGAACCTGATATTTATTTTTTTAATTAGAAAAGTATGACAGAACAGATGATTCAGGCTTATGTTCTTGGCCAACAGTCAATTTATTTAATGTGATTTATTTAACGTAACAAACTTTTCACAATTAAAAAAGCCTTTTTATAAAAATATGAGTGCATCATTAAATCAAGGCTATTTCAATGCACCAATCAAAAATTAAAAAAAAATATATGGTCTCATAAAATATTAATATATATTTTTTGCTCATAAAAGTTTATAGATTCTTTAATTCTTATGCATAATATTTTACTAAACATGATCTAAGGTATCTGCTACTGAACATTTCTAAACAACCTGGTGTAATCTCATTCCAAACATCCTGCCACTCCGGTGACTCATCAGACTTTTTTCCATCCTCTTTTTTCTCCTCTTCGTGCATAGCAAAAAATGCAAGTGGCATTGCCAGATTGGCATGTCGCCGTAAAGTGTCTGGGCTTTGTTCAGAAATGGCATGCAATGTTACACTACATGCATGCCGAGTTTGGGATCCTGTGAAATGAATATACAATACGAGTGAGGTTGTTTCTCTACATTATAGCCAAAATATTTTCTTCTTTGAACAATACTCATAAGCTTTTTATTTGGAGGACATAATTTCTAAACCATAATAAACCACAAAGAACCATACAGATCTATACAGAACCACACATAGCCATACATATTCATTCTAAACCAAACAGAACCATGTAAGACCATACTAAATAAACTAATGGCAACAATAAATTTATAAAATTTACTACAATAGTCTAACCTTCATTTTCCAAATACCAAACTTTGAGTTTTTCTATGAGCCTTTCCACACTACTGTCTTTAGAAACCTGTCAGATTCAAATGATGTTTAAGCAGATACAAATAATATTTAAGTAGATACAAATAATGTTCACATAGGGTTATAACCTTAAAGCTGATGATTACAATATAAGAATGTTTGTTAAACACTGTTTAAAAAAAAATCATGATGCATACACTAAAGAATTTTAACAGAACTTTTATTTATTATCGACAACGGATTTTTAAACTTTTAAGTTTTGAAAAACCTAAACAGCACAGACTAAAAATTAAGGCAAAAAAATCGAAAATTACATTTTATGATTATTAGAAATGAAAGCTGAAGATAAAAAATGATTTGAAAAGTACAAAATGCTGTACAAATTTAAAGTGATGATGATTAATAGTTAAATATAGAACACTTTGACAATGAACAGTGTATTACTAGGTTTTTTTCAGCTGTGAACATTAAAAAATAGCCTTTACTACTGCAATTTTTTCTTAAAAAATAATAATAAAAATAATTATTCAAACAAATACGTCTTACTTTCACTAAATTACCAATGGCTGTTGCATAAGACTTTCTAACTGCAGAATTTCTGTCATTCAGTCCATGAAGAAAAGCTGCTAACAATTTTCCTGATAAAAAAAAAAACACAAACTAATCAAGTTAACCAAATCGAGATATTGTATGATTTAACATAAGTATTAATAAAGAATATTCAACTGGATTTTTTTACAAAATACAAATATTTACTGTATTTATTTAACTCTTAGTAACAATAAAATAAAATATATTACAGAAAAGGAAAAAACAAACAAGGCATTGAACAATTTATTTACCTGTGTATGGACCTATGTCCTGTGGACACTGGTGGACAAGTGAGACAACAAAACTGGAACAACCAGCCTGAAAATATTCATTATCATTCTTCAGAAAAAAAACAAAGCAAAGCTTTTATGTTGAGATCTGAATGTACAGTTTAAAAATGTTAATAATGCAGAAATAAAACAAACAAATAAAAAAACACCATTATTTTTAACACTTTCAACTTAACTGAGACTAGGTGTTCTAAGCAAGGCTGTGTCCGTCAAGTCAGAAAAAAAAATGGCCAGGCTAGTGACCGTTGAAAAAATTCTATATATTAACATTACACATCAGTCAACAAGAGCATTGACATAGAAGTGGTTGGTCAGAGTTAGTAAGAACATGAACAATGAATATAGCTGCTGGGTATTGACCAGGTAGAATAAATAAGACAATGGTAAATAAAAAAAAAACAGGAAAGACAGGTAATTGCAATTACCAGGTAAATCAAGTTGATGTAACTCAAGGTTACCCTAGTAAGAGCAGGTGCACAACATGTTGCCATAAGAGTGGTTAATGGCGGTCATGAAAAAAGAAAATATTAATTTCTTCATAGATAAAAAGATAAAAATCAGTCTAGCCACCATCCTAACTAGAATACAATGTTCATTGCGGCCGTCAGGGTTCAAAAAGTTTTGAACCCCCTGGGTAAAAGACAACTGTCATGCTTAACAAGATATGGACAGAATGATAAAACTATAAAAGTAAATAGATTTAGATTGTTTCTATACTTAATACAAATGAAACAAATACGTATGATCACTTTGCTCTTGCGAAGGGGTAAGCCATTTGTTATTTAACACTAAAAAGTATAAAATAAAAACAATAAAAAAAAACAATAAATAAAACTTTAAAAAAAAAGGCTTAAATTAAAATGCACTAAAATGAAAAAATAATTCTTTATATTAAAAGGTGGGATGAACATATTTTATATTAAAAGGTTGGATTAACATATTTTATATTAAAAGGTGGGATGAACATATTTTATATTAAAAGGTGGGATGAACATATTTTATATTTAAAGGTGGGATTGACATATTTTATATTAACTTTTATATTATATTACCCATAACTGAGTTGTGCGGCATAGATTAGATTGTTGGTTAACTGTTTCCACTCTTTATATCTATGGTTGCCACTAAACAAACTTTGTGTTAAGTAGTACACAAAATTTAATAAACTAATTTCTGTAATACATGTAATACATAAGATGAATAAATGGCAACCATGCTATGTTTACCTTTGTGCTAACACCTATTCCACTTTTAATGATTTCTACAAGTCTTGGTACCAGCTCATCAAGTATTGTATTGTCTACATACTGAACACACTGTAAGGCAAACAAAAGTTTAAATATTATTCTGAAATAAGCCCTACACAGCTAGCAATAATTTTATGATAAATTATCTTTTATTAGATTTTTCTTATATAATGTAGTTGTTTCATCTAATGACTTAACCCTTTAAAGTACTACATTTATAAAAGTAACTGAAGGTAATGTTACACATAATTTACCCTGTTGATGGTTTCCATCATGGGTGACATTTTGGATGCTGCTATTCTGGCACTGTCAAGCTATGAATAAATAAAAAGTGTATTCTTCTGATAATTTATTTACACTGTATTAATTTAATGCTTATTATTAACAAAAGGTAACAGAGGTTTCAACAATTTAAATATTATAAATGTATTCATAAACAATCAAGACCTGGATCATTACTTCAAGATTAATCATAAGAAAATTCTGTTCTCACCTTGTCTTGGTTGGCTTGTGTGCCTGTGTGTAAACTCAAGTAATTCATTACAGATGGCTCTAAGCCGCTCACAGCTTCTAACAGAGCAGGTACTAATACAGGGATATTAGGTTTTAACAGTGCTCCAGCATTTCTACTTATCTGTAATATGGTAGAGAGTCTATTTGGAAGATAAAAAAGACAATAATTTTCAATGATTAATATTTTCATTTACCACATATAAATTTTGCATATATTTTATTAAAAGGATAATTAATAACTATTTAAAAAAAATTGTATTAAATTCAGTATAACTTTTATTAATAACCTTAAGAACTAACTTGTGCAAAAGGGTTGTATCATAGCAACAAGAAAGACTAGGAAATCACTAACCCAATAGTTCTGACTTCTGACACAGTACTATGTAATGAACATTGTAGCAGGCAAGGAAGAATCAATTTAGTGGCTTTTTCTCCAATTTTACCATTTGTGACATCACAGACTTTGATAGACACCTGAAAAATAATGTAAAGTATCCATGTAATTAAACATATTATCAACCACCATACTTATTATGACTGTTAGGAAATAATTTTGTATGCTAACTTTTATGTCAGAAGTAATTAAAATGTGTCTGTAACCGAATCCTCTTCAGTAAAACAAAGTAAGATTATACCATACTTACTTTACTCAATGTCTTACAAGCCGAGTCAGCAGCCAGACGCACAGATTCCTATATTTAAAAAAAATTAAAGAAAAGAAGCTGAAGCTTCTGACTACTGATGGGTAATTATTGCAAACTAAAAATTCTTTTTTGTTTTCAGCTTCAACACATACTTATTTTTCATCTTGCTGGTATAAAAAAAAAATTTGAAATTGCATTTTAAAACTTCATTGAATATTTTGAATTGTAACAATTAAAATTTAATCCTGTTTTAAAACTCAAAAAAAAAAAGGAAATGATGATCTAAAAAATTACAAAAGTAACTACATGTATTATGTATTAATTTACTAAAAAAACATAATTCATGGTAGAAAAATTTACAAACTACAATTTTTTTCTCTCACCTTGATGTCATCTCTAACTCTCAAGCAAATTTCCCATAGCTGAGGAATGTCATCAATTATGTCATCTAGTACACGTCCACGCAATATTTCACTCACAGCCATGCAGCTAATCATGTACATAGTTGACAAAGAATGTTTAGTAATTACATGTATTATGTAATGAACATAATGTGCTACTTTGTTTAATGTCATGTCTTTTTATAGGCTTTAATTTAACTTGCTCTGTCTGGGTGTTCTAAGCTGTTTTATCTGCATTTAGGAAAATTTGAAATCAATTATTACTAATTTTGGAAACCCAAATAAATTTGAAATTTTGAACACTTATGTATCCTTGTGGGCAGTATGCTATTTTAAAATGATGCAGAGTCTGTCACCTGTATTGTTTGGAGGTGCCCCTTACACTTACTTTAGTGACGTCACAAGTTACACTCAAAGAAAACAACAATAACTCCTTTGAACAACTAATAATAAACTTAGTCCTTTAATAAACGTTAGCTCAGTTGGTACACAGTCACTTAAAGATATACTTATATGTCCTTACAATGAAGGTAATCAATTACTAACAAGTCCATAAAACCAAAACTGTACACAATAACAAGACCATGTCCTATGTCCAACCTGGACCATATGTCAACTCTCAATTACATCTTTTAAACAGTCCCTGTCACAAATGAGTACTAACCGAATACAACTCAGTCTGTCTCCAGTAAATCTATGACCATAGATCACCCTTGTTCAACCATACATGCAAAACAAGCTTATACACATACACACAATCAACATATGACATTAATTAAAATAGTATGGAATCTGAAGCTAATAACTTTTTTTGGTAATATACAGGGATAATTTAGAAAGAAATCCTGGCATCACATGTCTATTTTTGTGCATATTTTATAAAAAAAAATGTTTATAGACAGAGGCACTAAGCAAGTGAAATTCTTTTAACAATATCAAGTATAAAAAGAAAATAAAACAACAGAATTTTTTTAGTCTTTTGTTATCATTCTAGATACACCACTTAATTTTATTCGTTAATATTAACATTACAAAAAAAAAACAAGTGAAGTACGTTCGATACTATAAAGTATTTTTAAAAAATATCTACACTTCTTTTTAAAATACGCTTTTCAAATATGTAGCCTGCACCAAGATGATCAACCTTACAACCTCACTGTCACTAAGTCAAAACTGACACTGATGTCAGAATAGTTCTGTATCACATAACACTGAGACTAATGGGCTATAGTGGTAGTAAATGAGCTGTAGAGCCAAAGGAAGAAGAATAAGAATACTAATTTCAAAATTCAACAACTCACCAAGATTCTCTTATTCTCCATTGATTGCTGGTTAAATTCTTCAGAAGATCATCCAGAATTCTCTTCAAATATGTGTCCACCTAAAATAAATCATAAAAGAAAACAAAAAAAAAGTCAAGCCCAGCACAGATTAGCTAAATGATATAGACATCTATTCTCATGATATAGACATTCATGATATAGACATCTATTCTCATGATATAGACATTCATGATATAGATATCTATTCTCATGATACAGACATCTATTCTCATGATATAGACATCTATTCTCATGATATAGACATTCATGATATAGACATCTATTCTCATGATATAGACATCTATTCTCATGATATAAGACATTCATGATATAGACATCTATTCTCATGATATAGACATCTATTCTCATGATATAGACATCTATTCTCATGATATAGACATTCATGATATAGACATCTATTCTCATGATATAGACATCTATTCTCATGAATTATTATAAGTGAAAGCTAATCAAGTAGTTTCATATATAGATAGTTTGAAGTGTCCCATTTCACAATGGTTGGGCCACATTTGTCAGTTCTGAAAGAAATATATTTTACAGAGTTAATTAGAGGTCAGTAGAGTAGTTTTCTCATAGTGTGGGTGGCGACCTGTTGGTGGGTCACGAGCTGATTTTTAATAGGGATGGGGGGGGGGGGGGCCAAATTTTTTTAATAATTATTTAATAGAGAATATTCAAAATTAATTTTAGCTTTACTTTCTTTCATTCTTTTCTCACTCTCAAAGGGAAGTAAATCACAAAAGTTTGAGAACCACTGGAAAAGAGCGTTTTCCATTTTTTTAAAAAAATATTAGTTACTGTTTTTTTATTATCCTGGACTAAAGCATTCCAAATTCCAGACATTGCTTGTTGAATCTTTGGGTTTGGATCAAACTGGTAGCGATACAACTTAGGAACAATCTGATTCATATATGGAGCTAACTGTTCACCAGCTTGAGCGGCAATAGTTGAGAATCCAAATGCAGCCCCCTGGAATAAAAATACGTGAAATTAAAAAGAGTAATCATGGATTTCTTCAGCAGCTTTGATATTTCTTAATCAAGTTTCTTTTTTTTATCTAAAAAGAACAACAGTAAAAATTTGTTAAATATTAAAATTATTAAAGGTAAAAAAAACTGAATGATATGACTGAATATTTAAGATAAGAGAAACTCTAAACAGCTAGAAAATAAATTATTTGTAATTACCTTGCGAGTATTCCAAGTTGCATTATGGTTAGCTAAATGCATAAATTTATAAATGAGATCAGGTTGGTTGAGATCAGTGGCTATGGCACACAATTCTTTGTAAGTGGATAAACCAGACCTGATTAAAGAACATAAAAAAAAAAAATAAATTTTACTCCAATTCTGGATATCTTTTAATAAAAACATATTTATTCAATGTTGGATTTTTATTACATGTTACATGTTTAATTCACTACTTAAAACTGGTATCATACATATTTCCTTCATAAAAACTGTAATAATAAAATGTGTTGGCTTACCCATCAGGAGTTTTCCCTAAAGCCCCACTCTGGAAAACAGCTGTGTCAGCATTTACTTCAGTCTTGGCAGAACTGTGGACAAGTTAAAAAACAAATGATCAATTAATGAGAAAACATAAAACAATCGTTTACTAGCTGTTACAAAAACAAACAAAAAAATCCACACAGGTAAGCATTCTTTTCAAATTTCAACACCAACCTCTTTCCTGTCATCAGCGTCTCTACTAACTCAGAAACAAGGACATCTTTCTGTGCAGGAGTGCACACTTCCATAATTTGACCCAATCCCTTACTAGCTAAATCTTGAGTTATTTCTGTAACAAATTATTAATACATGTTACCAATTCCCGAGAAATAGGAGTCTTTAAATAAATGTCAAATCTCGGATTTTATAAATCTAATAAATTCCTTTATATTATTTTCAAAACATTAATTTTTTTTTTTGCCATAACAAAATTTTCAAACAGCTTTTAAAGTTATAGAATAAATGACAAATATGTTCAACTTCCAAGAGATTACAAAGTTACATCTTGGAGTGAAATCTTTGTACAGTTATTGTGAATTAACAAAAAAAAAAAAAAGACAACTGGTACTGGTCCTAATGCATCATTACAAGTCTCGCCTTTTTGAAAGGTATTTATTTCAATAAACAGATTATAGTAAAATTGATTTATTCAAATAGATCTGAGTCATATTACCATCATTTTCTGACAACATCCTCATAAATCCTCTCTGAATGTCTAAGAGAGACAATTGAACAGCCGTATGATGACCAGCTTGGCGAATCAATGTCAGAAGCCAAACACAAGCACCCTGGTAATAAAAATATTTAGAACTTGGAGTATTTTAAAGGTCCAAAATGAAATACAAAAATAACCATAACTATCAAGTGATTAACTGATATTATTTTTATTTCATTTTAACTGCAATGATTTCAAAAACAAAAAAAATTCTGCAACTTTTTGGATTTTAAAACCACTGACTTAATTATGATGAAACCACGGAGGTCTAATGGAGCAACATACCTGTCTAAGGTGAGGATTAGAGTGACAGATGTATTTTGTCAAAAGTTCATTCAGAAACCATTTCACTTCATCAGTCGAATTTCCAGTACATCTCTACAAAACAGATCGTGTTTAGTTGGTAGTGGTCAGCATTTTCATCATTAAAAAAATATAAGCATACAAAAAATGTGTTCATTTTTATGACTTAATGCAGAAATTATGGATTAAACATAATATAGTAGACTCGACTATCCCCCTTGTGACTATTCTGAGTTATCCATATTAAGTAAATGAGTAAATGTTTGTAAAATAAAGAATAAGAAAGGAATTTTTAACGGTATGGTTGGCGCAGAAAGTGAGATTTAAATAGATGAGGCCTGTTTGGATTTTCAGTCACCCAGCATTTCTTTCAGCTACATTAGGCTGGGCAATAAAGTCAATTGTAATTTACTACATTACATATTACAAACATTTTTCTACAAACATTTAAGATAAACAGTATTGACCTGATGATCTTCTTTAGAAGTGGTCCAGATGCACCTAGCTCTAGGAGAGTTTGGCCCTAAGGCCATATCTACAAGAGCTTGTCCCACAGTAAATTGAAGTTCCAACTGTTTGGACTGAGGAATAAACAAAAAATAAAAAATTAATTTAAATAATAAATTTAAGACAAAAGACCTTAAACTAGCATATTTGTGCATCAGATTAATGTATATTTATGTACAAACACATTAAATGTTTTGTAAGCTCACTAAATTATGAGAAATAAATCTGTAATTTGATTACAAAAGGAAAAAACAACTATATCCTTAAACATTTTACTACCTTATTAAAAAAAATGGAAGAGAGATACAGTTCCATTTTATATCAGATTCAATAAATTCTTAAGAATGAAATAAGAAATTCAGAATGCTTTCAAAAAAATCTTTTAGAAACTTAAAATTATTCCTTAACCAAAAAAAATAAATAAAAAAAAAAGTTCCCTTAGCCCTAGTGGACCATCAGGGCAGATGAAGTGTAGAATTCATCTGTGGGATGGATGGCCGAGTGGTGCAGATACTCGACTGTCGACATGAGAGTCCTACGTTCGATCCTTGGTTAGAACCATGGAAATTTTTCCCACTGAAATTTCTTTCAAAGTTGTCCCGCAAGTCCACCCAGCTCTAAATGGGTACCTGACTTAAGTTGGGGAAGTAAAGGCGGCTGGGTGTTGTGCTAATCATACAATCCCTTCATATGCAGAGGTTATAGAAACAAAAATAAATAAATAAAAGCAGTAAAAAAATGTCATTATGAATGTACCTGAAGAGCATTCATAAGTTCCTCAATGGCTTTCTTTCTGTGGGGAAAATCAGCATCTCCAACACAGATATCTCCAAGACAAGCTGCAGCTCTTTCTTTTGTCTTAAAGAAATTAAAACTGAAACATTTTACACCTTTGCCAATTAACATAAAAAGAAGTAGTTAAAAAAAAATGTCAATAATGGATTTAATGGTTTTTTGATATTCAAAGATTAATGTTATTTAGACATAGCAAAGATTGATGTTATTTAGACATAGCAAAGATTAATGTTATTTAGACATAGCAAAGAGTAAGAGATGATAAAATTATCTTTTATGTGTAGTCTGATGAGATAAAATGAAGGATTTTTTAAATATATTTTTGTTATCTGTATTAGCAAGTAATAGTAGGTTATTTATAGATCTGTTGTTTGATTTTAAAAATTAATAAAAATGCAAATTAAAGCAAGTTTAATTGACACATACTATTTCATTTATTATTTGTATTCAAACCAGTTTTTCATTGGTATAACAAACAAGTCAGTTTAATTTACAAAAAGAGTTATGTTTAGCTGTACCAGATCTATTAAGCATTAGTGTATATTTCTATTGAAAGCCGAATATGAATGGAATGGTTCACACTTAACACACGTCAGCATTTTGTGCCCCCCCCCCCCCCCTATTTTGTCTCCCATGTACCTAGTTTCACAAAAAATAAAATAGGTGCTGGAAGATGATTATTTCCAAGAGTCATAAAAATGTCAAAGACTGACAGTACACACTTGTGTCATTTATGATTATATGATTATAGTCTGTTTTTTTTCCTTTTCAGAGTTTTGTGCAGCTTTCCATGAATCAGTGTTTTTTTTCTATCTTCTGTTTTATGACATAATCTTGTTATATTGACCATAGTACAATCATTATAGAATTTAACTCTAAACTAATAAAAACAAAATATCAAAACTTTGAGCTAATGTGTTTCTGTACATTAATTCTTCAAGGTTGTGAGATATTTACTAATTGTATTTCAGGGACAGAAAATTAAACAAAAGGTTATCCAGCTGCTCTAATTTTGAGTTAATTAATCAGCAGTCCTAGTCATTTATTGTCAATAGGCTATCATAAAAAAACAACAACTAACTTTATTTTGTTCATTGCTTGTCTTAATCATCGCCACGAGTCTGTTGACCAAATACATTTTAGTAACATTCTCTGCAGGACTATCTGTTTTGTTTTCATCTTTCTTCACTTGAACTTCACCACCACTGCTCAAATCTGATATCGCATCTTTGCCGGCTAATAAAGGCAAAGGACCATTTCTACCAATTTCACCCAAAGCTAAACATGCAGTTGATTTTTTCACAGTACTGCTGTCATCAAGTAAGCCAGCTGTTTTTAAAAAAAAATTGTCAGCTCACAATTGTTATAGTTTAAACAGGTTAGAAATCATTTTTTATTTGGGTTGTATGATTTAAAATGTGTAATAGCTAATTTCAAGCAAAAATTTAAAAGAAAATCCTTAATTCAGTTTTATAAGTAAGGAATTTAAACACAACAGAAATTGTCAATGTAATTTACTCGACATTTAAAAATAAAACAAAAACTAATATCTTACTTAATGTTTGAACACACTGTGTTAGAAACTGTTGATCATGGACAGAACTTCCATTACCCCCTGACCTAGATCATTTTTAAAAATAATAATAATAATAAAAAAAATACAGTAGTTATCACTATATAATAAAGTATAAAATTAGAACTTACTTAAGAATGAAGGACAGAATACAAAAATATTTTTAAACCGTTAAAAATACATTTCTATAAAAAAATTCATACCGCTATTTATAGAAATTATATTCACTAAAAAAAAAAGCCTGAGACCCAATATTGATTATATCTTGCAGTTTATCAATGAATATAATATACTGATAGATTACTTCCAGTATACCTTAATTTAGCAATGAATATAATATACTGATAGATTACTTCCAGTATACCTTAATTTAGCAATGAATATAATATACTGATAGATTACTTTCAGTATACCTTAATTTAGCAATGAATATAATATACTGATAGATTACTTCCAGTACACCTTAATTTAGCAATGAATATAACATACTGATAGATTACTTACAGTATACCTTAATAGATTACTTACAGTATACCTTAATTTAGCAATGAATATAATATACTGATAGATTACTTCCAGTATACCTTAATTTAGCAATGAATATAATATACTGATAGATTACTTCCAGTATACCTTAATTTAGCAATGGAAAGATGAAGACATACCAAGTCTATAAAATTTTGATACTAAAATTTTGTTATTTCATAAATACAGATGATTAGAGGAGGTGGAGAAAGACCTTAAAGCCTTAGGAGTAAGAGAGTGGAGGAAGAAGACCATGGATCGGGAAAAGTGGAGAAGAGTAGTATGGCAGGCCAGGGCCCTTAATGGGCTGTAGAGCCAAAGGAAGAAGATAAATACATGAGATACAAATCAGCACTCACACTTTATTTAATCAATATGGTTTCTATAAACATTTGTAAGATCTAAGGATTTTTTTTTTTTTTTTTAATATATTAAAAAAAATGTACATGTATTTAAAAAAAAATTATAACTTTTTGTAAAATAGCATTTTCAAGCATTTTGCTTGTTTTTGTTTGGAAAGTAAATATAAACTGATAAAATTAAGTAGTGTACATATTATGAAAACAAAATACTAAAAAACTGTTCTTTCATATTTTTGTTAAACTTAATATTTTGAAAAGAACTTCAGTTGCTTATGTTGATAAAGTTTTTATAAATATTAAAAACAGCAACCAAGAGTATGAAAAAAAATCCACTTCAGAACTCTGCGTGGTACAGATCGGTGCTTTACTTGTGATATCAATCTCTTTCCATTTAGCTTCGTACTCAATAAGATTTTGATTTATTGACTTTAACAATTTAAAATAGTGTATTGTCATAGAGATAATACAATGGTTCAAAATATTAAATCGATTGGACTTGGAGAACTATTGAACATCCAGCTAAAGTTAAATAAAATTGTCTTAAAAGAATAATTATATTTTTACCTGAGAACTTTCATTTTTAGTCCAATGCAATAACCAAGGGCTAAAAGAGATCCTAATGTAAGTTCAGTATTCTGAAAAAATAGTTTATTTTTCATTAACAGAAAAAATTAACAAGCTGCTTTGAAAATGCCTGCTTATCACCGATTTGCTTTAAAAAAATAGCAAATATTAAGAATATCAACGTGTAGGAAAATAAGATAATCTTGGCAGTCGACAATGATTATTAAAGTATTTAGAAAACTTAACAATAAATGTGATTTAAAGAACTTATTGATCTATTAATAATGTTATTATAGTTATAATACAAAAAGAGCAAATTTATTTCTCATTAGTCAAGTGAAGATATATTAACTACAAATTATAAACATCTGTGTACCTCATTTTATTTTCATAATACTGAGTACCCTGAATAAAAAAAAAACAACTTGCATATTGTTTTTTTATAGTCATTTTTTATTGCCTTAGCCACGCATGTTTACCCAATGTTAATTTTGATTTTGCATTGAAGTTTCCATTGCTGATTATATTAAACTATATTAAACCTTCAAGTCAGTAAGACAAATAAGCCTATCAAATTTTATGTGGCTTTTCCATAATTAATCTTTTAAACATTAAAAATATTTTTTACAGCATCTTTTAGTGATAAATCAATATCAATGAATTGGATTTTAAATATAGCTTTACCTTGTCAGCCAGATTTCCCAAGAAAGTTTTAATATCAGAACTAAAGTCTGTAGATGATTTTGTGTGCCAACTGACAATACCATAGAGCTCAGCTGCATACTGTTTAATCTCATCCTTAGAGCTGCTCAGCAAACTCTGTAAAGTACACAATAAGAATAAAAAAGTATCAAAACATTTTTGTCAAAAAGACAAATTGATCCTATTTTAACCAAATTCAATGGAGATTTTTTGAAGCACAAAGAATCTTTAGGAATTGCATAAGAAATTATGAAACTAATTCTATAAATTACACATTTTAAACATACTAACTTTAATCCAGTCTAATTTGTGAGACAGCTTTGAAGATAAAATATTTGGAACCATTGCAACAACCTCCAGTAGACAGTACATAGGTTCACTATCTATTATGAGGTATTAGAAAAAAAAATTTCTAAAAAATTTTTTTTGTATATTATAAATAGAACAAAAAAAAATATCTCTCCTATAAACTTTTAATTATATAAAATATTATCTAATAGATCTAGAAGAGATTTTAATAGACCAAGAGATATTTGTGAAAATTATTTTTTCATACTACTGCTACTGGATGAAACTTCTAGAAGTTCTATCAACATGCGGACATATTGCTGAATGGGGCCATCATCTCCTGGATACTTCTCTAGAAGATGCTTAACAGTTGCTACAAGAGATGGAACTTGATCAGGGAGGTTTTCAAAGTTCCAGTCAACCGATAAGCCAGCTAATTGTGACAAACAAATTCGAAGATAAATTAAAATCTGGAATAAAAGAAAAGAGAAAAAAAATTGTTTTGAGTTAAATACTAAATAATGTTAATTCATTTTACTGAAGAACCATTAGGAATTTAAATACCACAGAGATAATATTAATGAATTTACTTACTTCACTGTAAGTCACTGGATTAAAAGGAAGTGTTACATTAACAGAAGCATATCTGTTCTGTGAAACTCTTCTTAGTTCAGCCTAAGAGGCAATAAGAAAATGTTTCCAATTTTATCTAAGTTAATGACAGCGTGGTATATCAAATTTTAAAAACTTAAACATTGATTAAATTATAATTATATTTTAATTACTTTGAAGAATGATTGAATAAAAAAAAATTTTAAAAGTTTATTGAAGACATAAAAAAACCCAGTAACAAATGGATTTCTTTTTATCCGATTAGCTTAAAAAGAAAATATAATAATGAGTGAGTTCATTATATTTAATTTACATCAATGTAAGACACACACGCAAAAAATTTCTTTTCATGATCATTGAAAAATAATTATGATTATTCTTTTCAATAATTCTGCACCACACAAATAAAATGTTGTTTATAATTTGTTTTACATATAATTGTTTACTTTGGACAAATAAGGCAATTATTTCAATCTTTGAACAATGTTGTATTTTTAAATTTCTAACTACACTATAAATGAAACTACAAATGAAATGCATGTTATTTCTGAAATTAGATTTTTTATGTAGTATAAATTGTCATATTTGTGAATCTGGCTAAAAATGTTCACTGTAGAGTCAACACCTGTGACACAAACTTAGTGCTTCACAAAATGACACTGTCTATTCTACCACATGTATCTGCAATATTGTCAATGCTTCAATGATAATGATTCATCACTCGCATTTACTCATAACATTACGATATATTGACATTTCTTACTTTTGTCATATTTTATCAAATTTACATGATTTATTTATTTACCTTCTCTACAATATATTTAATCATCTCTACAAAGTCAGGTAATTTCTGTTCAACTGTTTGCTTGCTTAATGTAGGCAAAGTCTGAGTGCTTCTTAATGCTTTCATACTTTCAGATTTTATGTCCTCTTTCCTGTAAATAGAAAAAAATGTGAATAAAGAACTCATCTAGCAGGCAGATTCTTGAGACATGCTATATATATATTCTTTAAAACAGATAAAACTATATATTTTTTTTAATGAGTTAAAGCGTAAGTTAAAGATAAGATACATAATGTAAAGGACTTGTTTCCGAGATCTCTGTTATAATGAGATATGATGTGCATTTAAAAAAAAAGTTTTAATTCAAATCTGATAAACGTACAAATCGCCAGTTCCCAGCAGTAAAATATAGCGGGATGGAATATTGTTACTTGGAAACACTGTAGCCGCATACTGTACAGTCACTGTTCTTGCCTGTGACTCCTCCTAGCAAAAATCATGAACATTTCAAGGTATATTTATGCAGCGATTGAAAAGAAAATGATAACTGTATCAAACTATATGTAGCAGTGAAATTTTCCAAAATACCTTGTCTATATTTTGTAACAAGAGAGCTTCAAGCAATCTTTGGTTTGCATCATCAAGGTTTCGGAAAGCTTCCGCCATCAATGACAAAGCCTCCTGCACAGCCATTCTGGTATCTCCATCTTCCTGAAATTTGCAAAGTATCATTTCAAAGTAAGAAGCTGCATGTTGGTTGTACAGTGCGCAGCAACATTTTGATGCCTAGGAGAATGTGGTGACTACAAGCCACATATATTCATGCCATAAAAAGTCTGACAACATCACAAGTACTTTTTTCCCTCACTAATTAAAAAAGCAACTAAAAAGGCCTATATTTAGTTATTCTAAAATATATTACTTCACAGTTAATTACCACTTTTAAGAAAATAATTATCAATCATTCAATTACATTTGCCATTAACTACCTCTAGCTTACCTGGCAGACAGCATTGAAAAACATCTGCACGATCTGCAAGTCTTTTGACAACTTGCTTGGAGATCTTCTGCCAATTTTACCAACAGCTACATAGGCCAGGCTCCTAAGTTTTGCATCCTTTATAATACAAAGAGTTAATAAAAATTAAATTAATTCAAAGATTAAAAAAAAAAAATTAATGCTGAGAAAAGGCAGTAGTACAATGCAAAAATGTACATTTTCTTTAAAAATTATTTACATCTGTCATATTATTCATTCAAGAAACTTTATATTATTTCTAAATATGCCTTTTTAAAAAATTTATCTGCAATTTAAACGTGTATAAAATTACAATCAATCTTAAAAAGTCAATAAATTATTAAGAAAATAAAAACAATGTCTGAATTCAGTGTTAGTAGACGACCAAAAGTATACAAAGCACATATGCTGACTTCCAGTGTGCAATTTGAAATGAACAAATCAAGATGTATGTCAGTGTCTACCAACCCATGAAATAAATCAATGAAAACGATGATACTGATTTTTTTCCCTGCTAACCATTTTGATGCAACAAAATTTATGGTTACATTATTTTTCTGAGTGTAGTAATTTTTAAAATGTGTACAACATTTAAAAGTTGGTCAGTTAAAGATACAAATAATATTATTTTAAACATACAAAAAATTTAGTAAATCTTTCTAAAAAGACATTTCCTTCTAAGTTATGAATAGCAACAAGGCCCATGCTGTCAGGATGATGAACACAAACAATTTGTTGCTTTCCTAACTTCATTTATGCTAAAAAAAGTAATAATTTTGTAAGCAATAGAGAAAAACAA
Source organism: Bulinus truncatus (assembly GCA_021962125.1). Classification (NCBI taxonomy): domain Eukaryota; kingdom Metazoa; phylum Mollusca; class Gastropoda; family Planorbidae; genus Bulinus; species Bulinus truncatus. The sequence continues at coordinate 12,444,319 of JAGDYQ010000005.1, read as the reverse complement.
TTATCTTATTCATGAATAGCTTTAAAGTGATACTTATAAGAAGGGTAAACAAAAGAACTTATAAATAAACATTATGGGATATTTTTTATTTCTTAATAAATCACATGAAAAATAAGAAATTCAAATAAAAAGGCTGTACACAAAAAAATTTCATGGATACATATCAGATTCACTGGATATCTATTAAGTAAAAATAAGGAAAGAATATTTTCATCACATGGTAATTATCTGGGCATACATAGTACATTCAAACTATTTTGATTTAAATGTGTTGCCACTTAAAAGAAAACAACTCAATCATTTTTCAAGACATTAAATTATTTCATACTTGATCATAACTGTCATACTGATTCACTTATCTTACAAATGGTTCTAGCAAAAAAAAAAGGCATGATCTAAAAACAAAATATTTACTAACATAAAATGACTACAGCAGTCTTCCTCATGAAATGGTGAACACCAATATGGTGGAACAGTCCTATTGCACAAGTCAAAGTAATAGATTAATGTTGAGTGAATGAGGAAGACAACTGTCATGGTAATGAACCATGCAACTAAACTTTCTAGGAAAATGTTCCTGAAAGTTTGGGACAAAGCCCATGCTAACTTGCCTTATAAATAATATGCTTTCCTATTTTCCGAGTCTGCAATAGTGTTGGTCAGAAATAGTCTTACAATAAAATTAGTTATCTTGAATAAAGTGGATAAATCACCTAATATGACAATTAGTTTTAGCTGAATGCATGTGGTAATACACTGTATCTCAAAGATACATTCATAACAAATATATAGAGTTAATTAAAGTCAACAAAGAAAAAACTGTGAATCTAGTGACTATTATGAATACTAAATCTAATATACGATAAAAATATGAAAAACAGTCAGCAGCATAAGCTAAAAATCATTCTTTCTTAACTATGTGAATTAAATATTTCTTATAACGTAAATAATGTAATAAAAAATATAATCCAATGCCTGAATTATAATGAATTATAACTTACATCTTTGGCTTCATTTATAAGTTTCAGTAAACCATTCAAAAGTATGACATCAAACATAATGAACTTGCTTTCTTCACAACTGTAAAAAAAATTAACTGTTTCATTAAAATAATTTATGGAAGCTAAAAAGTAAAGGCCGATAGTGTATCTAGATTTGAAATATGCTAGAATAAAAAGCATATTTACTTCAGGCAAATATGATGGACAAATTCCACAGCCATGATCCGGAGTTTTGCATTAGGATTTGGTCCAAATAGACAATCAAATACAATCTGATTTCATAATAGTAAAATTTATAAATTAACAAAATTATGTGCTAGCAAAAAAATTCTCACAAAAAATCATACAAGTTAAAAATACAGCCATCTAATTTAGAACAGAGTTTCTGTAAATGATGATGTACTAAGGACAAATTTACATAGAAATTTTATATCTTGCCTGCAAACAAGCTGGAAACATATTAGTAGCTTCCCTTGCTTTCAACAGCAACGGAAATATTTTCAATCGTATTCTTGGACTTACAGCGCTACGCCTGTCTTCTGGCTTGATAGGAGGCTAAAGAAGTACATTTGATTTTTCACACAAAGTAACACAAGTTGATATTTAATTGTTTTATAATAAGTTTTTTTTTAATATATGGAATTTCTAATATGATGACCATTAGTATTGTTTAGTATTATATGTATGTAATTCAATAAAAAAAAGTCTTTTTTTTTTTTTACCTGGCCTTTTACAACAACTGTTCCTTGGAAAAGTGAAAATAATTTACTGAGTATATGTTTGGAGTTCCAATCAATACTTCCTGTAATTTTTCTTAGCTCCATATCAGCTGATGTTGCCACACTAAAATAATACGAATTTAAAAATATGAAAGTGTAATGTTTGTTGCATATCACAGGGATTTTCTATCTTACAAACTACCATTAATGAAAAACTCCAACACAATATTCAAACATAAACATAATAAGTCCTTTCATATGAAACCAAAAGATACACAATTCTTATTGTTCTTAAAAAAAGAATAACAGAACATGACATGACTCAACTAGTGTTTATATTGAATGCCACAAATACAAATCAGGTTCCAAGAGTCCAGCCACACACAAACACGTTTCATAATATCATTCAGTCACCAGTTGGCCAGATTCTATCCCTTAACCCAACATACCATTGTGTACCCATGCATGCAAACAAACAAATTAAATTACCTGTGCCTTGTGTCTGATGCAGCCACAACAAAATGACAAACTGTTTCTGCTTCATGTAGGACACCGCTAGCTAGAAATGTTATTATGCTTAGTTTTGCTTTTTCTAGCTCCTCTGGCACCATCGGGTTGTCTCCAATTACGCGCCTAAAAGCTGTTTGGCTTAGGCCTGGTGGCGGTGGCACACTAGGAGGTTGGACAGGAACTTCTGTACTCTCAGAAGATATCAGTGCAGGAGAAACATGTGAACTGAAATATTTGTTTAATCAAATTTTCACTTACTATCAGTACAGTTTGTAATACACAATAGATTTTTTTAGTTTATGAAATTTTTTAAACGTTAGACTACTAAACAAATTTACAGAAAAATGATAAAAAATATTTTTTAATAGTTTTTATAAAAAGAAATTGTGTAAAATTTAAAATGTAATCAATAGTTCTTTATACAGCTTTGTGAAAATAGGAGTTAACAAAAGTATTTTACTTGTAGGTTAGAAGCAGAACATCCATAAAAAAATCTAATAGCAGCAGTTTGACAACTGGTTTATCTGCCAGTTGAAATTTTGCTCTACATTCTATTTCCGTCTTCGGCAGTTTCAAGTGTCTAAGAGCTGGAAGCAACAGTTGAAGGACGCTAAACAGTGTACAGAAATGCAACAAGAAAAAATGTGGATGATACTTTAAAATGTTATCAATAAGAATGTACTGAAGATAGAAAGTTACCAATAAGGCTTACCTGTCCTGATGATTCTGTGATCTTCCATCTAAACAGTTTATCAATAATGGAATTAATTCAGCTTGCTTCTCAGGTTCAACTCGTGGATATCCAATTTTAATGAAAAGAATAGTAAAATTCTGAGAAAGAAGTTGATAGTTTTTAGAATTATAAAGAACAACAACTTTATACAGTGATACATATTACTATATGGTTTATCCCTATATTCAAATGAAAATGCAGGTATTAATTTTCTTATATTCGTGTACTTTTTATTCACATTTCAAAATAAAAACTATTTAGCTATAATAAATAACATACGTCTGTACTGGTTTTAAAAGAATTAAGTTTATTCTACTTTAATAAGTATTAGACCTATGTTATATCATGGTAATCTGGAGGTAAGATAAGAAATTTATTACAAAATATAATATGTTAAAATTACAGTATCTGTAAATACATAACAACAATGAACATCATAACAGAAATAAAGTATCTTACAGTAATAAAAGGTGTGGCAGTTGGGTCTTGAAACTGTGTTAACAGAGCATCAAGGGGAAGCCTTATTTGGCTTCTACTTTTCAACCTAGTTTTGATATGGGCCAATAGTTTCAAAACCTGTTAAAATAAAAATAAAAACATTTCATCCGTCCATATTAGCTCATAACCTTCCATTATCAGAAATGAAATCGCTGAATGCCATTAGCCAATGTACAATGGAGATGGATGGTCGTGCTGTAGCATTCGACTGTCAGTCTGAGGGTATCGGGTTTGATCTCTGGTGAAAGTCCTCCACCCACCCCTTCCCACTATATGGGGCCATGGCCATTACACTATCGGCTAAGGTGGGATGAAAGAAGGGCACCATAAAAATATTCCCTCCAGTGGTTTATAGGATCTAAGAGATTACATCTCATCCTTACACACAAACTGCACAATAAAGTAGAACCTCACAAGATATGTTTGGAAATATTTAGAATGGATAGTTGTGATTTTAAAAGGCTATAGCTTTATTATTTCTTTTACATTATGTATTGTTAACTTCACAATTCACACTTAAACAGGCTTAAATCTATTTTGTATCATATATTCTAAAAATAAAATTTAAGTAAATAATAAAAGCTTTCTTTGGGATTACTGATAGTGTTTTAAACATATTACAGCTTTATGATACTTTCAAGTAAATTAGTAGCTGATAATCTGTGTGCAAAATGGAATATTTCCACTTCCTCTCACCCTTGTAAAGCACCCCCTTTCCTATGTGGTGGCTGGAACAATAAGCAAGATGATGTGATACAATGACAACATTATTTTTCTCTTTCCTCCCCCCTCCTCTTTCTACACCCGTTTAAATTTATCGAAACATCATGCTCTGTTGATCATTATTAGACAAACTTCTCTTATTGTTGTTTTTTTTTTTTACTGATGCTTTACTATTGTTGTAATGGAAAATGACACTGGTCACAAAAGACACCAAAAACCATCACATGGTGTAACGTTCATAAAACAGGCTAGCTAAATATGAAACGGCCAAAAACTGAAAAACAACTATTGTAGGTATATGTAGATATTAACAACTGCAGTGTCACTTGATACTGTATATATGAACGCCAACACATGTTTTGTAAACAAGAAGAATTAAACTTTAATAACTTCTAACATATGAAAAAACCATATGTATAAAATAAATTCAAATGTGGGACAATCATGTCTATACCTAATGCTATCTTCAAGCATAATTTTTTAAATGTCTACTAAGTTACATGCCATCTGCCACAAATCTACAGCTCAAAATAATCTCTAAACCAAAACCCATTTAGCATGCAGCAACTGAATGACTGTCTATTCTTCACTAGTCACCTGTAAATAGTATACTGAATCCATAATGACAGTATAGTTCTTTTCATATTCTCTTCTTGTTCACAAATTATGTCAGGGCTTAGAATAAAAACTTTCTGATTAGCGCCATACTGGTTGGTTTAAATTTTATACCCAATGAAGAAATATAGATAAACATTTTAATTTAAATACTGTCTTACTTTGGATCTTACTGCCTCATCTGGACTATTTAGTTTTAAAAGAAGTGGAGCTAAAAATTTTCCAAGTGCTGTTTGCAACTGTTCATCTGTCTCTGCAGAGCCAATGCGTAGAAAAACTCTCTCTACCAATGCTGTAAAAGTAAATAAAAGTACAACAAGTTAAAAATTAAGGACTAGGTGTTGTGTTGTCCTGATGTTGCTCTGGGTTATTTAGCAACAAAACTAAATGCTATTGATAAAAAATAAGTAAGGTAAAGATGAGTAACTATCTCAAGAGGGTCTCAAACAAAAGGGAAAAAGTCAGAAATAATTAATACACTGAGATAAATATCACAAATAATTGTGATAAGCAAATAGATTCCCAAACTCTTAATGATGGTCACAAAATTGGTGTTTTCTGTTTTTTTTTTAGCTGAAATAAAGAAAAATTTAACTTACAAACAATAATTTGGGCATTTTTATAGCTACAAAACAGTATTTTTGTATTATAGCTTAACAGATTATTATTTTTTTTTAAATCAATAATTAAATTTAAAAAAAATACTAATAAAAAAGAATTAATTTTATGAATCAAATTATTTTCTATTTAAAAATATATTAATTATCCCCATTATTTTTATAAGTTCAAAATCAAATCTAAGGCCTAGACTTACAGTTACACTACATCTACTGTTAACTAAGCCTACTAGCTAGGTCTATTTACAATAAATAATTATGTGTATCATGTATTTTACAATGCTGATGCGAAATACTTTGTGTGCAGTTTAATGGCCAGATTATAATTAAAGACTAAGGGTAGATTCAAAAAAATCTAATTTTTCAGTGACACACATATACTGAAGTCACTGGAGGAATACAGAAAATGTGTAACATTTACATTGGCTGTAGTAGCTCTTTATGGTTGACTGTTGTTGATTTTTTGGAAGTTAATGTGTATTATTTGCCATCAAGACTTTCGTTTTTCATTACGAAGTGGCTATGGCACCAGCCAGCACCATTATATTAGGGTTATGAATAGGGCTGGTGCTCGTATTTTTTTTTCCGGGTACCAGCCATTATATTAGGATTAGGAATAGGGTTAGGGTGTGGAGTAATATCTATGGCTGGTACCTGGAAAAAAAATACGAGCACCAGCTGGCTGGTGCCGTAGCCACTCCGTTTTCATTATGTGAAATATATTAAACCACTGCATGTTAGTCATCATCGTAAATTGTGTAAACCTGAAAGTGCCACATTACACTGTAAATCAGTGAAGTAATTAGATTATGAGTCACAAAGATTCCCACTTAAAAAAGATTTCTGCAGCCAATAATTACACTGGAATACTTGTCAGGAAATTCACTAACTGAATAAGAAAAATAAATTCGTTCATCTTTTGAGAAATAAATTTCTGTAGGCTGCGATTTTTTACGTTTATGAACTAGTTCGACAAACCAGTTATTTATTTACTTATTTGAAATATTTATACAAATAAGCACACACAAACAAAATAGTTAAACAAAAGTTTTCTTTTAGTACCATTTTCATCTTGCGCTGAAGTACTCATAATTTATGTTATGTGCAACTCAAACAGCTAGTTTTGTTGTACGGTTCACGAAAATACGTTGTTATGATATAGCAAATTTGCAATCTTTTACGTTAAAATCAGAGAAAGACCAACGTGTTTAACTTTCTAACCCTTAAAAAAGGAAAGCGCAGGTATATATATTGATGTTGATGTTCGCAATTTAACTTTAATGTCAATTATAATCTGAGATTTTTTCTACATTAACATAAAAATACTGATCACATCGCTAATTATACTGAACAGTGCAAAATACAAAATGTTGGCATAGATTTCTTTCATAAAAGTAAATGTTTCCATGAATTTAGACTGAGAGGTCTTTTAAAGACATTTTTTTTTTTCCGTTTTGAATAAGAAAAAAAAATCGATAAAGAAACCACTTGCAAATGGTGATAGACTAAGACATTGGTGGCAAACCTATGGTGCACTGATCTCTATAGAGCTCTATAGAGCTCAGTACACGCGTGCCACAGTTGGCACTTTGCTTTAAATAAGTTTTTTTTTGTTGAATTTTGGGCACGCGTTACCAAAAATGTTCGCCACCACTTATCTAAGACATGGATAACTTAGCTGCGTTGCAAATTACGAGCTCAAATTGCCACAAAGCCCGTTACCAGCTACACGTCTCTGGCTGTATAAATGTCTCCATGTACCAGAGGTGCTCCAGGTACTGACCATGCAAGTACAAGTACACATGTTGTTTTTTTTTTTGCAAATAGGATACTCAGGAAGCAGATACGAGTACAGGTAGAGGTTTCTACAAGTGAAAGTATGAGCATACATACAAGTACATAATATGTAAGAATTCGTACAAATACCTGAGTTAAAAAATGGTTTTGTTTTTTCCCCCCACAATTTACAATGTAATCAATCATACAATAGGCCAGTGGTCACCGACCCCCGGGGCGCGAACCGGTGCCGGTCCGTGGATCAAATGGTACTGGGCCGTCCAAGAAACATTAAATCATTTCCGTTTTACTTATTGTGGTGTATTTCTCTCGGGATTGTGTGACTTTCCATGGACTAGAGGTTAACCGGGAGCTGAGCATTGTAAAATATATATATATATATAATATAAATAATCAACTATTAACGTTCCTCTCCTCCCCCCAACCGCCATATTCCCTCCCCGCAATGACATTTCGAAACTCTCACAGTCAAAGCCGCGAAAACGCGGCCGAGGGGGGTGTATGGATGGATGGTCGTGTGGTAATGCGCTCGACTGTCTACCTGAAGGTACCTGGTTCGATCTCCGGTGAGAACCAAGGAAATTTTGTCAGGTCTTGACTCAAGTTCTCGATACATCCCCCGTGGTGCCTTCAATACCTTTGCACTATCGGCTATGGTGGGGGTGAAAGAAGGGCACCATAAAAAACCAATCCCATTAGTGGTTTATAGGATCTGAGAAATTTCATCTCATCCTTAAAGGGACATCACCGACACTGGTACGACATCACTCGTACGGCTCATGCCCCCCCCCCCTTGCATCCAGCAGGAAAGTTGCGAAAAAAATTATGAGATCCAGTAATTTTAAAAGGAGGGGGAGCAGCCCCGTAGCGTGAAAATTTTACATGAGGGGGCCAGGCATTCTACAGCAGGGGCCTGGCAATAAACTAGAACTGGTAGCGATACAGGTTATCATTAAGTTCAAAGACGATATAGCAATACGATAAAAATATTTGAGAAAAATGACAAAAAATGCATAACTTTTAAAACACTCTAAAAAAATATATTACCCAGATGTTAAGTGCAGTGGCGTCGTGAAGGAAGTGCGGGAGGGGGGTGCGGGCCGTACACCAACATAGGGGTGAAACCAAAATAAACAATTCTGAATTTCATAGCAAAAGAACCCAGTATAGTCGGGTTTTATAACCGATCATAGTTTAAAAAAAACATGGGCAGTAGCACAACAGAGTGCCACCATACAGAGAGTCTGGAGCTTAGTTATATAAGTATATTTAAAGCTACTTGAATCAATCTGCAAACGCGCTCAAAAAATGAAGTCGCGTGATTTCATGAAATTAATGACGTTGTTTACAAACACAGTTTAATGAAAGTAATATACAGCTTTCTTACAGTAATACTCCATGGTTGAGCAGGCCTACAGGAAAATTCGAAATATGTTCCATTGTCCATAGTGGAAGTCTTGAGGCCGGGGTGTTAGGGTGACACCCTGTTTTCCGCACTAGGTGGTTAAGTATTCTCTTTCAGAAATATGTTGATAAAAAATATCTACTTTTCATCCTATAATTGAAATCTAGAGTAAACCAAAATTATACATTCAGCTGCTTATTTATCTTCCAGAATGAATTCGATGTAAATTTCACTTGTTAGTTATAATAGGATCTTATATTTGAAAGATTTCACTAAGTGATTTTTCATTATGTTTTCAAATGGAAAAATTTACAACACGTGGCATAATCCTGTACCTTCTATCTTATGTACTTTAATTGAGATAATTTCGCCACCCTAATTCATTTTATCTATTTTTGTCGCTGATGATTTCCAGTAAACAAGATATAAATAACTTGCTTAACCAAAAACTTTGGAAGATGACAAATTATGTTTCAACTTGCATTACCACAACAAGGTTGGCTTAATGTTCCAAGAACTGATCTAACCAGTAGGCTACAAGTACCCAAGTTGCAAGTACGAATACAAGTACTCTGAAAATACGAGCACCCCATCTCTATCAAACGCTTAGAGACGCAGAAGAACGATTAAGACTAAAAATGTTTGTAAAAGATATCGAATTATCGATAAATCCTAAAACATCAATAATAGCCATTTTTATATACACGCAAACATGGGCGTCGCTAGGAATTTTTCCAGGTGGGGGGCAAAAATGTTCCGGGGGGGGGCGAATAACAACTTTATGACATTTTTTTCAAAATGTAGGGGGGGGGGCAAATGCCCCCCTCCCCATGAATACGCAAACTAGGCGATTGAGTAAAGCCACACAAATTTACAAATTATTAGCTGATAAAAAGATTTGAAACACTTAGACATTATTTAATATAGAAAGACATATTTAAAAAAAAATCTCTTAAAACTGTCCTTTCCAGCAATTTTACATCAGATTAATGATATAATTATGATTACTCATCTGTGGTACCAATTAACACAGATTATGAATAATTTCTATGAATTTTTAAAGCATTATCCTTTTCTAATAAGCACCGTTAAGGAAAAAGTAACTCCTAATGTTACTGAGCAATATGTTACCGCAATCCAAAGTTATGCCGTTTAATTGCTAGTGTTAGTCAAAAGGCTTATTGAAAGCAATGCAATAAATCAGTGCAATGGTAATATTTGTGTTTAATTTAAGCATAATCTTTTGGTCTCCGTTTTGACTACTCCTTTCAATTTACTTAAAACATATATAATGATTATGTGTTATTTATCAGCCCATCAATATTTATTTTATAGACCACCTGAAGAATTGTGTAAAAATTCCCCATTCACACACACACACACACATTTTCTCATCTCTGCACAAATATAGATTCTTAAATTCTGAATCGATCCCCCATATAAGGAACATGCAATGCTTTTATAATAATAGGACTATGGTTTCTCATTTCCCGAAGTTTTGGCATATATTTGACGATGGCAGTGGCTTAACTCGCGCCCGGGGCACAATACCTTTTAAGCGCCCCCCCCCCATTCGAAAACCATATAATATTATATGTTTTGCGGACTATTTGGCGCTCCTTTGTGAGTAGCGCCCGTGGCATGATTCCCACCTACACCACCCCCTAGCTACGCCACTGCAGGTAGACTACCAATTTAAAGCTGAAAGAACCTAGGGGACTTTTAACCAACTTTCTCATTGACCTGGCAAATCCTTGGTTCTCACCCAGGATCGAACGTTATACATCGCTCGCCCCCCCCCCCCCCACCCTCCGTCCACTCTAGACTATGCATCACTAATAAACGAATTTGCTGAAATAAAAATTTAAAAGGGTAAAACTGTATGTGGATGTAAGGAGACAACTATGTGCATTAAACTTATTTTACTGTTGGCAAGTTTTCATATATTTTGTGCAGTTTAAAAAAAATTACAATCTAAGTTTTATTTTTTTTAAATTAGAGGGTGGTGGGGCATTAAGTAGACTTATATCATACAGAGAAAATCTACGCCACGGCCCCGGGGCCGCTATATCAACTAGGCACGGTAGACACTGTGCCTAGGGCCTACGGACTTTTCAAGGGCCTACGAAAGCCAGAACATAAAGTGAAAACAACTTAATAATGTGTGTATTTATGTAACTATACATTACCGTGTGAGATGAGCACCTGAGAACGTCAAGCTGCAGTGCTGTAGATCTGTAAATTACAGTATTGGCTTATTGGCTCTTTGTCTTAGCAGTCACATATGACTTCCTCAAATGTCATTTTCCTCATCAAATCCTTTTCCATTGAAAGTAATGCCAGGGAGGATAGTCGTGTTTGTCCCATCGTTGACCGAAGATACGTTCTTATCAATTTGAGTTTAGAAAAGGAACGTTCCCATTCAGCACTTGTTCCAAAAATTGAAAGATAGATTCGTAAAGCAATATTTACATTTGGAAAACTTGTCACCAACCTAATTCTGTATTTGTGCTGTAAGCATTTCAGCCACAGTTTTCTGGTTAGCAAACATCCGTGAGAACAAAATAAATTCATTAGTAAATGCCTCTTCCAGATCTGATGGGTACATCTCATTTAGTGACGGCTTTCGAAACTGTTTGATCAGTTGACAGAGATCTGTCCAGAAGAAAGTTAAACCTTTCATGTAGTGTTGTGTAAGCTGCTCGCTGTTTTCCTATCTCAGTAATGTCTATCTATGATAACTTAAAAAGACTGAGTACGGAATTTTTCACTAGGACTCATACCTAAAACCGGATCATTATCATCCACAACTTCATTATGAAATCGGTGTCGCTGTCGTTTGCGTTGGGCACATTCTTTATAGTCCGTTTGTGAGAGCTTTTTAGCTATACCTTCATACATTTCAAATTTATCGCGTGTATCATGAACGTTAAGAACAAGACTGTCATACAATTTGATGATGGTCGTTAACTCAATTCTAGCCTCCAGTAGAGTTTTGTTGACAATATCAATTTTTTGGAGCATGTCTTTCCAAATCACACACATTAACGCTGTCTTGAAATGGTCCAACTTCTTTATGAGTGATTTGGCTTCATGCACAGATGCTGGTGGTTGACTTCGCTTGTTGCAACATCAGACAATACTTGTAGAATTTCCTTATAATGGGCATAAATAGTAGCGTCACTTCGTGCTGACCACATTGTTGCTGAAAGCCCTTGCAACATAAAGGTTTTTTTCTTTCAGTCACTCTTTCAATTTTAACCATCGCTGTGTCGAAAGCGAAAAAAAAACGTGTAGACTGACTGAACAATAGCAAAATAGTTGACTGCATTTGAACTGCTCTTCACAGCAGATGAGCCTACCAAATGTTGTGGGCAGCGTATGACACCCACTCCGCTAATTTATTAATTTCTCTAAATCTAGCTAGTACTCCCGAATAAATCCCACTCATATTACTCCCATTGTAATAGAACTGCGATCTGCAATTGCCGATATCTATACCATGAAGTCTGAGATCGAAAAGGTATTTACCATCGTGTTGTTCAATTGGAATGAACTGAAGAAAACGCTCTACAACTGTTCTACTTTTGAGAACATAGCAAACAACAACTGTCAGCCAGTGGCACCGAGAGCCAACGCGGGCCCCAGGGCAGGACATCATTGCGGGCCCCTTAATAAACAATGAGTCGTGAAAAAATTGACATGGTCGGGGCTGCCGGGTCCCCATTCTGCTCGCTTACAGATGCGGGCCCCTGGCAATGCCCCCCTGCCCCCCTCTCGGCGGCCCTGCTGTCAGCTGATCCACATGACTGATTACAGGAGAGGAATCGATACTGATTCCATAATATTTAGCATTCTTAATTTCAGTCAGTATCTGCGTCAATACTTTGGCTCCAATCAACTCAATAAATTCATCACATATACTGGCAGAAAGATATGATACATTCCCCCTTACGGGGTTTCCATATCACTCAGTGTGTTCCTTTAGAAACGGATCAAATTCAGCGATAAGATCAATGCAACCAAGGTAATTTCTATTGTTATAACAGTTATGTAAATGGCTGTCACCGGGAAAAGCTAACTCTCTTTCAGCAAGAAATCTTATCACAGCAACTATTTTCTTGAGAATCAGTCCAGTATTTCCACAATTTTTGCTTCTCCAATTGCAGTTTTTCGTCAATTCTAGATGCATGTTGACATTCTAACATCCTTGACAGAGCAGCAATGTGATCCTTCGACTTCTCATGTGATGTAATCCTTGCGATGCCGTTTTTCCAGTCATCAAAACCATCGATAAATTGATTTGCAAAACCGGCGTTGTTACATATAACAAAACACTTTACCCGTTGAATGAGAATAGAGAAGCCAGTCTCGCGTGACAATTTCACCATTTGTTATCGTTCTAGCATAACATTTTTTGCGTGCATATCTGATCTTGTCACCAAATTGTCTACCCTTTAATGTAAAATCTGACTCCAAATTTTGTGAAGGAAGATGTTCAGCATAATAGATGTGCAGTTATCTCCCAATCCGCTGGATCACTTGAATAACTGTATTCTTTGTCATGCAGCGCATGCTTCAAACCGGCATCTCCTACTGACCCTAATATACAGTCTGAGTCTGTAGGCTAATCAAACACAGCAGCTTCAGCATGACCCATAACAAAATTTGCAGATATCTTTTCCTTTGTAACACTTGTTTCGGTTGTTTCACTTTTTCAGCTCAGTCCTGAAATTGCAGCAACGAACCCCGAATTTTTTCCAATGCCTTTCCTTTATCCTCCTTTTCTTCCGCTTCTCAAATCCACTCTCGTGTTTCCTCTTGTATCCACGAAACGTGGTGATTTAAAAGTACTTCCGTTGCTTTTTAAAAGGCCGCTTTGACCGAGTGCTCCAAATTGGGCCACGCGCTTGGCAGGGGCCCCGCAAATTACATTTAGCATATCACTACCAGTTATGGCTCTTGTCACAGGCTTTTAAAAATTAGAAGGGTCTCGCAAACTTCCGTTAAATTGGGCCCCGGAATTCGTAAGGCCGGCCCTGCTTATACTAGCTAATATATAATAGATTTTTATGTTCTATGTATCAGCTCAGAGGCAGACTTAGGTCTGTTGAGGCCCCGGTCAAAGAAGAAAAAAAAAAGAAATTGACCAAGAAGGGTTTTAAATTGGGATTTGGCGGGCCTCTCATATGTCGGAACCACTAGCGCGCGTCGTGCCACTGTTTAATTCACCCCTGTCGTAGCCATCGGCAACAGTGCTCAGGGGACCGTAAATCGTCAGCTAGAAAATGTTGCTGATCAGCAGAAGAAATTAGACTTCTGCAAACTCATGGTTGTTTTAAACGAAAATTACTTGTCACTACGAACCCCTGGATAACCATTCCCGTACCTCTTGGGGTAGGCCCAGTGGCGCAACTATGGGGGGGGGGACATTGAGGTATTTGCCCCCTCCGAAATAAAAAAAAAATTAAAAGATTAGACCAAAATTTGTTTAAAATAAAATACAAATATATAAATAATGTGATTTTTTTTAATACAAGTGATTTTTTTGCCCCCCCCCCCCTGAAAGTTTGGTCTAGTTGCGCCCCTGGGTAGGCTTGCCTGTTGAGAATCGCAGTCATGCATTATAATTGTTTTGTATATTAAAAAAAAATAAAAAGCTTTTTAAAAAAATAAAATTATTCCGGAAAAAAAGTTTGAAAAAAAAAATTTCCGGATATTTTCACTACACAGAGAAATGTTATAAATGGCATAATGATGGCATGATTTCAAAGGAAAAAAGTTCTAGAAAAAAAAATAAAAATACAGAAATAACAAGCCAGATGTTCGAATTTCAAGGCAGGCGGCCAATAGATTATTCCTATTAATGATACAAATAAATAAATGTTAAATTGTTTGAGAGGAGTCTCGAGACCGAAAGACATGTAACCAGCCCCGTAGCGTGAACATTCTACAGCAGGGGCCAGGCAATAGCAGGGGGGGGGGCAGGTAATACATTTTACTAAGTAGAACAAATATGCAGAGGGGGCCAGACAAAACGCAAGGGGGCCCGGCCCCCTCGCACTATATGGGCCTGCATGTAACTTATTTTGAAAGTTATCTAATAATAGAAATGACCGGCTCATCGAGTTATATAAGCGGGGACTGCCGGGAAGGTTAAAGTTTGGAGGGGAGTTCGGGCGAGCGACCGTAACGAACAATGGGAGCGACTAGTGGCTCTCTTACCAGAGTCGGCCTTGACATTACGTGTCAAGTACTCTGTCCAACGCATTAATTGTAGGCTGTATTTATTATATTGTACCAACACGATCTTATCGACCTTACCCGACCCCTCTTTGGAGCAGGGTTGCTCTAGTCGAACCCCCCCCCCCCCCGTACTGCTTCTTTGGAATGAGGTAAACTATTCTCACGAATTCACGAGATAAGCTCAAGTCCGGGAAATGAGAAACCTTTGAAAGCCAAATAGAGATGGGAGAGAGAGAGAGAGAGAGAGAGAGAGAGAGGAGAGAGAGAGAGAGAGAGAGAGAGAGAGAGAGAGAGAGAGGAAGATGTGGTTATTTTAACTAGTTATTAACAGGGCTCGATCTACCGCCGGGGATATTCCCGGCACTGAGAACTGTCATCCCCGGCTCTGCTTTAGCTAATATATCCCAGCCGGGGATGAAATCATAGACATTTATCCCCGACTCAGCAGAAATTTGTTTCATCCCCGGCACTGGTTTTTTCTTAAATCGAGCACTGGTTATTAATAGCGCATAACTGTGACAAGCTTAGTGTTGTACAACTTGAGTTGTCTGCTCCTGATTCGTAGAACTTTGACCGTAATTCTCAGAATGAACTGGTTCACACTCGAAGGGAACTTTATTTCCCCCATCGTATTTCAGGTGAATGCCTCAACCGTATGTTCCACTCTAGTGATCACTGTGATCAGCTTCACAGCTTTAAAATGGTTTTACACAGCCTACAAACGTCGGGAAATGAGTTTCAGAATTCGACGAAGATATGTGAAGACCAGGAGAAATATAGACCACCTGAAAGAAAAGCTAAGCGAGATATCTGTGAGTTGTCTAGCTGAACTCAGCACGACAGGTCTATTTTTACTATATACAAAAAAAAAAAAAGATGAATTGAACTGGGCTGTACATGTGTACAAAACTATCTATACTTTCTTTTTTTTGCTCTCTGGTACAGGTGAATCAAAATGTATTGAAATTAGACTTTTTGGAACTTCAAAAAAGACTTCAGTTTGGTGATCTGGGTGCTGTGGAGGTTCTTCAAGCTTATCAGGCAACAGTGAGTGGCTGTCAATGCAGACAATACTAATAACAGTTATTGCATTAAGTATATAGATGCCCTGTACTATTTTAAAACCTTATAACTCACAAAAGGTGAATGCATTCAAATTCAATATTTATTTCTTTTTGACACCTAATATACACTTTAATTTTATTACCTTTTTTTAGCTTAATTAAAATATACTAATCTGACATGGTCAAATTTTTCTTGATGATATGAGGGTATTTTTTAAAATAGTTTTTAATTTTGAGTCAGAACATTGGTATCTGGAATCTGAATTGTTGCGACATATTTGTTTGTGTATCAGGATCAGACAGAATTCGCCTAATTTCCTATTCCTAAACTAATGCAATCGAACTGGTTAAAGTCTATTATCGTAATAAAAATTAGGAATCATATCGGAATCAGAAGTATGATTATTTTGTATAGTCCCATGACTAATAGTTTGTATTAACATGATTATAAATGGTTTTGTATGTGGTGTGCGGTTTTCTTTTTTATACATTAATATTTAGTTTTATTATTTTTGTAATCATATGTGTTTTTTTTGTGTGATTTCTTTAACGGGCTTTTGTCAATTTAAACTGTATTATTCTGTTGATATACATGTTTAAAAGAAGCTTTTTCTTGTTTGAATTTAATCTGTGAAAATATTTGTAAAAGTTTAAATAATTCTGATTTTTTTATTTTTTTGTTTCAAAACAGGCACTTAGTATCAATGAGGAGATCAATGCCATCACAGATGTCATTGATTCAGCTACGGTAACTAATAATGATTTGTGTTATTTTGGAAGTTAACATCTACATATGTATCAATGTAATGAAATTAATATGGCATTCAATTAGAAATAATCTATGCATATTAAATGTATATATAGCCAACTGCTTTTTTTTAAAATTTGTAACAATGTTTTTAGCATTTACATTGT
The DNA here is from genome assembly GCA_021962125.1 of Bulinus truncatus. Classification (NCBI taxonomy): domain Eukaryota; kingdom Metazoa; phylum Mollusca; class Gastropoda; family Planorbidae; genus Bulinus; species Bulinus truncatus. Next base: position 12,427,476 of record JAGDYQ010000005.1, on the reverse strand, counting down.
ACCATTGATATTTTAGTCCAATGGTCCTTAAAGCGTTGGTAGCAAAAAAAAAAATTGTTGTAAGTGAATAGAAAATACATATATACATGTTTACAGCTTTATTGCAGATCTAAACTTAGTTTATCTGCAAACATAAGGGGAAATCTATTGTAAAATTAATGTCACTTAAATCCTCTTTTGATTTTTTTTTTCATAGTTTTTTTTTTTCAGGTGGGTGTCAAAGATTAAAAATTACTCAAAGTGGGTAGTGAAGCATACACGTTTTAGAACCAATGCTCAAGTGCAATGATATTTAAAATGAAATGTATCGTATGCAATGTTGAATTTCACTGTGGTATGGAACTTTGTACTTTTGACATCAGTGAAGACAACTTTATGTAATACAATTTATTTCAACAGTTTGAGGCTAAAAGACTTGATGGCATCAGTGACAGGGGACCTCTTCATGGAATACCTATCAGTGTTAAAGAGAGTATAGGATTAAAAGTAAACATAACATGATATTTAAGACACTCTTTGAATGTCATTCTGGTAATAAGAATATGAAATTCTACAACTTAAGTTTGTATAAATTGGTAGTACAAGAGGATTACCCTTTTTTGTTCATTTTTTGTCTGTACAAGTTAATTATAAGCACTTGAAAACTTATTGAAAAAAAAATAATTTGTTGTAACTTGTTTAATTCATTCCCAAAGGGAGCTGACTGTACTGCTGGTTTTGGTGAACTCATTGATAAATTGAGAAAGGAAGACTCTGTGTTAATTAAGGTGACTTACCCTTTTATTTATAGTTCTCTCTTCTTATATAGCACCTATGCAAGTCTTACAAGTTCATACAATTTTAGCATGATCTTTTAAAAGTTGTTTTCTTGAAGGCAGACAGGCTGTTACATAAAGGATGTCCTAGTCCACATAGGAACACAAAGTACTATTTATTGCATGTCATTACTTTAAAAGTTGAAACGTAAAGCTGCTGAGCTTTTATTTTTTATTATCCAGCCTGGCTGTTTTCCTAAGGTGAGTAGAAAGAAAAATTCTGAAGAATAAAATGTGTTATTAAAATAATCAGACTTACTATTTTACCTCAGATATTGAGATTGAAAGGTGCTGTTCCATTCATTCGTACTAACATTCCTCAAGGCATGAGAAGGTACCTGTTTGACTTTAATGTAACTGTTAAAATTTTTTATGGCAGTATATTATTATAGCAAAAAAAACAACAACAAAACACTAAAGATATTTATATAGTTTCAATGATTTTATATGGTAACTTTATAGATAGTATGTTCTCTCATAAGCCTGTATTAAGCCCAAATCCACTAAAAGAACAATTTGGCTCTCCAATAGCTAAGAGCTATAGCTATAAACAAAGCCTTCCATGGCTATGTTCCATGGCTATGTTGCAATATCTTCTATTCAGTTGAGCCTTGATTAGGCTCACATTCTCACTGCCCTGTCAGACAATCATGTAGAGTATGACTGACATAAAATAACACAATTTAATTGCTGTTTCTTGTAGTGGTTCAAGAAGAGATAATCAGACATTAAAATTTTTTTTTTCTAACAATTACATAATTTAAAATGTATTGAATTATTGTATTTTTTTATGCTTGCTGTACTTTATTGTTAAAATAAAATGAGACTAAATCAGAATCTTTTCAAAGTATCCTCATTAACACTGACAGTGGTAAACTTCTATCTTGGGAGATATTAACTCACATACATGTAGTAAATTTTTCAAGAAGGAGCTTTTTGTTCAGATGTTCCATTTATTAAAAAACAACTTTTTTGTTTCAGCTTCGCTTGTACAAATCCTATCTATGGCCAAACCAAAAATCCCTTAAACATGTTTCGATGCCCTGGTGGATCATCTGGGGGAGAAGGTGCAATTTTAGGGGCCAAAGGATCAATACTAGGTGTTGGAAGTGATATTGGGGGGAGTCTTCGTTGCCCTGCTGCCTTTTGTGGAATTTGTGCTCTTAAGCCAACATCCAACAGAATAAGGTTAATCATTTCTTTAATGTTTGAATATAAAAAAATTATGTTTTATTTGTATTTAAAGTTGTCAGATAATTGGTTCAATAACTTTTTTTTTCAGCTCTTATGGTAATTTTGGAACAGATATTATTGGTGGACAAAACATAGGTATGATTTAAATCTGTTTTTTTTTTATTGGTTTGCTTATAACATATAACTGTTACTCTTAATTTAACTGACTTTATTTGTACCATGTTTTAGTTCCTTCTGCCTATGGTCCAATGGGGAGAGATGTCACAAGCATTGTTCACTTTATGAAGGCAGTCATTGGTGCAGAAATGTTTTCACTTGACCCATTAGTCACACCTATACCATTCAGACATGAGGTATCATATTAAAACTTAAGGCTATATAGATTATTTATTACTGTTAATTTTTTGACGTTGGAATAAAAGGTAGATTACATGTTACAAAAATGAAATATTTAAATATTCATGTAACCTCACAGGAATATCAACTTACATTATTTAATTTTAAAGAATTACTACAAATTTTTAAAAATTACTTCATAACCAAATTGATGGCTTTCATACTATTTCCAACATTCACGTTATCTACAATTGCTTCATTATTACTAAGATTAAAGTAAATGTCATTTTTATATCAGTTATTTGAAAGTGCCAGCCCTCTTCGTATCGGTTATTATGTGTATGATGAATGTACTCGATCAACCCCACCAGTTGTTAGAGCAGTTATGACAGCCAAATCTTTATTACAGAGCCTGGGTCACACAGTATGTACAGATTTTTTAAATCTTTCAATCTTAATTAAAAATGTATTTAGCAATTTTGTATTTACATATTTAAAAAAATAAAACAGGCATTGACAGTTCTGGGTTCAATTCTTGGTGAGAACCAAGGAATTTTCTAGGTCCTGGGTAAAAATGGTTGAAAGTCTAACGTCCACCCAGCTTTAAAAGGGTAATTTTGTTGGGGAAGTACAAGTAGCTAGCCTCACAATCCCTTTATATGCTGTGACCACAGAAACATGACTTTTACTTTTCATCTGTCCCTTTGGTCTGTAAGGACTAACTGAACTTTTTACTTTCAACCTATTTTTTTATTCATTTAAGGTTATTATAAAGAATATAGAAATTTTAAAGGACAATATTGTTAAAAAATGTACAGTATTTTTCAATTAAATAAAACTCTAGTTTGGTTGGAAATTTGAAATTCATGATTCAGTACACATGTACTTGTACATGTATTATTTCATGTTTACAGGCAGAATTTTAAGGCTTAACAAAAAAAGCTTTTAAAAAAAAACCTAAAAATGTTTTCCTCCTTTTTAATGATGTAGTGTTTTGAAATTTGAGTTTTAATGCTATTCTGAAATCGACTAAACCTTATTTTTGCATAAAACTTTCTGTCATAGCTGATTGAAATAAAGCCATATAAGCCAATGTATGGAGTTACAGAGTTAATGATTCCTGCTTTATTTGGTGATGATTGTAACAGTTATGCAGACTTGTTGTAAGAACAGTTATAAAAATATTCAAACTGTAGAAAATATTACAGTGTACTAATGTAAGCTCTATACACAAAAGAGAAAATGATATAATATGACATGCAAATATTTGCAATACTTATTTAACTTTGTATATAATGAAGTTATGAATCATAAGATTTAGTGTAGTAAAATTATTTTATTTCATTAAAATACAGCACACAAAATTTTTTTTTTTATTTTTGAGGAAAAATAGAATTTTGAAATAAGCATTTATCTTGTTTTAGGAAATTTGACACAACATGTGATATAATGTATCAGACATATCAATTTAACCAACACCCATATGTGGTTAGATTGTTTCTCTCAAAGCTTCAACAGTTACTGGTAAATATTACTGTGAAAGAATTTTTTTTTTTCATATACTTATGGGATTTATTGACAGATGAAAAGAAAGTAAAAACTTTTTTTCTGTACAACCATTTGATAAATTGTAAAGTTAAGTTGCAACATAACATGAAAATTTTCTTTTGAACCATCAAAATCATTTCTAAACAAAATCAATACATCCCGCAAAACATCCAAAATAAATGTATCCCTCCTAATCATTTAAAATGTTTTTTACATACAATTAATCAGGTTGTATGCTCCTACATAAAACGACACAAAAATTTAACAAAATCCTCAAGAAAGCAGAAATAAATTGTTCACAAAACCATACAATTATGGCTTAATTGGCAGGTTTTACAATTAAAAATATTGGTGAATTGACTTGGCATACAAACATTAATATAAAAAAAAAATGTTCTACATAGAAATATTTTAAGGTAAATGGTTTAATTAATTTTAGCATAAGCTATTAACAGTTTATTCTATTTTGAACCAAACATTACATCAAAAATATTCAAAGTCTGTGAATAGCATTTATAACTATGAGGAGGATTTTTTTTTTAAGATTGCTTTTTATTCAAGAATGGGAATTCTAATATTTAAATAGCCACAAACACACACCAATACCACAAACCTTCATTCATTTATGTATACTCTATATTCCTGAAGGTATCCCTATTTATTAACTTTGTTGTCTCACACTTTTCAAACTGGAATGTATCCCTTGCGTTAAGCAGTGTAAGACTTTTTAAAAATATTATTCCTAAGCTTATGTTTTCATTAAGACTAATACTGTACATATTTCAGCACTATGACCCACTACTAATTGCCATGATGAGAAGAAAACCAATGAGGTAAAAAAGCAAAAGGCATTTGTGTGATTAAAATTTTATAGTTATTATTTTTATCAATTTGCTCATTATTCTTATCATCTGTTTTTACATATAGTCATAAAAATCTTTCTTTCAGAGGTTTAACAGACTGGTTTAAGAAAGCTAATGAAGTCAAGGTGAAGGATAGAAATGTTAAAATTTTTTAAAGCAATATATTGCTTAGATAATTATAAATTTCTATTACTCAGACAAAATTAATGAAAATGTTAGTGCTATAAACAAGTATTGGCTAGTTTGAATTATCTTTTACAATTGTATACATATCATAAGTTTCACATTTTACAGGAATATCAAATAGAGTTTGCCAATAAATGGAAAAAACAAAATTTAGATGTTGTCATCTGTCCTTGTCTACCTTGTGCTCCACCACGGCTTGGACTGGAAACTAAATTATTAGGTGTGTTCTAACTCTACAGCCTATCCATAAAATGAATATTAGCTAATGTAAATATGCCATTATCATACATTTTGATTCTGTTTAAGGAATTTTGACATACACTTCTCTATATAACATCCTGAACTACCCTGCTGGAACACTGCCTGTAACTACAGTGACAACAAGTGATGTAGGAAACACAATGAATCCTAGTTGTTATCCTGCACAGACTGACATAGAAAAGCTCATTCGGAAGGTTAATTTAAAAAAAAAAAATTACCCTTATTAGTAGTGGTTATGGTTAGAATGGTAATAAGTGGGGCTGTACCGGATTGTAATTTTTAGATCCTGCAGGAATCGGAACTGAAATCGGATTTAATATTTTAATCCTGCCGGAATCGGATTTTACCGAATTAAATAGTAATTTTTCCGAAGTAGTAATTTCTCGCCTAACATAAAAAAGATATAAGAATGAAGAATAGAATAAAAATTTAGTTTTTAAGTTCTAGATAGCAAAAAACAGTACATGTATTAACCATTTAGATCTTGAAGACTGTGACTAAAACCCCTTCCCGAATCTTGAGTTAAGAAAGATAACTGTCAAAATAACAGGTTCTTTGTTTAAAAAAATATTTTAATAAAGCTGTACCTAATTTAACTTGATTTCTATTACAGTCAAACAAAGAAATGGGTGACATATCTTAGAAAGTATACTAAACATGTTTAATAATAAATTAATTCCAAAAAAAAAAATATATATATACTGTGGCACCACCCGATAGCTTATTTTTCTTTAGTTTTCCATAGTGACGTCACCGAACCGTGTTAATTCATACTTTCCTTTAAACCATTATCTGATATTTCCCATAAAAATGCAAATTAAAATGCATTTCAAATCTAAATCAATATCACTTTAATGTTCAATTAAAAATGTATCTTCAAGTTATTTATCTTAATATGCGAGGAATTTTATCTAAATCATGACAAAATCCACTAAATTAAAAAATTTGCAGAAAAATAAATTATTGACCTATTTTTAAACTGTAAACACCCAAAAGTAGATCATTTTCTGCTCTTTAAAGAAGTTATCCTTTTATAGCTAAATATAGTTCATAGAAAACACAGAATCAAAAGTAGTGGAAGGTGTCGTATTACTATTAGACTAAATACGATTCAAATCTTCCTATTCAATATATCTTAATTTACATATAAACTAAAAGCGATTGATGTGATTATATTTTTGAAAATGCAGGAAAGAAAGTTATTGTTTTAATTTAATTGTATAGCGCTAAATATTTCAAAATTATGTGGCGCCAAAAAAATTTCTTACATCAAAAATTCAAACAAAAAAGAAATCCGGCTTAAATCCGACACATTTTAATCGGAACCGGATTTATTAAAACTGCCGGAATCCGGCTTATCAGGAACCGGAATCGGATTCCGGTACAGCCCTAGTAACAAGAATGGCAGAAATTTTTTTAATATTAATTTATTCATGTAGGATTGTGAAGGAACTGAAGGATTGCCTATAGGAATACAAGTTGTTGGAATGCCTTACACAGAGGAAGTTGTGCTGCGTGTAATGTTGGAATTAGAAACAGCACTTAAAAAGTCCAACAATATTTGAAGTTAATTTTTTTTTTCCATACACATTAAATTTTTTGGATATACTTTATATGGCATTCTTACATTTTTTAAGCTTTAAATGTTTTATTCAACTAATATTTAAACAGAGAAATATTAATGAGAAATTTCAATAACTCTATGTTTTATTGTTAATTTAAAACATTCATTTTTATTTTCACTTTTTCTTCCAAATATTTAAACACACATTTTGTTTTATAGTTATTTGATATCAAAGTGGGGTAAAGACTTCAGGGCATCAATTAGTTCTTGATAATGAAATCTTGCTGGTTCGTAGTTGAAACGATACACTAAATCAAAATATCTAGAATTTAATCCATAGAAAACGCTCATTTGATTAACTAATCCTAGAGCAAGCTCTCGTTTCTGAATAAAAAAAACAAAAAACAAGTTAATATTTTTTTCAACTTAGATATAATGACAATGAATAATTATAGTTTCTTTTACAAATAATTGTTGCATTCAAACTACAAAACAAATTTTTTATCTAAATGACAAAAAAATGTGGATTGATTGCAAATATCTTACCAAAACCTTGCTATCATATTTTCCAGTCATCAAGATGATTCCTAGGAAAATGTGTATACCACAATAATTAATCTACTGTTTTAAAATTATTTTAAAGCTTTTTATATTTGATTAGTGCAGTAATACATTAAAAGAACATACCTTTATCTTCTAACAACTCAGTGTAATGATTTAATGTCAAACATGGTGGTGCGTTTTCCTTTATGAGCTATCAAGAATTCAATGATAATGTCATAATATAATATTTTTTCTTTCATACAATTCAAATTGACTTTTTAGTTTTAATTAATTAATTCTTTTTCTTGTCTTAACTGATATAAAGATTTAGCAATCAAATTCGACAATAATCTGGAAAATTTATGAAGGCAAGAAACTACATAACTCTTCAAAGAAAAAAACAAATGAACTCACCTGAAACATAGATAATGGAGTAAAATACACATCATGTTTGTCAAACTGTGACAAGATAAACTCATAGCCCTCATTTCTTGGGATAGCATATACAAACTAAAGAGCAAAGAAGAAGAAAATCTATGTCTTATTTAATTAATTATTTTGTAAAACACAGAAAAAAAATTAAATACAGAGGACACATCAGCTTGTTTAGAACATGTCTACATTATTTTAACATTTTAATATAAATTACAACAATTGCGTCAGTTACCATAATTATCATTTAAGTTTTTTTTTCATTTCATTTAAATAATGCAAGTATAATTATACAATGATAAGCAGACTGTAATTATTAAACATTCATTATTAAACTGTTCAGGAATTCATAGCTTAATGAGTTATTGAATTTTTCAAAAATTTTAAGAAGCTTAATTACATGAACTTACTATTGGGCATTCTCTCGATTTAATCAATAAATTTTGATAAACATTGGCCTGCAGAAATGCAAAAAATTTAATAAACAAATTATGTGTGAATATAGCTTAGCTTTAAGTATCTAGTTATCATATAACTAAAAAAATTATACACAAAAATAATACTGTACCTTAAGGACAGCATATAAACAATCTTTACCTTGATGGTATTCATTCCAAATCTAAGTAAATGAAAAGATGAAAGGTTTTAAGCCAGACTAGTCTAATCTACTTCTTGGGTTAGTCTAGTCTGGCTTGAAATGCTTCATCTATTTATTGAAAAAAAATTCTATGGATGAAATATTGAACAAATATTAATGTTAAAATAATCAGTGAGGTACACTTTCAGTTCTTTTTCAAAAAAATTTATTTCTAAATATTCTTAACAGATATGGTATTGCATATGGTAAAAAATTAAAGGCATATTACCTGTGTTATTTCCTCAGCAGTTTTATCTCTTATCAAATCAACTTTCATAATGGAATCTAAACCCTGTAATTATTAGTATAAATCTTGTAAGTTAATTTCATATTTTAAGAAAATCAAATTTATTACTACAACAATATAAAAGCATACAAGAATCTAAAGTTTGTGTTAAAAATAAACAGAATATGTAATTATATTCAAATTACACAGGTAAAGAAAATTGGAGGAATGCTAATTCCGTAAATGGTCTGCCTTCCGTAAATGGTCTGCCTTTGACATTAATGTGCAATAATGGTTGTCTTTCCCTTGACTTTTATTTTCCTTAACCAACATATCTTTCTACCCTATCATACTATTGTTAATTTAAAAATAATCAAAGTAATATTAAACAAATGTTTGTAATATCATTGTTAGAATGACCTACAGCAATGGTTCTCAAAAATTTGAATAATTACTTATGCCTGAAGGCTCTTCTTTCTTTTATCCTTTTTTCTGCCTTTAAATGTGGATTGCAAAAACCAGGAAGGTTTTTTTTTTAGGCAGCTCATGGGAATCACTGACCTATAGTTTTTGAATGGATCATGTTAATTATGTATAAGCCTTCTGAAGAAAGAAAGTTTTTTTTGTATCCATATTTAAATTTTAATTTATAAAAACCATTAAACGAAATATAATTAAGCATTCAGCATTATATGTTCCATTTTTATTGTGTTTTAACTTAATTAAGTAAAAGGTACAGATACTTTTCAGTAATCATATCATGTTCTATTTATTTTTTAATATTTCATAGAGCTCTTTAGGCAGCTTTTAACATGTATCTCTAATCAACAAGCATAATTTTCTTGGAATAATAGGGTTAGGGTGAATTTTTAGTACATGTAGCAGCCAAGACAATATCCATTAAAGAACATTTTTTTTTCTGCCATGATATTTATAACTAATTCTTTTTTATTTTTCAAAGCCTTTCTGGTTCTTTGCTGTCCCTCAATGTATGGTTACATTGTGTGTTAATACTTTTATCTGTATAAATACAGAATAACTTCCAAAGGTAACAGTTTATGGAAGTTATATTCAACTGAAATATAAACTTCTGTGTATTTAAAAAGACAGTCACTTTAAAAAACAGCAAGTCTCTTAGCAGTGTACTAAAAATGATACTAATTTATTACACTGGTCATCAGATTAGTATGCTACCAGATAAAAGGTTCAGCCACTGAAGGATGGATTTGATTCTCAATGTGCATTTTAATATTTAAAAAAAAATTGTCTCCTTAAAGGAAGGGAAAAATATATTCAATGGAATGGCCTTTTTGGGAGGCTTTGTGCTTGATAAAAAGCCATTATCGACATTAGTTCTTCAATGCTGTCAAAAAGTTAAACCAACATAAACAAATTGAAAAATAAGACACTTTCTCCTTAACTCAAATGGCGTAAATAAAAGTTTTAACAGTAGATAAGTGTAATTTAATCTTTAACAGAATAGAAACCAAGATCTGTCTTAAATGCAGAAAACTGAAATAATTACTTGAGTTTTTGCCATTCCAACTCCAGCCTTGGCAACATCAGAAGGTAACACAGTTTGTGGAGGCTGTAATTTTTGTGACTCACAATCCAATTTTTTTTTCGGTTTAAGACGATCAGCGAGTTCTTTTATCTTACTTTCATATTCATCTGGATTTTGGCTGATGAAAAAAAAAAAAAGTGATTGAGGCAAATTTTCTTTTCAAAGTTAACAGATTTAAAGTGAATTCAAACTGCAGTTAAAATATAAAAAAGTTTAGATATATTTCTATCTTTAGTATTTCCATTTCTTATTTCTGTCTATAGAGCTCTCCTCATTCAATTTCTGTCTATTTTATCAATAGTAATAAGACAAAATGTTGTCCTGAATATTTTCTGTGATAGGCCTATACAGGATCTGCATCAGGGTTTAAAAGGAATAGCAGAGAGTAAGATAGCCAATAAGGCCAAAATTTTATACATCCATGTACTATTTTTAATGAAAATGTATATACTAATAATTAAACTAATTTGTAATTTTATGTCTTAAAGTAAATTTTCATGACGCCCCCATCCCTCTTAAAGAATAGGTGTAGATTTGGCCCCTCTCCACAATCCCAGAATGACATTACTAGACATTAGTGTCATTAGAGAATTCTGGTCAACATTATCTGCATATTCTATGCAAAAAAAAAACACACTGAGTGACACTGACCTTTGTAAGTGGTCAAGTTTTAACTTGTATTTGTTAAAAAAAGGGTTGGCTTCAATTTCAGCTGATTTTTTGTTGGAATTTTCCTTAGTGAAATTCCAGTGTGAAGTACTAAAACTAATAGTTAAAAATTTTTCAAATAAAGGTTGATTTAATTGTTTTCGTAGTAGTTGATGAAGACATCTAAACAATACAGCTTTTGAGCACATCCTGTCAAGATCTTTGACGTCTTTGTATTAATTTGCAACAAGTCTAAGTTACTGGTAGCAAAAAGAGAAAATATATAATTGATTAAATGAAATATAAAATGTAAGATAATCATAGAGGCTAGACTTATGTATCTTCATTTTCATTCATTAAAATAATCATAATTTAATCTTGTATTTCATGTTAATTTCTAATCATTCTTATCTTATGATTCTAACATTACGGTTTACGAGCTTTTGAAATTAAGAACATATAAAAATAATCAGTTAAATTTTAAATCAGTTTAATAAGTGACAAATCATTAATGTTGAGATAAAGGTATAGTTACATGCTACTTTTTTCGTTTATAAATTTAAAGTAACGGGAATAATAAGCCCCAAGAAGCGAGTTCAACAGTGAAAGGTGACATGTCCATTAAATTTAGCGTTTCGTTTCTTTAGGCACTTTTTTTTTAAATTTTCCAACACAGAACAGGAAATTTGTAAACACATAATCACATTACTAGTTATGACACCTCTGAGTAATCTGGATAAAAATACTAATTTGTCACTAAAAATGTTATAGTTGACATATATTAAACCAATTTTTTATCTTGAAATAACTTACAGTTGATTGGTATAAACAACGAGATGTTCAGTCAGGTTCCTCAGATTTCCTCATCAAGTATGTCATGTTTTCATGGATTCATGTAATGGGCAGTAATCTAATAATGATGTTATTATTGTTAGGCTAGATCTTTTTAATTTTCTTGGTAGTTACTAAATTGGGTTTTTTCTTTAATATACACACACGATTAAATACAGCATGGTAAATTGTGATTGTTAAAGTGGCATGTTAAAAAGATCCATTGAAAATTTCACATTTAGTTCATCTACATCCATCATAATTCATGATATGCTGTTGCTAGAGTGCAGCTAGAGGCTAGGGTTCTGTTTAGACAGGTTCATGATGATAGTAATAGGCTTTGAAAATCTACTTATGCACTAACCACTGTGTTCCTTCTTATAAATAATAATATATTTTTCTAACAACATTAACATCCCAGTGATTTCTTCCTCTTATAGTTATCTAAACTCCGTCTAACACAGTTTTTATTAGGTCTAAATTCAAATCAGATTATTTAGACTTCTTTCTGATTCACAACATTCAGTGAACGATTTACATACCATTGCTTTCTTAAATAAAACCCACTGAATTTCTGCCCCTAAAATATGATTTTTACACTTCATGACCCACTAAGATTTTGAAATTCATCAGCGACACACTTTGAGAATCACTGCTTTAGTACATTTCTTTCTTTCCAGACTAAATGAAGTACACTAAAATAACATCTACTTCCTGCATTTTTAAAATAATGAGTATAATAATTATAATAAAATAATCTGTGTCAATAAATGATGTATACAAATTTTACTACAGATTACAAATATCTTTTATGATAATAGGAAAGGTTTTTTCAAAAATTGTATAATAAATTTTGTAGTTATGGCTATGTTGAAAATATTTTTAATTTCCAATCTTATACTAATGTTCCAATATAAGTTTCATAGTGTTAGGTTAAGAAATGTCAAAAAAAAAAATTCTGCTACAGCAGGTTACCATCTGTGTGACATTTATAGAATTGTCCTTTTGGCAACATGAGCAGTTCTGTTTCTGTACTTTAATGCACTTCATAAGAAAGGCATCCTCTGACCTTATCTTTATGAGAATAGGAACTTTTTAACAAAAATACATGCTGAATGCATCTTTTAGAATTTCATATATGCGACAGAGTGCTATCTTTTGTTACATTTAGTTATGCTTGCACATTATAACCGTTTTTTTTTCTCTCCATCTGTACTTTATTTTTTTAACTTTTCAACATGTACTTTCACTTTTTTATACCATACTTTTTTCTTCTGACTTTTGTTTGATGAAAAAACAAATACATTATTATCATTAAAATGCTGAAAACAATTGATAACATGATCACAATGATTGGTTGTTTCACTATGAGAGTCTGAGAAAGACAAGATCTCTTATTGAAAAAAAGTTATTTTTTAACCTTAATTAAAAAAAAAAGATTGTAATATCTTGCACTAAAACTATGCCCACAGAATGTATTGACCTTCAGTCTATAATCCCCAGAAATAAAAATATTTTCAATAATTTTGGAATCGAGCCCTTAAATTTGTTCTTATCATTTATTATGTTCATTTTTTACAGGCCAAGCCAATAATCCTGGTCTTTATGAGGTAAATATCATCTTATAAATCAATGAACTTTAAAAATTAATATAATTTAATTAATTAATAATCTTGTTACATGTCATTTTTTTTGTCAGCTTAACTCTCAACTTGTTCATTTTCGGCAATTTTTTTAAGCTGATTTCAGGGTGTTTTGTAAAACTAGGCATTTTTCATTATGTTATAAGCTACCTAGTGAAGTTATACATCGTTAAATTTGGAAATGAATAAGCTATTTAATGATATAAAACTTTTGATATAATAGAAATTTTTAATTTTGTAAAATTATAGTGTAAATGATTTTTTTAATTTTTTTTAACTAAAAATACAAATACATCACAAACGGTAAGAATAAAAAAAAAGGTATGAAGAATTTAAACAAAATCTTTATTATTTACATAAACATTATTCATTTGTACAACACATAAATAAAATTTGGACGTAAAATTATGATAATTTTTTTTTATTCAACTTTAAATGATACTATAGAAATTGGAAAAAAAAAAATAAGGACTCATGCCTCTAGAGTGAAAAAAGACATATAATTTCACACAATGTTAGACAAGACAAAATTGATCATTAAAATTTCTATATTATTATTATAAGTGACAGGAAACACATTTAAATGAATAAAAAAATAAAGTTTTCCACCAATTATTTGTTTTTCTAAGGATATTATACTTATTTAAAAGTTGATTACTTTTGTCACCCCTTCCATATTAAAAAAATCACCAAATTTCACTTTTCCCAAGAAATCATGCTTAGTCACCAAACAGCCTGGCCTCAAATACGTGCGAAGCACTCCCTTTTTTGACATTTTGTCAAAAAAGGGAGCCACAGCGACAACAATTGCTAGTGCATTAGGTCTTTTTTCAAAATAAAACTTGGAATATTTTACCAAGTACCAAATTTTTCACAAAAATAAAAAATCTATTTTTCTTTGCCACTGTATCCCAGGGTCGGCGTTGCACATATATAATAAAACATTAAAAAAAAATTTACCAAAAGTAAAAATATAAAGAATTATAACGTCCAAAAAATTGTCGCTCACTGGTGGTCGAAAAGTCAATGCTATGATGGTTGAGAGTTGGTCAAATAGTAGACTGATTACCAGTTAGTAATATGTTTTTTTTGTATTTTTAGGAAGTTAAATTATACAGAACAGCAAGAGAAAGAGAAAAGTGAGTATAAGATTAAAGTTCATGTACCAGTAATTCATAGTTACTCACAAAGAAAATTAGATCAAGAAACTTCCACTATTTATGTTTAGCTTATAACTGAAAGAATTTCATCTATTTTAATTAATAATTATTATATGAAATCATATTTTAAAAAAATGATTTACAGATATGATAATATGGCTGACCTATATGCAGTAATAAACACGTTGCAGAGTTTGGAGAAGGCTTATATTAGAGATGCTGTTCTTGCCAAAGAGTAAGTTTATGTTAAATAGGTCGTCCTGACATACAAAAAAAAACTGCTTCAAACACTTAAAAGCTCCTTTTTGTCTATCTTGAACTCAGTTTTTGTCCACATAACTATTCACAATTCTTGAAAATCAGCTTCCATTTTAAACTTTATGTAAATTACTTCAATAATAATGTACATTTATTTCAGTGATGTGAAAATATATTTAAAAAATTAGCATTGAAAAAGGTCATCAAGCGGAAATTTTTTGGGAATATTATCTCTTACTTTTACTCCCTTTTTGGCAATTTTACCTTAGAATAAATTGGGTTTTACTTCTTAGAGTAAGTTCTTTTTAATAAAACAAATACATTGAGTGCATAATAAATCTGAAAATTCAGTTTTGGACTACATAGTTAAAATTCTGATAAATATTTTAAAAATAAAAGAATAAGAGTGGATATTTTTCTTTTAGTTATAGTAGCATATTAACAGGTTGTGTTTGGCTATTCCCACACTAATTTTAAGTATCTGTTTTTATAAGTAGCTCATCTTCTGGTCAGATAAAGAATTCGACTTTTAACTAGGATTTGATCCATTTTCATACTTTTAGACAGCAACTCCACATTATTCCTTATTTGGTATATTTAGTTATTGAATGTTATCAGCCAGTGACACTTTCACACAATAAGCTATTGCTATGTTCAATTTTTATTGATGAAATAATTATGTGGACTAACAAATTACATTTTACATTTATTTTTCAGGTATACCGCAACTTGTTCAAAGCTATTGGTCCAGTATAAAGCAGCATTTAAACAAGTGCAAAGTGATTTCCAAACTATTGAAGATTTCATGAAAAAATATAGGGTTTGAAAAATATTCAGATTTTTTTAACATAATGTATTTACTTAAAACGATTTTATAGAAATATCTATAAATATAAATAAATATATTTATTTATATATAATATATATTAGTTACTGTATTTCATTAGCTTGATTGTCCAGCTGCATTAGAAAGAATCAAAGAAGACAGACCAATTACAATCAAAGATGATAAAGGAAACACTAGCAAATGCATTGCTGATATTGTATCTGTAAGCTATTTATACTAATTTTATAAGTATAAAAAAAATATAGAAATTTTAAATGATGAAAGTCTTCCTCCGATGAATGTGTTTTCCACTAAATTTCTAACATAGGAGACATGTTAAGTAATTGCTGATTAAAATTTCTTTTCAGCTGTTTATTACAATCATGGATAAACTAAGATTAGAGATCCGTGCCATGGATGAGGTAAATATAAATTATAACTGTTTTTCAACAGTACCCATTTTAACCAGGATATTTTTTTTAGATTATTTAAAAAAAAAATATATTCATGTTAGTCTGAATAATTCGGGTTTACAAATTTAAATATCTCTGTACATTTATTACATAACAAAATAGATTGCTAATTATAATCTCTGTTAACAGATCCAGCCTGACTTGAGAGAATTAGCAGAAACAATGACCAGGTTGAGCCTTCTTCCAGCTGACTTTGAAGGCAAAGAAAAAGTTAAAAAATGGTCGGTAGCTCAGAACAAACTTAATTTTTATGAACGTCAGTGTGACAAAATATTCAGTGCAGCGAAATATATTTTTGGCCCCTTTCATTATATAACCTCTGTTAAAAAGCGTAGTAACAAACTCTTTATTTTCAGTATTGCGAAAAAAAATTTAGCCGCTTTGTAAATATTTAATTTGCCCCCTTATCTAAAAAAAAAAAATTTAATTTCGGCAAATTTCTAAATCTCAAGTCAACTTGAGCTCAACAACTTTCCCATTTACTAGATAATAGGAGGGGGGAGATGGGAGAGGAGTTAGACCTTTAACATCTACTGGTGAGGACAGATCACGCTGGGTACCAATTCACCTTGTGTGGTACGAGAGACAAGTGTTGTCTTGGCATCAGCTGGGAAGGTTGGTGCGGGGAAAGCACTATTACGTAATAACAGCCAGCAGGGGATGAGAGGAGAATTTTAGCAAAGTGGGAAAGGGGAAGAGGGAGTTAAGATTCACGGGGCAGCCACATGTCGGGGGGGGGGGTACACGCTCGCGGAATAAAAAAAATACAATAAATCAGTGTTATGTTTGTGTTGGGGGAGGGTGCGCTAATTAAAGACACGGAATGGCATTTTGCAGGTGTGAGAAAGACATTAACCCTTTCCGCCTCCACTGGGTGTAACACACCCGGAGACCACCTATTATTGTTCATATCTCTTGTCTCCTTTTGAATATTTTTTTTAACCATCTATAACATAATTGAAATCAACACAGTGACAGATACAAAATTTATAAAACATGCCATAGTAACTTTTTGTGGGGGGACAGAATATTTTTTCTACTGTCTCTGTCAACTGGGTGTAACACGCCCGTACACTTTTTTAAGTAAGACAAACTGCGACTAAACTTTGAAACTTTTTTTTGTTAATTAAAACTGTTTTGTGTCATCCATAAAATAAGATTGAAAATTTTAACAATGCATAAATAAGTTGAAGGCATTGGGATATAAAAAAAATATTCTAATGTATTCAACCTGACTTTCTGTGTTTCAAAGAAGTATAGTTACATGTAATATACACAGCATGAACAGTTTGATGTGAAAGAACAATTTTCTTTGCTAATATGTCTACAACACTTGCTGCATTAAGATTTGATGTAAATTTGATTCACGTTATTTCTTTGCTAATATGTCTACAACACTTGCTGCATTAAGATTTGATGTAAATTTGATTCACGTTATGCATCTTTTCAGCTATTTGACTGAAGTAGGAGATACATCAATTGTTCTTTCACTCTCTGTAAGAGTTGAGTCTACTGTCTCCATGAGACAGTGAGTTGGTTGAAAATTCATTTTTGAATACTGATATACCACTTTTGTTGCCATTGATTCCAAGTCTACTAGATTGAAAAACGAAATCAAGGGTCACCTTATAGTTTCGCAGAGAACATCTACGTCATTAGGTCTTTATCATTAGGACTATTATTAGGTCTATGTTGTCTCATCCCTTAGTTTTATTAGTTTATCAAACAATCTCTAGTTTCTTGCTCTGTTTCACGTTTCTTTATCAAGATGATTGTGCAATTACTGCCAACAAGTTGGTAAAGAAATTTATTAGTTGAGAACATCTTTGCATTGATATATAAATAAACCATACACATACTAAGTCAGAACAGAAAATTACCTTTATGATCCCCCCAATTTCATTGTAACGAAATTTAAGTATTAGGAACGATTTATTCTGAGTTCCCTTCAATTTCATTACACCGACATTTCACTGTATTTGTAAAAGAATAAATATATTTTGCTACAATCATGACTTATATTCCTACATTTTGTGTTATTTTACAAATCTTATATTTTCTTTATAGGTTGGATACATTGGGAAACATGCAAGCCTCAGAAGAATTAGATGACAGTCAGGTTCGACAAATGCTTTTTGATCTAGATTCTGCATACAATGAATTTAACAGAGTTTTGCATGATCACTGAAGTTAACTCAGATTGTACATTTTCTTCAAAACATTCATGTGTATATTTGAGTAATAGCTATAACATTGGACATACAATATATTCACCTTCTATTCAGCGAATGTATCTAAAGTGTAATATGAAGTTTCTAAGGGCACATAAGAATTCTAATTGAAATTTAGTGGTTATTTTCAATGCTAAATTAGAAAACATTTTTATCTTGTCACCTATTGAGGATTCTGCTACTCTTAAGAAGTTATTTTAGCTTACAGTAATACTTTTTCTTTTTACAAAAATTACTTGTAACTGTTTAGCTAAATATAGTTAAGTAAACTTTTGTGCATTTTTATATAATAATTATCCAAATACTTTTCGTTGTGACTTGACTCAACTGGTTTATAACTAAATGACATTTTTAGTAAAGAAATCTTAATTTTTTTAAAAGTAAGGTTGTTAAAAATCATTTTTTGATTAAATTTCTTTTTGAAATTTATCCTGTGAATGATGTTAATCCTTTTTTAAAAATAAATGGAGAAACACCGTTTTAATATTGATTCAAAACATTTTAATGCAATGACTAGATAAAAATTAAGTTAACAAAAAACTAGCTGATATTAAGTGTTGCTAAGATATGGATTTCAAAATAAAATAAATGACATACAAAAAAAAAATCTTAATCCTTTATTAAACCCATAATCACCTTTGGCTCTGCTTTGAAACCCCTAAAGACCCCTTGGAGACAGTAAATAGCTAATGCAATGTATAAAGTAATTGATGATATTTATTGCATACAGAAAAAAATTACACATTTGAATTTCACCGGCACCGGGTTTTAGAATAACTACTGTTATCTAAAAATGGAATGTTACTTAAGTCAATACTGTAACATTTGAGCATATATTTTTAAAAATCATTTATGAGATGCTGGATTAACATTTTTCCACTAGGTTTAATCTAGAGAGAATGGTGAAAATTGACCCCTGAAAAAAGACCTATAGAATAGGTTGGGTTTTTAAAAAACTAGGATTGGAAAAATATTTATAAAAATAATATCAAAACCTAAAATTTAACTATTTTCATGCAATATAAATAATACGAACAAGTTAAATTATAAATTTACAATAGTCTAATTACAATGGCAGGAATCATTCAAAATTATGGCACTTCAAACTTAAGTGAAAGCTGTAGCCAAGTAAAACTAAACAAGGCACTCGTATGTTTACTTAAGCTAGATACAGCACTCCTTGTTTTCTCATGCCATTACATAAAAGATACATAAGGCACTTGTTAAATTGCTTTGAAGAATACAATAAGTTGCATAAAATATTTACAATATAGCACCTTACAAAAATTTGATATAAAAACTAGTTTTTCATGCATCCAATAAAAACATTTACTTAAAACTAATTACATATGTAAATTTTATTTTTGATGTTAATTAATGATAATATTTTTGCATTAGAATCAACAGAATTTTAAAAATGATAAAAAGTAAATGATTTATCAATACCAACTTATAAGCGAAGACCTTTGAGTCTGTTGATAGTTCTCAATTTTGAAGATTTCTTGTATTTTGATTCCAAGAAAGCAGCTTCTGACTCAGGTGTAGGAAAACGTTTAGTGTAGATAGAGGGATACATCTTTTGAAACTGAAAAAAAAAAAAAATTTAATTACATTTGTTAAGTAACATAACATCTTTAATACTATTTGGAACCAATTG
Source organism: Bulinus truncatus (assembly GCA_021962125.1). Classification (NCBI taxonomy): domain Eukaryota; kingdom Metazoa; phylum Mollusca; class Gastropoda; family Planorbidae; genus Bulinus; species Bulinus truncatus. The sequence continues at coordinate 12,407,580 of JAGDYQ010000005.1, read as the reverse complement.
CAGGGTTTCTAAATACTCTCATGTCTAGCTCCTATCATTCCAACCAATGCAGATAACTAATACATGTACAATGTTATTATCTTGCTTTGACCATTTGGCTAAGATCAGCGGTTTATAAATCTTACATTCTAAACAAATTTTACGAACAAGGAAGGTAAAATTATAAATGTGGAGCATGTCTGAAGAGAAGTAGAGAATGTCTGACCTATGTGTTTTAAGCTGTTGCTTAAATACACACATTTTCTAAATGAATAAAACCTTAGTAAAAATCAGTGTTAACAAATAAACTAAAAATATACATCACTGCTCATTGATTACACAGTGAGAAAAGTAGTAAAAAAGGTAATAAAAATACCAATCCTATAAAATTGTGCTTGTCAACAGACATTGTTTTAAAACTTTTTTGTCCCTTGTCACATATAAAAGCTTGTTGTCTATAGGGGTGTTACATAGATACTTTATCAAACACTTACACCATGTGAATAAACATTAACACAAGTCCTCTTTATAGTCAAACACAATTATACTTGAATCAACACACCTAAAAAGTTCTTAATGAATATCAAAAGACGTCTTCAATAAACGAGGGTTCCACAACTACCCCTCAGATAAATCAAACTACCAGGTCAAAAGCTACACTAAGTAGTTACACACATTCACAACCAGATCTCCAAACTTAGCTCTAGCTGACCATTCAAACTTTTGGGCAGCCACACATGCACACACACACCAACACGGTCACTAGGTGACATCTCACTGCTCTCATTTAATTAAATGAACTAGCTAATTATTCCAAGCTTTAAAGCAAGTCTAAATATTTTTTTTAACTAGGCTGTATAATCTTAAGTCTGCTGTATATATGTAAAATTGTTAAAGTAAATTTAATCCGACCTAATTTTCAATAATTATTAATACATTATTCTCACTTGTTTCAAACGTTTTTTCTTATCTTTCATTTCCATAGTATTATCTGAAATTATTTCCTCTAGCAACTGTTCCAGTGCTGTCTTAGATGCTGATATTCTTTGATTTTCATAGTCTGCAACAGAGGTTTGCTGACAAAATCTGACTGTTCTGTCTGGTGGCGGTGGTGAATAAAGGACCTGTTAAAAAACATTCAGGCTACTACAGAAGTGTACATGTATATCAAAATACTGAGCTAAATGATAATGGCCCTGAGACTACATACTGTACTTTGTGCATATCTGGCCCAAAGAAATGAATATATTTTTTTTAGTATTAGTTTCTCAAACATGTGAACTAACCAGTTTATGACTAGTGTGGCTTGAAAAAGAAATGAAAGCCATAGATCTTGTTAAAATTATTTTAAACTCATAATACGAGAATAATTTTTGTATCGGTTCTATGTTTGCAGTGCAAATTTTGTTTACATTCAAAATTATTTTTAAGTATATTAACAATTGTGGAAAAAAAAGTAAATATTTATTGTTTCTAAATTCGGTTGGCACAGCCACTCATTAGTATTTTAAATAAACATTGTGCTACATGATAGGAAAAGTTTGAAAACCCTGATCTAAATAAACTTTTTGATTACTACATGTATTATGTCTATACCGGCAACCCTCTATTAATACACAGAGGACTTAAACTAAATAAATATGAACTACATTTCAATCCTATATCAATAATATACATGTATAAAACTAAGAAGCAATCTGATTATTTTTTCAAGGTGATATGGTAGTGATTTTCAATACATGTATGATTACAATACACAACAGGGAAGTGACTCATGTGACAATATGTCCAAACTTATATTGTTACACCCATTGTTTCAGAATTGCTGTTTATTATGGTAATTTTGTAACACATTTAGTATTTTGAAACAAGACATTTGAATTGATACTTAATGGAACCTGATTCACTGACTCAAGCTTTTATAAAAAATACAGGAATAGTAAAAGCTACACATAGACCCCCCCCCCGATTGATTTGTATTCAATATGGTGAAAAACAATTGCCAAGGTCCCCACCATTTCATTATGGCAACAATTTAGTCCATATAATAGAACTCCAAAGTTAACACACTAATAAACGGTGTCAACAAAACAAACATTTTACGTTACCTGAGGCCTCTGCATAATTTTTAATCTGTTGCTAACTTGTGCTTTAAGTTCTGAAGGTGGGGTAAAAATGTCATCATAAAAATCTAACATGAAGGATACAAGTTGCAAGGCGACTAGATTGTCTAAGTCACAGTCCTCTTGAGAACGAATGATACCATGGTGAAAAGTGCTCAAAACCTATAATGGTTTTAAGTAATATTTTAATGTCAACTTAAAATAAACTGAAAAATTAAAATATCTGACATATCAGACTAAAAAAAATTCTTTCTTACTAAACTTCGAGTAGTCTGTGTGTAATCAAGACAAAGGTTAGGATTAGAAGTCATTTTGGTCATCATTTTAAACAAAAGATGTAGTTTTCTTCTGTTTGATGGAGGTATGAGGAGGCTGACTATTTGCAGTGAATTTTTCGCCCGATCTTCAGAGAGTCGATTCCTGGGGACTTAAGTTCACAAAGTAAATTAAATAAGAGGATAAATAATTTTTCCAATGAAATAAATGTGGATAAAGTGAGATATTAAAAAACTTCAAAAACATATATAAAATGTTAGTAGAAATAAAAACTGCAACAGTACATTGCACTTACAATGCATAAAAGTCTGTTCTTTATTTTGTATTGCATTAGTACTGCAAAAAGGAGTGATGTAAGACAAATGTAGATCAGGGGTGTGTAAGTCTGCACAGCTCTTTGGTGACTGAAGTTTAGGAGTTTTAGAGCCATAGTGATCTTCATTTACTGAAAGATCACAAACATGCTCAACTGGAGGATTTTCCATTTGAGATGACTGCAAACCAAACTTTCTTTCTGGAGTTTTATTAAGCTCAATCAATGAAGGTGATGAAATTCTCCTTCCTTCAGCTGAATTAGTTGACGGTCTGTATCCTGGACCATAAGCTTCTATTAATGAAGGCGTTCTTGACAACTGTGTGGAGCTTTTATTCAGACATGCGCTAATCCTATTTGGTGAGGATGAATCAGCAAATAGCTCTTTATCATTTAAACTTTGCTGACTGAGGCATTTTTCGTAACTAAAATTATCAATGTGAACCATTAAATTTGACTGTTGATGGTTATCAGTTAATACACTATTATCATTATGCTTCAGACTTGATGTATTCAGATTTTCTGCCACATCTTGAGCACAAGATGTCACATCGTACTGTGACTTGCTTCTGGGCAGGTCCTTAAATGAAGATAATAAGCCATTTTTACTGCAAAGCAAACCCTTAGGTGATCTTTCAAGATCTTTACTGGATAATTTGTCTTTACTTCTTGTATTCCCTAGAGGTAAATGATATAAATCCTCATCCTCATCATGGCCGTAGTCAGTGGTCATACCATTCTGGTAAAAAATTCTTGTTACAGTACGATTATCTGGTCCAAAAGCTGTTTCATATCTAGACACTTTCAAATTTGGTGTAGAATCATATTTCCTTATTTTTATTTTGTTATGGTTAAAAGATGACCTAGCATCACCAGCAGAATGGGTAGTCTTTGATAATGCATGACAGCTTTTGAATGATGTGACTGGATGAAATGTGTCAGTTTCAGAAAAATGGTGACTATTTTTTGGCCCACATTTTACCATCCCATCAGTGCTGTTATACAACTTTCTGTCATTATAGCTGAAATATGACTTGTCCACGTGACTGATGAAGCGCAAATCTTCTTGGGTGCCATAGTGTTGTGATAAACCAAAGTTCCCATCTGTATCATTTTGATGGCCTGTGCTGTCAAGCAAGCAATACTTCTTAGTTAAATTTAGGATAATGTTCTCCAGAGAAGCAGTTGTCCATAAGCTGCTTCTGACATTCCCTTCATCCTGATCATTGTGGTGGGGTGAAGAATGTCGAGGCTGACTATTGCCAGACATAACTAAAGAATATAAAAACAATAAAACTGTAAAAGATACACTATATTTCAACAAATAAACCACCTTGTTTAATGCAATATGTAAATAATTTATATGCTAAAAAAAAGTTCTTTTACCAAAAACATTTATGAAAATATCATAAAGTCTGTATGGTATGAGCGGTTCATTCAATCCAAGAAAATAATCCCGGACTACACCAAAAACATCTTTCTCAAATCCTGGATAGTTTGGCAAGCCAGGCTCTGGAGGTTCAGGCCCTTAATGATAAAACGAGAAATATGTTCGATTATGTGTTTTATTTCAGTTCAAGAAATAATGCTCAAAACATAATTAAAAAAACTAGTGTACCAGATTTATATACAATGTGGCTAGTAAAATTAACTGTATTATGTATTATTCTCATTTCAATGAGACATTGAAATGAATCTGATTTAAATGATTGCTTATAAGTAAACATATTTATATTCAATGTTAGTTTCTGAGAATTTTATTTGAGCCAATTGGAATGAATTATTTTCTGTTGTCTTTATTCAGATTTCTAGTTGATAAATATAGAGAAAAAAATTGATAAATACATGTAATGGACACAAAAAGGATTACATCATACTAACAGCGAGCTAAACATTTCATAGCTGACATCACCCAATGAGGCAGTTGCTCTTTTGCATCAATGTTGGTCACAATACCACTTTTGTTGAGATAAACACAATTGTGCATGATATTATAACCATCAATATCTTCTTCTGAGATTATTCCAGTTAGCTTGCTGATACTAAATAAATTCTTCAGTCTGGAGATTCAAAGAAATGTAAAAAATTTTTTGGTCATTGAGAACATGTTTCTATGTAAATTTTGTTTTTATAAAATTTTGACAGAAAATTTTTGATTTCTTACTCAAGTATCTGCATTAAGTTGAACTTAATTTAACTTGAAAAAAAAAACCAATAAACCAATAACCTGTGGACAAATATGGTTTTCCAAGTATCTTTTATCTCTTTAGTAGTTAAAACTCTGGAAACAAGGTGACATGGTGGAATTTTTTCAGCTTCTTTTCTGTTCTCTTCCTCATCCTTTACACTTTTGTCTTTTTTTAAAATGGAGATTTTTCTTGATAGACGAGAAGGCACTTTTTGATCGATAGCATCACCAGCCACTTTAGAAGACACATGTTTATCAGGTTTATTTAAAGGCTGGTCTTTTAATGGGGGCCTGTTCATGCCAGAATCATTTCTTGGAGCAAGTGGAAGACGATAGATTTTCATCTTTGATGGAGATGCTGGCAAAAATCTAAAAAAAAAAAAAAAGTAAAATTAAAAATATAAATTGTTCTCAGTAAGCTTTGTTTTGGTTATTATTTTAAATTTCTTCAATATTTATGCCTTTGATTAACATTTTCTTTGAATCAAATACTTTTTAATAAGACTTCTAAATTATGTAATTTAACAATTAAAAATTGTTACTTGTATAATCTGTTTTCTTGCACATCTGCTTTGTGTCGCATAGTTTTTGAAATTTTCACTTCTTCAAATATTCCTGCTTTATATAATTTATTTAGCAAGGATAAAGCTTTTTCTCTGAAAATAAATATAACTTTTATTTCAACATTTTATTTATTTATTAAATATCCTTTTGTACTAATTTTATCATCAATATAGCAGTGTACCAGGCATTGCGCAGTAAGATATAGGGATAAGTGATACTTGAAACCCTTGTAATGCTTATACTGGGCACCATCAGAGTGATAGTGCTTATCAGGGTAAATAAGCTGGTGCTGATTCAGGCTACCTAATGTGTAGAAAAGATCTACTTTTCATTCACATATTACATTTTACCTGCCAATGCTTACAGCAGATTTGACTGTATATATAAATGTAACTAAATAGTCTAGTATTTGCATTAAAATCTAAAAAAAAATGTCTTGAGATTCAAGAAAAAAATCTTAATTTATAATACATTTTTATATTACTAAATAAACAATACTAAACATTATCCAATTTTACATATTTAATAAAATAACTATTACTGTCCATTGGGGAAGATGAAGTTTAGAATTCATCTGTTTCTATAACCTTGGCATATGAAGGGATTGTGGGGTTAGCACAACGCCCAGCCGCCTTTACTTCCCCAACTAAATTCAGGTACCCATTTAAAGCTGAGTGGACTTGTGGGATGACTGGGCACCAAATTTCATGGGCATCACCTAGGATCGAACCCAGGACTCTCAGGTTGATAGTCGAGTATCTATCTACACCACTCGGCCATCCGCCCCACTGTCTGAAGCAGAGAAGCATGAAAAAAAGAACCAGTCAACACTGAAGTATCATACCTTGAAACCTCTTCATTGAAGTTATTGCTGTTTTTCAAATATTGGTGCAACCAGTCAGTTGCTGATCCTCCTGAAAAACAATTGTCAAATGTTTTCATGTAACGTCTATGTCTTCCACATGGAACAAACTGTCGAAAAGCGCCAATGACGTCATTCCACTGTAAAAAGAAATATTTCTTTTAAACACAATTCATATAATAACATAATCTAACAGACATGCTAGTTCAAGATTTTCATATGGCTAATATTCTATATTTTAGTGCATGAAAACTCTTTGAAATAAACTGACTAATAAAAATAGACGATACATTATATATATGTGTGTGTGTAACATTTATAGATTCGCATGCAATTCTGGATTAGCTCTTTAGTGTGAGATAATAGCAGACGCATGAGAAGGTGGGGCACTCCAATTCAGATGGCACGTAATGTGCCCCCAGCCAGTGATGGCATTTTTACCACTTTAGTACTTTTTGGTAATGCCACAGGTTAATAGACCAATATTCAAGCTGTTATATAAACAGAAAGAAGGGTGATGTCAGGACAGTGAAAGTTTATATTGTGAGACATTTTAATGTATTTGGATATCGGACGGTTAGAAGAGAAAAGCGTCACAATAGAATTCAGGAAAATACATTGTGCATACAAATAAATTCAGGAGCTCAGGGTAAGAATGTTAGTTAAATGAAGTTTGGAACAAGAAACTGTTTTGGAATTGAGGTTATATGAGAAGTGCATTCCCCTTGATTCTGGTAAATGGGGCTTGGAGCAATCAAGAAAAATTGAGAGGTGTTGTTTTTTAAATTTGAAAAAAGTATTTTGTGAATTGAGATAGTTTTAACCAAAGAACTTAGTGAGAAGTGTTGTTTTTGAGGAACTGATGTTTAGTTAAGTATTTGTTAAGATGTTGCTCAACGGTGTTAACTTGACATTTGTTACTGTCTTTAAATTCATTAAAGTGATCATTGACATTTTGTATTTGAATAACTTTAATTTCAGTGCTTTATTGGAAGTGTTTGAACTTAATTCATTGTGTGTATGATGAAATACCCAGTCCACATGTCATAAGTGACACCTACCACCAAAAGCGAATTTTCTCTACTACACCTAAAAATTACATGGTCCATGTTTTAGTGACTGAAAAACATGTATTGTACTGTTACAAATTTTGCAACATGTTTTTTCATTTACTAGACTAGTTCAGCAATGATTACCACCTTAGTGACAATGACCTATTGGTACAATTAGCTTAAGCCCAGCAGTGGTAATGATAGCCATTGCTAGGATGAGGTATTCATGCAATCAATCTAACTAGCATTAACACTAAAGCACATAAGGTACTTATAAAATTAGTGAAGCTTATAACTTATAGAAGACTAAGTAACTCAATAATATTTTAAATTCACAAGACCATTAAGATGTACAATTTTTTTCCATATATATTGTTTAATGGATTGCTGTGAAATTCAACAAGAAAGGAAAATGGTAATATAAAACCAATGCATTTTTATAGAAATAGCTGACCCCACCACACAACTAACCCATCTTGCTCTCTGAGACTATCACCTGTTTTTAATAGGACAGCCTCCTAAGAAATCAATCATGGACTCTGTCATTCATTGGTTGATTTGGATAAGTTGCTTGTTAAAACAGAAAGCATCATGTCTATTTAAGAGGTTTTAGTTGCCGGTGAAAGTAAATCTCTTCTTTTAGCTCTACAATCCATTCATTTTTGCCACACAACTCTTCTTTATTTTTCCTGATCCATGGTCATTTTTCTCTACTCCCTCATTTCAAGGGATTTAAAGTCTTTCTATATCTCAAGCATTGTAAACATCTCACATACCCCTCTCAAATTTTACTTTACATATCCACCCCTCTCCACCTCACCCATTTCACATAGTGGTGCTCAAAAAAAAAAAAAAGCAAGCCCTCACCCCTCTTTCCTTGCCAATATAAGTCAAATGTGGAATTCGCTGCACCAGCAATAAAAGGAGATATATTTAGAAGGAAAAAAGGGGTAAGTGAAATTTGAGTCGCACATAGACTATTATAAATTAACAGTTACTGTTAAGAAAGCATTCAGGGGCTGAGGGGTCAGCAAAAAAATGGCATTAGTGACCCATTGGCTGATTCTATAAAAAATAAAAATGCGGCCCCTGAATGCTAAATTAGAGCTGTCAAGGACAAATGGTCCATCCCTAGTAAAACCTTGTGCATTGTTCAAAGGAGTAAGTAATTATAACACTTTTTCATGCTATGATTCAAGCATTCTGCTTCTACAGTTTAACAGTGGTCATGGATAGGTAAGTCAGGGCATAGTTTTTAGATTATTGTTGTTTATAATTGGACTAATTAATACTATTAGTACTGTTACTAGCATTATATGCTAAATAACACAGTTACAGTAAAGTTAAGAGTTTTATTTATTAACTGAAATCAGACTAATCAGTCCTTCTTAGTTGTAGCCGTAGGTTTTAGGTAGATCTATGTCATTTTATACTAATTTATAGTGTTGGGCGCATCAGTAAATCATTCTGATGGAATCATCATTATGGGAATGGGCTTTTTTGGTTCATGGGGCCCTAAGCTGTCCATGAAAGTAGAAAGGCTCAACTTCTCAGCCTCTAGAATTTATGTGGTGCTTAATGATTACTTTCTGACATCGCAAGGTCTATACCTCTTTAGCTAAGGCCCTAAACTGGCTAAACTAATGACCAGCGTTGGTCTCGATCATCGATGAGAAGAATGACTTAGAAAATAAGACAGAAATATTTACAAATTAAAATAGTAAAAAGGAACTTACAAGGCGTGTTGCTTTGTAAGGTCCGATATGAACCGAATCCTGTGTTTTTGTTACATCCATAATGATAACCTCGAAGAACGTGATTCCCAAATATCATTTAAAAACACAACAAATCTGCTTGAAGTTGAAAACAAAGCCTTTCTTTTGATTGGGTGTCTAATAATAACCAAAGAGATTCCTCTAAATTTATTGGATACATTTTCTGAAGTAAAAAGTTTAAAGAAATTAAAGTACACACAAAACTTCCGGAAAAAAAATAAGTTGAAATTTTGTTTTGATATAATTATATAATTAACTAATTGAGACATACATAAAAATATTATCAGAAAATATGTAAGAAAAATAATGAGCGCATTTATTTTGAATTAAGATACATTAGTTCAAATTATTTTCTTTCACATTACGATAAATATAATTGTTTTATTCTGAAATTAATAAACACGACAAAAAAATATGGCGATCAAAATGGAAGGTCCCCTGAGCAAATGGACTAATGTTATGAAAGGATGGCAGTATCGTTGGTTCGTTTTAGATGATGCATCTGGATTATTGTCCTACTATACTGTAAGTTTTCAGACGTAATGTATGATTAAACTAAATTAAAAAAAAAATATTATTTAGTCCCATATCGTTCTTTTGCCGCTCTAGGCAAAAGCCTTGAAAAGGGGGTGGGGCATTCAGTTTATTGGTTTTCTGGTAAAATCTTTATTTATGTAAAATCATCAATACAACGATTTGTTACTGTTGTAGGAGTAAAGTATCAATAGTATAATTTTTGACCTAAAATGCTATTTAGCCTATTTTACTTGGTTTTCTTCACTTTTTTTTGTAATAACATAAGTCTGATTAAAGTCATAATGATAAACTATTAATTCTTAAGTTAAAATTACCCATTTTTAATAAATTTTATTATTAGAACATGTAATATTAATAATAAATCATCCTCTTATCTTTTAACTTCTAAGTATTTACTCAGTCTTTAGAAGCAACTACACCAGAACGGGTTTATGTTATATAACAGAGATAACATTAACCTGTTCTGTTGACAGTGTTATAGTTGCTGAAATTTTGTGGATGGCCATAAATTGAAAATAAATCCATAATTAATAGCCAAAATAGGTAACAAGCCTAAATATCATTAATAAACATTTTTGTTTAATCGAACAAACCTAAATGGCTGCACAGATACATCTACTCAATTTTCAGTATGTCAAAATAGATGTATATTTGTAAAAAAACAACAACTTTAAACATTTATTTTAAAAGAAAAACTTAGACAACATTAAACAGGGGATAAAAGCATAAAGTTGAAATTTTTGCTCTGAAAAAAGCTTATTTATATCTGTTTATTTATCATCGATTGAAACAGAAACTTGATGTATAGCTGTGAAAATTATAATATGCTATTGAAAAAGGCACTTAAAATGGTTTAGCACTATTAAGGATTATCAATTTATAGTTTCACATGATTAATGCACACTCCTGACTACCCCCAATCTGTAATAAAATATGTGAATGATCCCATAGTACATTATTTTTTAATAACACAAAACACGTTATGTCATAACTAATAACTAACTTTTAAGTCTTAACTTCTGACTTTTAATAGCATTAAAGCTTAAAACCATAAAAATAAAAGACTTTTTAAGTCTTTTATAAAAGCTTTTAGTAGATTTTATAAGATGTCATAACTTGCGGTGGATGTTAATATTTAATTGTGATTTATAAATTGTATTTATTATATATATATATATAGTCCATAATATAGAAATCTTTTTTTTTAAAAATAATTATGTGTATGCATTATTAATCTATTAAAAATGTATGTCTATTTATTTCTTCTAGTCAAAAGACAAAATGGTGAAAGGCTCAAGAAGAGGTTGTGTACGTTTAAAGGTATACTCTTAAATATCATGTCAAAGACCAAGTATTTTTTAAAAATTATTTAAAGTAATGATTTTTTTTAGCTTTGAACTTACCTATTCATTTACTATTATTAGTTTTTTTTTTCTAAAGGCATATTTATGAACTTTAAGATTAAATAAACATTTAAACAAAGGGGATAAATAATTAATTATTTATGGATTAAATGCTTTTCTCCATACTAAAAATAACAGTGTACATAATTCTGCGTACATTAAATACTGATATTTTTCTATCCTCACCTAGTTATCCGGAGATTAAATTTTTACTTAACAGTTAAATCATATTACATATTCAATATTTATATGAATAGTTAGAGATTAATTATATTCTAGCTTAAATTATAATTATTTTAAGCAAGTATTTTACCTTTTTGGCCACGGGCGAGTATTGAGAGGGGAATCTCAATACACAAACTCTCCTTTTTCTTATAAAAACTAATATTGTTTAAATAAATTTTTTTGTTCCCTCAGGTAGCTTTCATATCGTGCGGTGTATGTGTTATAACAGTCTCCCTCGCAGGTAGTTTTCATATGACACATTGTTACAACGCATACACCGCACGATATGATATCTACCTGAGGTAAAAAAAAATAACAAACATTTTCAATTTTTTTTTAAACTATCCCCCTTCTTATCCTCCTTTTTTTCCCCTTCCCAGGTCACAAAGCTCATTTGGTCGGTTAGCCCAAGTAAGTAATTTAATAAATTTCATTAATAGCACTGAACAAACATGCATTTTAATAATTTTTTTTTTAAGATTCTAATTCAATACTATCTAGAATGTAGGTTAAAAAGGCCAATATGGAACACAAGCTGATATTCCAGCTATCGTCAGAAATTAAATATTTCTGTGTGTGTGTGAAAAGTCCTGTAAGGGTGAGATAAAATCTCTTAGATCCTATTGACCACTGATGGGATGGTTTTTGCAGTGCCCTTCTTTCATCCCTACCATAGCAGCAATGGCCTTGGGGGCACCACAGGAGATGAATATTTCCATTGAATATGCAATAAAGAACCTTTATTTTATGTTATCTGCTTTTTTTAAAAAAAAAAATTTTGTTTTTATTATTACATTATTTTTTAGAATGCTATAATTGGTATTGATGATGAGGATGAAAGTACATTTACAATAACAGTGGATCACAAGACTTTTCATTTTCAAGGTTAGTTCCAGAATTTTAGACATAGAAAATTTGTTAATAAATTGGTATGACAGGGAATCAATTGTTGCTTTTTTTTTTTTATCTAATTTTGTAAATGATTCTTTTTCTAAACAGTGAAAAAAAAATTACAACTGCTATATTTTTCTTCCTGTATGAATGACTTTTTTTTCTGAAACTGCCAACAAACTTTACTATTTACTTCTTTGCTCTGTTTACAAAAAACTCATCTTCCAAATTATGGGTAGTTTAAACATTTTTTTCAAAGTCGACTCACAAGTTCACCCAGCTTCTAAATGGGTACCTGACTTTAAGTTGGGAAGTAAAAGTGGCTGGGCGTTGTGCTAACTACACAAACCCTTCATATGCAGAGGTTATAGAAACAGATGAATTCTACACTTCTTCTTACCCGATGGCCCTTTAGTGCTAAGGGAACTTTTTTTTCTTTAAACATTTTAAACACCCATTGGGGATAATTGGAGATAATTTGCTTAAAAAAGGACATAATTTTTTTTTTTTATTTTTAATTTAATTTTTTTCCATTCAAGACAAAAGCTAAATACCCTCATGGAGCATGGCAGAATAATTTTCCCAGTAAGCCGAAAAAATAATCACCAAATATTAATTATATTAATATACTACAATTAAAACAATTCACTGGGATGCACAAAAAGAATTTGATGTTCCTAATTTATGGCATGCACAAAAAATTTCACTTCAGTTTGCTTTGTCACTTTGATAAGATCCTATTTGCCATTCTTGGGCAAGATACACTATATATGTTTAGCATAAGTTACTTATGACTTGTTTTTCTTTTCATCAGCAAGAGATGAGGATGAAAGAGAAAGATGGATTGAAGCTTTGGAATGTGCTATATGTAATATTGGTGGCCCAGTAAGATTTGTATTATTATATATTAAAAGTTATACATGTAATTTCATAATAAGATCTACTGATGTGAACAATTAACATTTAATTATAAATCTCAATTATTTTTGTTGCCTCTGTATCCAGCTTTATAGTATTTAGCTTTGTTATGTATTATTATATTAAATTTCCTGCTTGCTCTAAATCATTTAAGAAAACTCGACCTATACTAACCTGTTTGACCTTTTTCTCTGCAGAAATCAAATTCTGATCAGCAAGCTAGTACATTAGAAGATTTTGAAAAGAAACTTATGGAAACAGATGCTTATTTACAATTACTTATTGAACAAAATGAGGTACAGAATATTTTATAATCCTGCTTTAAATTTTTTTTAAATCTCTGCGTTACATTTTTTATTTATTTCTTCAATTGTCCGCTTCTCCAGCGGACTTTCTTTCCTGGTCATCGGTGATGCTCAGGATTTCTCTTGCTCTGTCTATACTTGTCAGCATTTCTTCATAGTATTCTGACCACCTTTCTTGAAGCATCAGGAGAAGACAATGTAAATGATGAAATCCTCATATGTGGAGGATATACATTACACTAAGAAATTAATACAATGATCAAGAAAATATGGAAAGTAGAGTTCATGCCAACAGAATGGAGAATGGGAAACAGACATGATAGCATCAATCTAAGCAAGTAAACATGGGGTTACACATTTCTGCACGGACTCACTTATATCTCTAGCTCCTAGCTGGTTCTGACGCTCTCCTCCATCATATATTTTGGAGGCCTCTCATTTTTTTTCTTTATTTTCCTACAAGATGGAAGGGCACAGGATCCGTTCAGTACAAGTGATGTCATACCAGTTTCCTGTGTGCTTGCTTGGCCTTGACTAAGAGAGAGTTTCGAACTGTCATTAGCTACAATTTTTATCGTGGCTTAACAGCTATGGAATGCCTGAAGGAGTTGTTTGGTGATTCTTCCTCAAAGAAAATGATGGTCTGCAAGTGGTATCAGCGTTTTTTAAGCTGCAACATGACGAGAGATGACAAACATCGGGAACCCAAGCCAAGGATGTAGAAAAAGGCAAGCAAAGTCAAATGAGTGAGGGAGCTAGTGGATGAAGATTGACATCTCACTGTCACCATGGAGCTGAAGACCAACAGAGAAGCTGTTCATCATATTCTGAAAGAAGATCTTGTGTACAGCAAAAAAAAAAAAAAAAAAATGGCAAGGTGGATCCCGTGCCTTCTGATGGACGAGCAGCACGCTGAATTTTTTAAGAGTTTCAAGCATGGCAAGGCTTATTCCTATCAGCTTCTGATATTACTGGGGGAATTAGGCCTGAATGTCCTGACCCCACCACCCTACTGTCCTACTGTTCCCTGTGACTTATGGCTCTTTCTAAAGCTGAAGGATCCCTTGAGAGGCCACCACCAGAGATCAGCTTGTTGCTGCTGTTCTATCTGAGCTTCAAAATTTCACAACTGAGGATTTCAAGGCTTGTTTCGACATGTGGATCAAAAGGGTGGAGAAGAGTGTGCAAATTAGCGGTGATTACATTGAAAAGGTGTCTTCATAGCCTCTGGAAACTGCTGAACCTGAGAAAAATGTTGAAAAAAGTCTGCGGGGACACACAAACCCCATGTATACTAAAGGCATTATTAGACCTAGAAACATCAGCACAGAAAATGGGCATAACAGTCAAAGAATCTAAGACACATTACATTAAATGAGAAAGAAGGAAAAGAAAGAACATTCAAAATCCACCAATGAGAATATCTATCAAAGACTAGAAATAGGTAGCAGATTATATTATGCATTAAATAAAATACACAAAAAGGGACAGATCTTCTTATGTGGGATGTAGAGGAAAAGGAGAAGGTTTTAGTGTGCAATATCTACTTAATATTAAAGGTATCTTTTTTTTTAAAATAACTTACTTTATGGGTGATTGTATAAAAAAATATTTTTTTCAAAAAAAAAAAGGCTCTGGAAAAAAAAATTGATGAATGTCCTAATGAAGCTGACAAAGAACGTTACAATGTTATAAAAGTCACAGCAGATGTAAGTATTGTATATTGAATCATTTATAATGCTCATTTAAGATAAGAAGTCTTTGATATTTTTAGTACATGTATTGTGTATTTTTTTTATTATCGATGTTTAATTTTTTTAGGCAATGATCGAGGCAATAAAACATTCTATAATTCAGCTTCAGATATCTAAGGTAAGTTTAATTTGAACATTTTTCTTTAAAAAGAAAAATTGTTTACCATATTTATAATTCGATATGTTACTAAATTACAATTTTTTTTAAAATGAAATTTCAAACTTATAAGATTTGTACTATTTAAAACAACAAATTCTGTCTTTTTTTTACTTTTTTATTCTTATGCTATGTAATATTGTAGGAAAGTCTGAAAGAACCAGTTGTCAATGGAACATTTCACAATGCTGGCCCTCTTATCACAGATGGTGCTAATTTTAGTCACTATGGTGCATCACCACGTCAAGGTCAGTTTACTTTTAGCTTTGTCAAGTCTTTGCTGTACAACGAAAGTGATTAATCAGTTTTATTCAGCCTTTAGATAAATATTGTTAGCTTTTTTATTATTACTTCTTAGAAAGCGATTGTTAAAGAGAATTTAGGCGGAACTTAATTTTTCTTATCAACCATTTATTATCATCATATTACTGGGTGAATTATTGTCATCAAATTAGTGGGTGAATTATTGTCATCAAATTAGTGGGTGAATTATTGCCATCAAATTAGTGGGTGAATTATTGCCATCAAATTAGTGGGTGAATTATTGTCATCAAATTAGCGGGTGTCTTTTTTTAAAGACATTGTACATTTATGTTTGCATTACACTTTAAATATTTAGAAGTGGCTGTTTATTATGCTATATAAAAATCTTGCTTGTTAGACTGTTACTAGTTTTAATATAATCTATTCAATGAACTCCCCTACTGTAGTGGTGCCATCATTGTCTACAGAGAATATATGTCAAGAGAGAAGAACAGGACAATCATATCTTGCCACACAGACCAGCATTTCCCTTCCTAATTTGTCTTGTCCTGGTACATTGAACACTGCTTGTTGTAAATTTTTGGTGCAGTATTGTCAATTAGCTGTTTTTATGGATACTTTTCAAATGCATCACAAATCTCCTTCAGGCCCTGCTTAAACTAATGTGTCTGCTTGTGTAAATCCTACTTTTCTATTTGCTGTGCTGCTTTCTTCCACATTTTTTTACATTCTTTGCCATTTACACATTTCTTCTGGTGGTGTATTTTCTTTTATCTTCTTATATATTGTGTACAATAATTTATATATATTTATATAACATTTTAAAATCCCAGCATGTAACAATAATATGTTGTGTTTATGTGTTGAGGTGTTTGTAACACACATTGCTCATGAGCTGAAAAGCTGTACACAATGTATTGAGATCTTAAAAATACAGTTATCACTTTTTAAAGATATTTCAAACTTAACAATAAATTGTACAGGTAGAGATTAAAAAATCCTGCAACCTCAGGACCTGAGGGGTGGCGGATATAATTGAACGTTTATATATATAATAGAAAATTACCAAATTTTCAGGCTTTTAAAGGAAAATAATAAGTGAAAAGAAAACAAAATTTTATTGTTCATCTTCTTACCAAAATATAGTACAAGATTTTGATTTAATTTCAATACATGTTTGTAAAAATACTAAACAAAACAGATTCACATAATTTTTATTGAAAATGTGCTGACATTCATGCCTGAAAACTGAAGGATCTGGAGTTTTGGTTACCGAATTTTTTAATGTTTAACTGTATTATATTTCTTAAGTTTACGTTAGAAAAAAGGTATAGCAAAATAAATCTCAAGATAGCTTAAATATATATGTATTTGTAAAACATAGTAAAACAATAAACAGTTTTTTATTTTACTTATAAGTAGTGCAGAATTTTGTAGTTAATCTTAGTATTAAACGGTTCTTAATATAGGTCAACTTAATACTTCAATTTGTAAAATTTATTCAAGGAAAATAGTCCAAATTTGATACCAGTAAAGACATTAAAAAATTCTGAGTAGGCGAAAAAAAAAATGTGCACAGCTGTTACATATGCAAAGGACAAATGAAAAATAAATAACAAAAATTTGATGGTCTGTAGGGGTTGAACTGTGAGAGTTGACTGAAGGATTTAATTGATTTTCAAATGTGTTACACTTTATAGCTTAAAAAAAAAAGTGTGTTGTCAAAGGAGGGAAGTCTGAGAGAAAGAATTCAGGGAAACATCTTGCTGTACTAAGGCCATACCATTTTATAAAAAGCTGCCATGAGTAGAAAATAGATAGACCTGGTTTCACTCCATTTCTCAGGTGTTATATTATAACCAGGGCTGTCGACGTTCTGAATTATTTATTAACATTCTAGTTACTTTTTTCCCTTCAAGTTATTATCTCAGTGACAGTGTTGGCAGGTTTTTGGGCCAACACTGGATAAAGTACCAACACCAGGCAGACACCCCATCTCTGGTTATAACTAGACTTTTTTTTTTAATATGATCTTTTTATTTTTTTATCTTTTAATTAAACTGGATACAAACACTTTAGGCTATTAGACTATTCTTGCCTTGTCTTTTCTAAAGATCTTAAGTTTTTAATTTTATATTAGTAAAATGAAATATGGGTTAATCTTACAGCATTAATAATTCAGTAATAGCTTTTAGATTGTATATAAAGCTGTGCTTGTATAATACGTGTTGGTTGCATTAAATAGAGTGTGAATTCTAGTGATGTCGGAATTAAACATTTATGTCCTTGAATGAAATTTTTAAAAAAAATATGTTCAGTGTGAGTGTAGTTTATAAATATAAAAAAATGGTCGTGTTAATCAGGAAGTTAAGCTAGTATACACCTTTTGTATCTGTGTACATGTATTTGCTTTATTTCAGACAACAATAATCAGTGCCGATCAGTAATTTATTATAGACCTGCCATTGAATCAAAACACAGTATGACTTCAATCATACTTTTTTTGTTCTCTTTCAATTCTGTTGTTATATTTTTTTTTTTTTAGTAATTATAGTCAGCCTTTACAATTCATCACTCATTATTTCTTTCAGCTAAAACTAATGAGTGAAGGAAACTTTAAAAATGTGCACCAACTAAAAATAAGATTAAAAAAAAAATATGAATTCAAAATTAAGAATAAAAAAAAAAAGGAAAAGATAAATGATATGACTATTATTAATTGAGCTATATAACTTATATAAGTACTTGGAGAAATTAAAATTTCCTGTAAATTTTTAGAAATAAATATGTCATTATATGACAGGAGTTGTTAGGAGGCTAGCTTTTTAAATCACCCCATATCTTCGTAATGCAGTTATGAGATTTTTTTTTTGTTTTTGACTCAAGTCATTCTTTATATAAAATTTGTTGACTGTAATAAGTTTTAAATTATGCATAGCCTGAAATATGTCAAGTTTGCTTTCCAAAAACCCAAGTAAATGAGCAGTTAAAACCTAAAAAAATGAAGACTTGAATTTTAAAAAATGTGATCAATATCATAATTTATTGATTAGAAGCTTACACATTTGCAAAGCTAAGAAATGCAAGTGTGATGAATTGTGGGGCAGATTTGTGTTTATTATTATGTGTTAAAGGTTTGATGAAAATTATTTCCATTGATTTTTTTTTTAAATATTAAATATGGCTGCATATTACATGCACTCTGTCACATTACTTATCTCTTTGCTTTGATCTTGCACATACACTAATTGTATCAAAGGTAAAGAAAATATCTTAATAAAAAAATATTAACTATGGATAGTTTTATTTATTCTTTATTATAATTGATGCTTATAAGATGTATTTAAGCAATTGTATATCACAAGCATTTCAAGTTTTATTCAATTTTTTTCCTTTAAATTTTTGTATGTTTTTCTAGAAACAGATGATACCCTGACATTAGCAGCTGGTGAGGAGTCATTTCCTGCAACATCCTACTCCTCTAGTGAAGATGAAGAGTTTTATGATGCAGAAGAACAGAAATCTCCAAAGTAAGATTAATATTTTGACGTTAATATTTTCAAAGGGGTTCTAAAGTCTGATATAAAGAAAATAAAAGCTTAGGTCTGAATAACCATAATTAGAAACTAATTACATGTATTTGAAACCTGGTCTAATAATTTTTACACCTAAAAAACAGATTTTTTTCATTTGGTAGCTGATTATTTAGACTTTGTATTCACATTTTTTTGGTTAGAAACTGACTTGAGTTACAAATTGATTTTTGGAAATCCCTTGTTATTCATATGCAAATGGTTTAGCGAAACCTACCATTATAACTTTTCAATTGAAAGATGATTACTGAAACCTTTCCTTAATAATATTTCTAGGCGGCCAGATCCTAATCAGTCAAGTTTAACTTTAACAGAACCTACTGAATGTGATGAAACTTCTTCCAACAACGCAGTAGTGGAAACACCTGTAATTTCTGCTGCTGAAGATTATTTTGATGGTAAACATAACTATTTGTCAACTAAACTAAATTTAAATATCCTGTTTAAAATAAAAAGGAAGATTTAGGGTATAATTTTTGTGTTATGTTCTTTTTTATTCCAATAATAGAGTATGATGTTTCCATTTTTCATTTTGTTTTTCAGAGCTGTATGACACAAGAGATAATGAAAATTGTAAGTGTATAACTATGTATGCAATTTATAATTTTAAATTGCAAATTTCAATAAAGACATTTTTTTTTTTGCATGTTTTGGTGTAGTAGATAAAAACAGTTTTACTAGAAGAAACATTTCTTCATCATTTTGGTAATATTTTGTATTATTTTTTTGTTAGCTTATTAAAAAACAGGTAACCATTATTCAAAGACAAAATATCAAATTACCCAGGCAGTGGTACTACAATATAAATTTCTCTCATTAAATGAGAAATTGAAATAATCTGATGTATTGTTAAAAGGGACGGATGGTTGACTATCAATCTGGGCTTCCTGGGTTTGATCTCTTTGTCAGGTGAAAGTTCTCGTGGAATCTCTATGGCCATTGCAATATCGGCTATGGTGGCGATGAAAGAAGGGGACAAAATAAACGGTTGTCAGCTTAAAAAAGTGTAACAGTTTAATCTGTTTTTTTCATTATTATCAAATAAGTCATTTTTTCTCACTCATTAAATTTCTTTTTTTATTTTATTTTTTACTATACACATATCCCTCCTATAGCACGGTAGATGAGTTCCGAACAATCGCACGTTATGTGAAACTATGTTGTTGGAGACCATGAAATATAAGAAAACTGAGTGATGCATTCTAAAAAAAAATACATACTTTTTCTTAAAATCAAACACACTTTTCTATTTTAATGAAAAGTACAAACAAGCAAACATAAATATTCTTAATCAATTAAAAATTATTTTAATTCTTAGGGAAATATCTGTGAAAATGAGTACAAAATAAATCAGATTCACTTTTCCTGATAATTTCAACAAAAATACTTAATTCTGTTACTGTTAGATGTGACTGACATAAAACTTTGAGAATTCCTAAATTTCACATCCCTTATAGAATGTTTTGTATTGATAATTTTCAATTAGTGTTAGAGTGAATATGTGATATAAGAAGGAAGAAGCAATTTTCTAAACATGTTAGAGTGAAACTTTTCACATATTAGTATATCAGTTTGATTCATACAATGTTTGAAGTGAAAGTAATTAAAAATTTTTGCTGGAATAAAATAAAGTTTACCTTATAGTCTTGTTTTATATGACAGTGGGCTCGATGGAAGAACACGGTAGCATCATTGGCCATCTTCTTTCTCAAGTACGTATTGGTATGGATCTGACCAAAGTTGTTTTACCCACCTTCATCCTTGAGAGGCGCTCACTTTTAGAAATGTTTGCTGATTTCTTTGCTCATCCTGATGCATTCACTAAGTAAGCATCATTTTAAAAATTACATTTATTTTTTCTGTTTTACTTGTGGTAAATTCAGTCTAATTACTTGACCAATTTCTTTTGAAAATTTGTGTAGTTAAATACATTTTTTATGTTTAAATATGATATGCAGAGGTACATAAAAACTTATGTGCTTTTTTAGAATTGCAGAGTTGCCAACTCCTAAAGAAAGAATGGTACAAGTTGTCAGGTGGTACCTGGGAGCCTTTCATGCTGGAAGACCAAGTGAGATTGCAAAGAAACCTTACAACCCCATCCTTGGAGAAACATTTAAATGTCATTGGCAGCTTCCTGAGAGCAGTTCTGATAGTGTCAGTTCCCAATTTATATAAGTTGTTCTATTTCAAAATAACTTAAATATGTAATTAATATTTACCAACTATTAAAATTCAGCATCCTTCTTAAAAAACATGTTCCCAAGTTAAAAAAATAAGTTTTGTTAATTAAACTGGTTTTACTAAAATAAACAAAACTTGTAACATGATTCTATCATATAAATAATTTAACTGTAATTTTTCGACGAAGCATGATTGTGTTTATTTATTAGTAATGTAAAAAAAAATTGAAGAAACTATCTACGTTGCATTTTTTTTCAACGTTTCAAAAATCATTATCATATTAACATATTTATTTTTTTAACATGGGAAAAAAAAGCACATGATTTTTACTTTTGAACAATATCTGATCTATTGGTATACCTTGTCAACCAACATTTTATAGTCACAGCAGGCTATTCTGTTGGGCAAGGCTTGGGGCTAAGGGAAGCTAATAGTTAAATGCAGATAAGTCTTTTTAATTTTTTTTCATTAATAGTGGAAAAAAATTTCGTTTCCCATATTTTTTTATTATTATATATTTTTTTTGTTTTTTGCAGGAACCAGCAAGTGATGGACCCATTCCCTGGGCTTCCAAAGATAATGTTACCTTTATAGCAGAGCAGGTCTCTCATCACCCACCAAGTAAACGACATTTTAAAATGATCTTTAATTAGTTTAGTAGACATGAATTTTATTTGATTTGCTTTTCTTCATTTATTAACATTATTGCCATTTCTTTTTAATTATCATTCGTGGTGGCTTTGAAGGGTTGAGCAACTAGTTATATATATATATGTTACGGATCCTTTTAATGATGATGCTTGTAGAGGGTGTAATAAATCAGACAACACAAATCACAATTAACTCCTAGAATAACATCAACAATCATTTAATATTAACATAACTACATAAAGTGGAATCAGGAGATAAAAAAAACTTAAATATCTCCTCTAATAATG
Organism: Bulinus truncatus; assembly: GCA_021962125.1. Lineage (NCBI taxonomy): Eukaryota > Metazoa > Mollusca > Gastropoda > Planorbidae > Bulinus > Bulinus truncatus. The sequence continues at coordinate 12,385,279 of JAGDYQ010000005.1, read as the reverse complement.
CCCCATAATAATATAAAACAAACATTGCTCCCACTTCGGTTAATATAGTCATTTTACAAATACGTTAATCTCCCATATTTACACTCAAATGAGCGGAATGGCGCCATAGATACTGCGGTGGGCCGGAGCCTGGGAATTGGTTAAACTTATACGGATCCTTTTAATGATGATGCTTGTAGAGGGTGTATTAAATAGAACAAAACAAATCCACGGAGTTATCTACTGTAAAAAAATCTCAAAATATTTTTATATTTTTAAACAAAAACACACATAAGTTGAATTAAGAGGAGTACAAAAGCAAACTGTAAATATGCATCCATCTACATAGATGCCCACAGCTAGACTAACTATAAAAAAAAACATTTTGTCCCCACTTTTGGTTAATATAATACGTTTTTTCTAATTAAAATGAACAATAAACCTCACCATCTTTTCTTTCCACTTAAGAGGGTGGAACCATGCCTTATACATTATGCGGGGCCTGCCCTATTGCATCGCCTCACTTAAACTAGATATATTTCTCCACAATATATATCTCCTTATGTTGCATTATTTCCCTCTGAATGTGTAATCTTTTACTGTACAAACTCTGCAAAATAGTATCTTGGAAATAGTTTCAGCTTTTTACTGTGAGAACTATAACAGAAGGATATCTCTAGATGGTTATGTTTGGACAAAGTCAAAATTCCTGGGTTTGTCTATTGGTGTACACATGATAGGTGAATGTGTACTGTCAGTCATTGACTATGATGAGGAATACACTTTAACATTTCCTAGTGGCTACGGCAGGTATGAAAAGCAGAATATTTTGTTTTAGGTACATTTATATCAACAATATTTTATATTTGGAAACTTTTTGATTTGCTAATTTCTAAGCAATTTTTCTCCAATAATAATAATTATTTAGAAAGGTTTTTAATTATTTTTTTGTGTGTAAAAGAACAAGAGCTCGATAGCTATAATTTTTTTTTAGTTTTTTAACATTAATTATAATTGTTGCTGATATTGTGATATTGTTCACTCAGATCTATTCTAACTGTACCATGGGTGGAACTTGGTGGCAAAATTACTATCAACTGTGCCAAGACAGGTTTTACTAGTCTAATTGAATTTCACACTAAAGTAAGTCAGGGCTACAGCATTTGTGTTATATTTTTGTAAATGACCATTTGTATATAATGCAAACTGTAAACATAGCACTGAATTAGACTTTGTTTTTACTTGAAAATACGTTTCATACATTTTGTTTTAGCCATTTTACGGAAGCAAGAAACACAGAGTTACTGCACAGATTTTTGAGCCCAATGATAAAAAACCATTTGTTAACATTGAAGGAGAATGGAATGGAATCATGTATGCTAAATGGGTATCAGGGGTAAGTTCTTTTTATAAACATGATATAATGATCTAAATATAGAGATATAAACATATATATAAATAAATTGTTTGAACAGCGAAAGTAGGAGAAATCATATGTAAAATTGAGCTCATGGTTTGGATCAGGTTAGCATAATTAAATTATTAAATATGCTCAAAGAAGAAAAAGAGACAACTTATTTTTTAGCCAGAGGCAGTGTTAAAGGACAGAATCTCTGTAGACATGGTTCAGAAGAAATGGTTCTTTAAGCTTTAAAGGTGAGATAGTAGTTGAATATAGTTTTTATTAGGTGTAGAAAGTTATAAAGATAGCGTTGTTAAATATATAAAAGATTATTAGGCAGGTTGAATATTAACACAGAATGTACATACCTCGCTTGAATCACTATTTCCGACCACGGCCATATTTGTTATTTTTTAACTCTGATTTATGATTTATTGTGATACATTACAGGATCATTGTTTATCATTGTAAATCAGCAAAGTCACTGACAAGAATGCAACTTAGTTTTCCTAAGGCCAGAACAACATTTTTATTAGCAATGAATAATTCAGTTGTTATTTAACACAATTTCTGTTTTTAAATTGGTGTTGTTTCAGAATTCATTGTTTTTTATCAACCAATTAGTTGGAAGTCCGTTTTTAAAATAGGACTTTTATTTTATATCTATTTGTATGTGCTACACTATTAAAATTTTGAACTTTATAATGTATCAATAAAAAATGAAATTTAATGCATGAAAATATGGGTATTAAAATATAGTAAGGCTTTTTAATATTTTTTAAGCAAATCAATAACTTTGTCATAGACATTAAAAAAAAAAAATCCAAAGTTTTACTATTGTTCAAATGGAAAAAGTCTATGGCTTCAAGCCACCATTCTTGTTACTGGCTTTCATTTTTTAGACTATTGTATAAGACTTTTGAAATTGCGATGAACATTCTGTGTAATATATTTTCTGTGGACTGTTAAGAACGTGTAGTGAATATAATAGTGAGACTAATTATTGAAGCCACAATTTTTTTTCTGTTCATTATTTCAATTAAAGACGATTTTGCTATTACATATATATCATTGAATATAGTCCATTTGTAATGAGCACTTGTCATCCCCTGAGATGAACACACTAAAAAGTTTTTTGGCTGTACCTCCTCATCTGTTATAAAAATCATTTAATGCAATGTTGCATTGAAAATATGGCATTATATTTCGCTATAATGTTCTTTTAAAAAAAATTATTTCAAAGTAAGCTTATAACTTTTATATCTGATTTCTTCTACAGAAAAATGAAGTATTTGTAGATACTAAAACGTTGCCAATTATAAAAAAAATTGTTCGACCACCAGATCAGCAAGGACCCTTAGAATCGAGAAAGTAAGCGTTCAAATGTTACTCTTTCATAAAATGGAAACCTTTATTACTAGTAAACAAAGACCCGGTACCCGGACCGACTGGTAGGCATGCAGTTGGAGTTGAAAATGGTGATATATATATATATATATATATATTTGAGCGCGTTAACAATCAGTCTATATACAAAAATAGCATGTCTATGTAATCAAAGTGGCCCCAAAGGACATGAACAGATTATTGTAGCCAAAATACATTTGAGATGAGGGACACTTAATAATACATCAAATAAAGTTCATATGCTATATAGTTAATCCCAAAGAAAATAATCCTCATTATGGGTACAGAAGCTTAGCATAAAACAACCCCCGACGATTAAACTCTGAATCTAACACCCAACTATAGCCTACATAATTTGCGCACACAACACCATATTCATTTAAAAATCTTAATTCATTAATATTATTTTAAAGGACTCATTTCCAAACAGTTCTTCATTTTGTTTTATCATGTTCAACATACAAACGTAACACTGGTTTATTGATTTTTTAATTTCCGCGGATGTGTGACGCAAAACACACCACCTCTCATCTCTTACCCCGCTTGCAGTTTTTTGGAATTCCCCAGACTATTTTTAGCCGCAGAAGTTATAAACACGGTCGAACGTATGCCCAGGTTAGACTATTATGTATTAGATAATAGATACTTGTAACATCAAACCTCAGCTTAAGAGCATAATTTGTTCCAGAGAGGCTCTCATAATCTAAAAAAAAAACACTCATATCCACTAAGAGAAGCTGATTATTGGTTCCAGAAAATTTAAAAAATGTATGCATATAAATGAATTTAAAAAAAATAATTTTTTGTTTTTTAAATTTAATATCTAGTCACCTATCCAGTGACACTAGTTTTTACCTGCTTTGAAAGAATTTCACAAAATTAGAAATTTCATTGTGTTAAACAGATTCATTGCTCACACTGCTTTGCTTCACTAGTATGATGTTACCATTATTATGCATACTCACTTAATTTTCTTCATGGAGGACATTGCTGCAGTTACTATACAGTAATAACAGTTACTAATTTTCAGTTAACAATATCCACTTACATATATGTTGACTATGCATGTGAAACATAAATCCAATTTTAAAGGATAAAAAAATGTTTGCTTGTATTGCAAGGCCTTGTTACGAAAATCTAAGGACATTATTTTTTTTATTTTGCTAGTCTTGTAAAACACTCAGCAACCAAGTTACTCGTAAACTGAATTTGGACTATTTTATTAAATAGAAATGTTAGTATTTTTCTGTTTTGGTGTGTCCCTAAGCTACTGTGGATTAAGTTTGAAAATGTGACTCTTCTTATAGATCTTATTGCCAGCAAGTTGGTGCTGACACTCATGTATAGCTATGTAACCTTCAATAATATGTCCAATCTTCACAGTATCTATATATATATATTTCTCCTCTTCGAGACGCAAGACGTAGCTGGAAATCACGATAGTGAAAAAAAAGCAAGCATTTGACACCACTATAGTTTGCTGGGAGACGAGGGCTGGGTCACAGCGAGGTTGAAAAAAAACCCCACTATATTATGCTGGGGGGAGGGAGGGGTGGATAGAGGCAGACACAGTGAATTGTCACAGACAACCACGCATTGTTTCACCAGCAAGTGCGTTTTTTTTTTTTTATAAAACCAGATTATTTTAATTTCTTTTATGACGTTTTGTCAAAATAACACTATAGTCTGCAGGGAGACGAGGGCTGGGTCACACAGCAAGCGACAGCGGGGAAAAAAAACCCAGTAATTATTACATCAGCTTGCAAGACTATTTATAGCTGGGTTCAGAATGGAGGGATGTCACAGATAAATTTAAATTTTTCTGATTTCTTTTATAAAACCAGATTATTTTAATTTCTTATATGACGTTTTGTTCTTTTATATAGTGAAATAAATTAAGCGAATGATACGAGCGCAATGGTGGTTGTACAATACTATTTTATGTCTAGACAGCTCCAATAATTTTTAAAACAGTATTGTTTGGTCGTAATCATTTTCAGGGGCGGACCTAGACAACTTTGATGGAAGGGAGGGGGCAAAACTGAAATGTTAAAATTATAGTCCGTCCGCCCGTCTTAGAACAAAAAATATTTTGATAATTTAATGATGTCTTACCTAAACTTGCCCCTCGTTAAATACGCCCTTGATCATGTTTTTATTTGCTCTAAATACGAAACTGTTTCATTTATCCCCCGTCGCGGTAAATTCTGAATCCGTTTAACCGCGGAAATGAGGGAATGCTGAATGAAAAAAATAAACAATAAAATTAAAAAAAAACAAGTTGCTGGAAGGTACCAGATAGTGACCATAATGTCTGCACATGATAGGTCAAAGTTCAACTTTGTTTACTATGTATTTTTTCCGAAGATGTCAGCCTGTTATTTTGTTTGATTGCTTATTTAAAAATATAATTACAGTAATTATATTGATTGATACGGCGGCGTATGTTACGACGCGGGATGGCTAGTCTTGTTTAGTTAACTTCATAAAGTTTAGTCTTAATTTTTTTCATATGCAAGCTATATGATTCAGTTTCTCCTCTTCCCTTTCATTCATCCACCTTTTCTTTTCAGCCTACGTCAGGACTTCATTCTCTATCTAAATTTCCCTCTTGAGGACTGGTATCTAAATCTTTATAGGTATCTTAGCCAACTCATTTTCAATACTTCTCCACTGTTACACGTGTCCTCTTAGATCCTATAAACCACCAATGGCACAGTTTTTGCAGTGCCCATCTTTCATCACCATAGTTGATAGTGCAATGACAGTGGAGGCACCACAGGAGATAAAGTGGAGACTTTAACCATGACTGAAATAACCATTGGTCCTCACCAGAGATCAAACCAGGAACTCTCAGGTCAACAGTCGAGCGCTTTACCACATGACCATCCGTCCCTTTTTTTTCACTGCTTGCTGGATAACTTAAAGAATGACAAGCACATTACATCTGTTCTATACTTGCAAACCAGATCAAAAGTTTGGGGGAAAAAATAGAACTAAGTTGTATCTATGCTAATCATATAAGATTATTTTTATCTTTTACCTGCAATAGTAATCTCAATCTTTTGAGATGTTATGGTGATGCTCAATCCAGTCATAGTTTCCAAGTTTAAGAAATTCATAATTTTATTGTGGAAGACTTTCATCCGCAGAGGGTTACACATTGACAGGTTCAAGAAGTTCCAATAAATTGTTCAGCATGGATCCTTTGACAATTATTGGATTATGGGAATGAGAAATCAGTTCTTCAAAGTGACTCTCATATTCATGGATATATTAGCAAAACTCACGTAGATGCAGAGTATGAGAACGTATGAAATTTACAATGTTTACAATAGTGTTCATAATGTCCTCAGGGGACGGATGGTCGTGCTGTGTAGAGCGCTCGACTGTCGACCGGAGGGTCCTGGGTTCGAATCTAAGTAAGAACCTTGGGATTTTTTCAGGTCCTGGTGATAGTCCCCAAGTCCACCCAGCTTTAAATGGGTACCTGACTTAAAGTTGGGGGAGTAAAGGCGGGTGGGCGTTGTGCTAACCACACAATCCCTTCATCTGCAGAGGTTATAGAAACAGATGAATTCTACACTTCATCTGCCCCGATGACCCGTTAGGGTTAAGGGAACTTTACTTTACTTTCATAATGTCCTGCTGAATGGAGCGGTGCCAGGTTCTGCAAATGAATTATACATGACTATCGTTTAATGTTTCATAATGATCTTACAGCAGAGTTATGACTTTTAACTTTTCTAGTCATCGAGGCTTTCCACTGGCTGCAAATGACACACCCCCCTCCTTCCAACTGCACTCATTGCTAACCCATAAGGTTTTCCACTGGCTACTAAAAGCCACATAAACTGTTCAAAAATTATTTTTTTTTTGTTTTTTTGTTTAGATATGTTAATGTTTTCACTTTGTTAATGACGTTTTCTTGACTAATTCAAATCAATGATTAAAAAGAACTACTTAAAAAGGCATTAGTTGAAGTATTTCATCTTTACCGTAAAATAGCTATAATAGATAAGTCAGTTTCTATATATATATTGTTTGTGTGTGGAAGGCTCTTTAATAAATATATAATGATAAAAATATTTAGATGCCCATTAAAACTTGATTAAAACATAATTGATTTTTTAAATTGTCTTTATTTTGAACAGATTATGGCGTAATGTGACATTCTACCTCAAGGAAAAACGTGTTGATGATGCAACTGAGGAAAAACATAAACTTGAACAAAGACAAAGAGATGAGGCCAAAGAGAGAAAAGAACAAGGCAAAAAGTGGGAAACTCAGGTAACTTTCTTATTTAGTCTATTCATTCATGTAATGGTATCTAGGTCTTCAGCAAAAAAAAATAATTTTCGATTTATACATTTTGAGAATTTAATATTGAGAAAAAAAATTTTTTAGTGCTGTAAATGGCAAAAATAAATAATGAAATGTGTCCTTATGTTTCAGTATTTTCAGGAAGTAGGTGAACACTGGGTTTACCATAACCCATTGGTGAAGAGACTAAAAAGTAAAACACCTCAGACACAACGTAAATGCCCTACGTAGAAACTGAAACTTAACTCTTGACTGCTCTGTTATTTGGAACACTTTGAGAGCGGGACCGAACCGCAAGACCAGATGTACATTATGTGCTATTTACTTTCCCATGTTTTTTTTTTCCTTTACAAGGAACATTATTTTGTCTATAATAAGATATTCATTACTTAGAAGTTCATTTTACTAAGAAAAACAGGTTGTTTTTTTTTAATCTATCTCCACTTTATATATATCAGTGCAGTTAATGAATCAGAAGTTCTCTATTTTTTAAACTGTTTTAATTGAAATTACCGTATTTCCCCATGTATAAGCACCCCCTTTGTATAAGCCACTCCCCCAATTTTCGGACTGTGAAGTTTTGAAAAAAATATTTTATTAGAGAAACAAGCTATAAAGAAAGAAAATTTACAAAGAAACAAAATTCAGGATTCATAATAATCACTCATACACTCATCATCATACACTTTTTGGGCTTGAAAATTTTGAGAAAAAAGGGGTGGCTTATACATGGGGAAATACGGTATCTTTGCATTTGGTTATTTTTATTTCCCTCTACAAAATTTTAGGCAAACTTGTTTAGCCTACTATTGGTGTAATTTACTCCCCATTTCTTCAAGATTCTCTATACAGTGTGTGTATTTGTTTCCTTTGTATGTTGAAGACTTAGGATTAACTTAACAGTTTGAATCTAATTTAAAGAAATCTTAAAAAAAAAATCATTATCTGTGGAGCTATTTACTTTATTTAAAATGTTCGTATTAGCAGTACTTAATGTTGCAATTCATTCTAGAAATAAGAACATTTGGTAGTACCAGGTTGATTGATTGTTGTTGAACACTGGTAAGAATGGTAGTAAAGAAAATGTAAACTTTTAAAAAACAGGATTATTTTTTTTTAGCATTTGCTTAATATTTAGTCATCTAAAAATGTCTCCTGTTTAAATAGCTTTTTCTAGTCTTCCAATCATTAAGTGTTTATTTGAACAGCTCAGTTTATGTTATTTTGGCTGCAGCTCTGTTTGCATCAGTCAATCTGGCATTCCTTGAAACTCTTTCATGTTGAACCATTATTTCAACAGTATTTCATATGATGTGAATATGTGTGAAACTTTTTTTTATATTAAAAAAATACATTTATTGTACATTATTATGCAGAACTTTTACTGTTTTGTCTCGGGTATTAAGAATGTGGTTTTATTTCATTACAGATTGTTATGTGATATCTTGCACTAGTACAAAATATCATTCTGCATATATTAAGTTTCTATTATCTACTGATAAAAAAATGTGAAATGGTAAAAAAATCTATACTTTCCTGCTATCAGCTTTTGCATGAAGTACAACTTAGTGTAAATTTAGCATGAAATGTCTATTGATTAACATTTTTCAAAAGAATACAGTTGTTTAGTCTGTTTACAGCATTTATGAAAACTATGCATCTTATTGTTAAATTTGATTGGTAAAAAGAAATGTCTAATAATTCCTTTTAATAATGTATACGCTTGTAACCTGATTGTATTCCAGTGCTACAACTTTGTGATAATGTGTAAATACATTGCTATTTGAAGTGTCAATTTGTTTAGTACTTTTTTTTCCAGAATAATGATTCATTATTCAGATTAATTAATCAAGAGAAATTTACTCTGATTTTTATTTCTGCTTAATTAACATGTTTTGAAATAGTAGCATGCTTAATAGAACTCTGGTAAGAGAAATTTTTTTTTTGATGAAAGACATTTTCAAGCTCTACAATTTTTGTGATGGTGGTTTCTTTTAATTGACTGCAGTGATTTTGAACAATAGCAAGCAAGTTCATTTTCGTCCCCAATACTTATCCCTTGTTCTATACTACCTGCATATTTCAGAGTAAATTAGAAGAGAATGTGTGATGCTACTAAATATAGGCCAGTAACTGAAAGCTGGAGTAAGCCGCTTTATCCTGTTCAAAACTTTGCTATTTGATTTTTAAAAAAATGAGCCTCAATTTGTGAGAATTAAAAGTAAAATAAACAAACATATCAATTTTTTTCTTGAGTGATTTATAACAACTAGAGTAATTTGCTACTTGCTTGGAAAATGTAACTCCTTAAAAAAAGGTTTTTTTTTTCACATTAGAATTAATTTGAAACTCTTTATCATTTTATATTGCCTTGCTTTTATAAAAAAAAAATGGTCATTCAGAAGAATGAGAATGCTTATTGAGGTTTCTATCATATTATTTCTATTCTGTTCAATGTTTTATAAAATTATGAAGAGAAAATTTTCATTGGTTGGTCATTTGATTGGTTAATCATTGGGTTTGGGAATGGTTACTTTTCTGTTTATTGGAAGCACTTTGATGATTTTGTTGAAATGTATCCATAAGTTTTAGGATTTATCTGACTTATAAACATACGGCATAAATAATTGATAGTATTGAAACACTTAAAACTTAACTTTTTATTTCACTTTAACATTCCTTTCACTGTTAATGATGGAAGATTTTGTGACTATTTTTGTTAAATAGTTTAATGAGGCTGCAACAAATCAATTAAAATTATTGGTAAATTGTCACTATGGTGCTTGCCAATTTCTATACAGATTTAAACATTTTAATATGTTCTTGCTGCATTTGAAGAATGCAATGAAAATGTTAATTTCTAAACCAAGATTGGTTACAGACATAAACATTTATACGTACAGACACAAACATTTATACGTTACAGGCAAACATTTATATGTTACAGACACAAACATTTATACGTTACAGACATAAACATTTAATCTTTGATGAATTAAAAAAAAGAAAAGAAACAAAACCTGCCAAGAATAAAAAAATTATTAATTTTACATATTTTTCTCTAAGGGCCATGAGATGATTATAATAATCTATTCTATCACCGAATGAAACTGAAATATACATAGACGTTTAAGTTGTTTTACTGTTTTTTCCCCCGTAGAATTTTAGCTGTTAGGTAGTAAATAAACATATATCAAAACATCCAAATGCATCAATAAATTAAATATAAAATCGTGTGCTAGACAAAAAAAAAATACAAAACAAGAAATATTGTGAAACTGCTAATGAAAGCATTTTATTTATTCATAAGATAGCCAGCCATGAATTGTTATGTTTTAAATAATTACTATTAAATTTTCATAATTGACTCCCTCTAGTTAACTTGTATTACACTGTACAATCTAATATTTTATAAGCTTTGTAAGAATGACATTAAGTACTGGATGAAATATCTTGTCAAAGAAAAATCTTAAGAAAAATGAATCATGAATGAGAAAGTAATTACTTAGTAATATATAACTAAGTTATAAAAAAATGTGCTTATGAAAATAACTAGCGCGAAGTTGAAACAAAATGAAATATTTTTAAGTCTTTTGTAAAATTATACAAAGTAAACAACATAAAATACAGACTTGTTAAAAATGATGTGGACAAAAAACAACTCATTATGACCCAATTACTGATTAAACAAATGAATTCTTAAAAAAACATTCAGCCAGAAAACTTAAGTTACAGCTGATAAGAATAACATTTGATTTGAAAGCTTAAAATACATGTAATTATAAATTGATTGGAAAGCTTTATAATTGTGAAAAGTATTTTCTGAAACAATAAAGTAATATTAAAATGAAACTCAACAAATCAACTTTTATAGTTACGTGTATTAGGAACTGCTGTGAATAAAACTTTAAAAAAAAAAAATTAAACAAATTGAATCTACTTTCTACTAAGAGACACAACATATAGAAAATTAAAAAAATATGATTCAACAAAAAAGGTTAACTAAGACTTTGTAACAGACTGGAATGGTTTGATTATTTATTTTAAATAATTATATTTATATAATATTTGAACTTTGATTATAAAACAGAAGAAAATAACATAATAAAGTAGTTTCTATTTTCTTTACCTTTATTACAATAAATTTTTTGTATACAGCACTACTTCCATCAGAAGCAAAAACAAAAAAGTTCACATATACATATGAATTAATCATAAATTTGTAAACTAAATTAGGGCAATTAATATATTTTTCTTCTTAAATGAGATTCTAAAATAAAATCCAATCTAATGCACTTGTAAGTCAGGTAATAAAAATAAATTCAGATTTCAAATGCAGCATTTATCAATGAAAACACAGTTCAGCTCAATATTATAGTTATGTACATAAATGCAACATCTAATGCTTATGCATATTAACTGACATCTTATTAAACTGCTACTCATAATATATAGATCAGCATACAAACACAACCTAAAAAACACAAAAGTTCCAAAAAAAAAAAAAAAAGAGCAACAAGCAGTATAATAGAAGACAGTTGCAGAAATGAAATCTTCATAGTTTGTGGAGACGAGCTACTGAGAAAAAAAAAAAGGTGCAGCATATGGAAGTGAGCTATGTACAAGGTGACAAGTATATTCAAAGTATTTACATTCAGATGTGAACTATGGCCACTGAAGAAGCTTATCACTCAAAAATTTTGTTTTTCTTGTAAGGCATATATTAATTACAACTTTTTAAGGCAAACAATCTTATTAAGCAAAAAAAAAAAAAAATACAACAATTGGGTTTCTTATCATTTTCTGAACTTAACAATTAGCCAGAATTAAAAATGTGTAAAGATGGCCATATGCTAATGAGTAATAAAAAAATGCTAATTAAATACAAGGAATTCACTATAAATTTATCAGATATTTGAAAAATTTTTCTTCTTAAAAATTTGTGGGAAAAAAAAAACGGCACAGTTCTTACATCAATCAATAGAAAAATGACAAAATGAACATTTTGAAAAATTTTTTAAACATTTTTTTATTTAAATCAAAAATGATGTTTATTTCACTGGCATTTTCTAAAATGAATAGGTCCTTCTATAGGTCTTTAAATAGGTCCTTCAATAATATAAAAGGTATCCTCAAAATTACCCCAATGGATGAAAATAAAAAAAAAATGAATTAATTATTGTTTTAAATATTCAACATTCTGGAGATAATTATTCAAATTTGTATTGTCCTACTATAGCAGGGAAAGTTTATTTGTTTTTAATTTAAAAAATGCCACTACATATGCATTTTTGAATTTAGATTAAAAATTTAGTCATGGTACATTTCGAACAGTTGTATCTGTTTTTAAATAGTAAAATGTAACTACCAAATATATGTATGATATTTAATTACCATGAGGGAAAAAAAAAATGACAATGAAAATAATGTATATTTTGAATAAACAATCTCACTTGATTTATTTATACATCACAGAAAGCCATCTTAACAATTTAAAAAAAGAACAGAGGAAACAGTGGAAATTGACTTCACAGGTGTATAAAGTATATAATCAACATGCTGGTAAGAAAAGAATGCTCTAGATAAAATATCAATACATGAAATAAAATATTAATGATCATGTGCACATCACTCATGGAAAAATAACTGTCACAACCCTGACTTATCTGAGCAAACAAACAGCTGAGCGGCAAGCTTGGAAAACCTTTCACAGAATGGACAACCTTCCATGTACAAAAGCAGTTATATTTTATTAATATTTATAATTTACCTCAAAAACATTTATTTTTAAATATTAAGCCTTGTTCATTTTTGGGTCAGTTATGGCGCTTTTTACCAAAATTAAATGTACTATGTTGAAATAACACACCTCGGCCTTGGGTACTCCCTGTTTACACCCTATTACTCCCAGCATGCAACACATCTAAAACTGTCAAAATAGATTATGTTGCAATTATCTATTATTAAAAATGGAAAAAAAAATGTTCAACCAAAAAATCATTTCCCCATTTAAAAAAAAATGATTCTGAGAGGAAAAAACAAAAATTTTTTAAATGAGTCACATATTTGTTTGGTATCTCCCAAGTAGATTACCTGCTCGGCAAGAGACAATTCACAAGATTTAATTTTGCTGTTGTTAAAAATTAAATCAAATTATATTTCAAAAGTTATATTAAAATAAAAAAACCTCCTTTGTTTTCCTAATGAATGAATCATAAATTCTTAGGTGCCGTAGAGTAAACATACCAAAAAGGAAAAAAAAAACAATTTTGAGCTTGAGAAAGTTAAATTATTGAAGCAAATTTTAGGAATGGTTCAAATAAGTTCCATAAGTGGGAAAAAAATTACAGGGAATTGTTTAAAAAATCCAATAAGGAATGGTTGAAGAACACTGGAATGTAACACTCATACTTTTCACTTACAAACAATACAAAATGGAATTAACACAGCCATTAAACAAGATAAAATGAATATCAAGTCACAAATATCTGTGCCCTGATGTGAAAGCTTCTGAAAAAGGAACGTTTCTAAACAGTGACATAAGACAACTATTTAATGACAGCAGACAAAAAATGGGATGCAGAAATATAGAATTTTTTCAATTTTTTTACACCGTATTTAGGTTTTTTAACAAAGGACCACTTATTTACATCAACTAAATAATTTAAATTATTTAACTTTGAAAATGTACAGAATTTTCGCATTTTCAAAGTTAAACAAAAAATAACTGCTAAAACATTATAATAAAATGTTTAAACATTAGCCATAAAGACAAATTTATTCTTGGTCCATATAATCTTGCACAACCTGGTACAAAAACTTGTATTGCTCCTATAAAATATAGTAGAATAAAGGGTTTAACATTTATTATACTGCTCCTATAAAATATAGTAGAATAAAGGGTTTAACTTTTATTATATTGCTCCTAAAAAATATAGTAGAATAAAGGGTTTAACATTTATTATATTGCTCCTATAAAATATAGTAGAATAAAGGGTTTAACATTTATTATATTGCTCCTATAAAATATAGTAGAATAAAGGGTTTAACTTCTATCATGTTAGTCATTTTAATTATTTAAAAATGATGAGATCACAGGATTATTTAAAACCTTTTAGTACAATAAAAGAATCCAAAAAAAAAAAAAATCTTACCAAATTTTCAATTAGCTGTGGCCTGTTAATTCGAATCTGTTTGACAGTTTGATAGACATCTACTTCATAATCTAACTCAAGTCTTTCTAAGAGAAGACTAAGAGCAACAAAAACACCGCTCTTACTAGCACCGTTCCTATTAAAAAAATTTTTTGTATACAAATTTGAAATAGTATGCATTAAAAATAATACATTAGATTTCACTATGCTTAAACTACAGCAACATTTTTCTCATTGACATAATTTTTTTTCCTTTGAGTAAGTTGACTTTAAGTTACTATTATATTCATGTTTAAAACTTTGATAATAACTGTAATTACAATTACAACTATCTAAATACAAACAAAGAAACAATTTAAAACTAACATGCAGTGTACAGTGATTGGCCCTTTGCTATTCTGCTTCAACCAATCATTGACTAGACGGTGAAGTCGGAGTAAAGGATTCACAGAGTTAGGGACAGTCTGGTAATCAGGCCAGGACTTGAACATAAACTGTTTTATTGCTCTCTCTTCACCCTGCAAAATAGACACATTCATGAATAATCAAAATGAACAAAAAATTTTATAAGTGAGCTAAATGAGGTTTTTGTCATCAACTAGTAAAAAAACAAAGGCCCGGTACCCGGACCGGCAAGTAGGCACGCAGTTGGAAGTAGAAAATGAACATTATAAATATTACATTATCTTGCGATATACATACAAAATTCGTTTACATTAAGATTTAGATTGTGGAAAATAATATACAAATATTAACTTAACGTTTTCTGTAGATATTTCTCCAAGATCACTTCTCATTTAATAACAAACTGAACACCATAAATATTTCATTATTGTGAGATATACATATGAAATTCGTTTCAGTAACAATTCATTCATGGATAGTAACACAGAAATTTAATGGTGTGATTTCTGTTGTTATCGTTCCTAAGATCGCAATCAATGCCTCATGGTATTGATCGTGGCGGTCAAACATATTATTACGTTGGGTTGGGGGCTTGCTCACCTCGTCACTCAACATTTGGCAGGACCAATGTCATAACTGGCAGCTAAGTAGGGAACATCTTGCTTGGCTGATGTTGGGAGACGTATCATGCCTATTATGTAGCATGCAGTAACTGTTTCCGCCATCTTTGTATTATATATGCCGCCATCTTGTGTGACAGACATGATTTTGTGTGACAGACACGATCTTGTGTACAGACATGATCTTGTGTGACAGACATGGGATTGCCAACAGAGCAAGAAAGGATTTTTTGTATTATGGATAATTTCTATGAATCTAAATTCACTTCTCTGTTAGAGAAATGTGTTCTACAAAGACTATCAACTATCTACAAAGTGCAAAAGATCTGCATTTCTATGATTTTCATTACAAAAGTTTTTTGTAATGCAAAACATCCACTGAACAATGGTGAAATACAGATATAAATTACCAAACAATTTTAACTTCTTTCTTCATTCAAAGAATGTTCTAAATTAATTATAAACCAAATTTAATCAGGAATATTTGATATAGACATCTGGCTAAATAGAAAAATGTGCATTAACGCTCAAGAACTTTGTGAAGTATAACAAAACATTATATAAAAGATAATAACTAATTAAATTTAATTCTAATTAAGTTAATTTTAGGTGGAAAGAATCGGCTAGACAGAAAATTTTATAACAATAAGTTGTATGCAACTTAAATTTAATTTTATATTAACATCAAATTTTTTAAAGTTATTGTGAACAATTATTTTTTATTCGAACCTAAATGAATCAATGCCTTTACTCAGCCATTTCTTTTTTTTAACATTGCGAAAGCTGAAAAGTTACCGAATCTTTTTTAATCTGTAATAACATTTTTATAAGATGACCTGTCTGAGAAAAAGAAGCCAAACTGAGATAATCCATAGCAAATGCACTGGTTTGAGGTAACATTTCAACTCAAATGATCAAAAATAAAATTTTTTTTTTTTGCTATTAAACCAACCTTATCAAGGTGGCTAAGTTTAAAGATTCTGATAGTAACATCATGATCAGCATCCGAAGAGGACAGTAATTCAACACTTAGTGGACCATGTGTTTCAGTATATCCATATTCTTCTGGCCAATACAGTGCACATGTCTGATGAATAGAATATCATTCAGTTATTATATTGTTCGATTCATGACTGTGTAAATACTCACTGTATAAATAATGATGGTATAAATAATGATGGTATAATGACTGTATAAATGATGCCTGTATAAATAAGCTTGCATTAATATCGACTGTTTAAATTATGTCCAAATTTAACTAATAACTGTGGAATGTCTGTTGTTTAACATTAACCGAGTCTTTTATGAACATAATTTACATCCAAACATGAAAAAATATTCCAGAGTTGAAAAAAAGAAACATTTGAATTATCAGCCAAAATGACATGTTATGTAACAGTTACTTTAAAAAATAAAGTTTCTACTAATTAATTCAGTTTCACCTTATCATTTCTGTCAAACTCATTCAGCATGATAATAGTATCTGATGAAGTGTCATACAGCATGCGCCAAAAGTCTGGTACAGTTGTTGGTAGGGGCATCTGCGTCACTATGAATTGATCTTTCTGAGTGTAGCCCTAAAAACAGAATAAGCATTTCAAATAGTTAAAAGTCCAAGAGAACACCTTATAACACTGTTAAGAAAAAAAAAAAATAAACCTATTGCTGTAATTGTTTTTAAAAAAACAACAACTAAAAACAGTAAACTAAATGATACTTCTTTAAACGAAACAAACATACAGATAAATAAACAGCATTGATATACTCATTGCAGCCCTCAACTGGTGTATAGAGATATGGACGACTGCGATTTGCTGAGGAAACAATAAATTCAATTTCAAAATTGATCTCTTATGAAAAAAAATCTAATGTCTATGGCTAATTTTGTAACTTTGGTGTAAGGAACAATTATGGGTATTATTCAGCCCTGCAGCAATTATATGTGAGTTATAATAGATCTCTATACAGTACTTACCAGGCAAAATATTTTTAAATCTATTTTTGGACATATTTTGCTCTTGAAATGCAGTGGAACATTCTTCTCTCTCAATAGTAGGTGATAAGAGTTGTAGAACCTAAGAAATGAGCAGCAATGCAAATCAATAGAATTTTAATGATTACCTATGATTCGGTTGTTTCCACATTTAGGATTTAAATGACAATAAATTTTAAACATAGAAACATATATTGCTCACATTATGCTGTTTTTCCATTTGAGACATTTGATCTCCGTCAGAAATAAGCATTTTTTCATAGACTGTATGAAAAGCAGACCGTGATACTGTTGTATTACCTGCCATCAAAGCTTCCAGAACTGCATCATAAACAAACACATATTGCTCCTGTAAAATAAGTATCAACTACATTAACTAGGATTGAAATGAAACAGTGCTCTATAAGAATCAACTACATTAAACGAAACATCATTAAAGGATTATTTAATTGCTAACCAAGTTTATATTTCATTTTTGTCTAAGTAAAATTATTTGTTACATTTTACTGATACCAAATGGATGATGATCATAGTTTTTTCCAAAAATTGATTTTTATGTTAAAAAAACTATCACAGACTACCAAAAATGTTATTTTTAAACACAAAATATGCTGTCTATATTGAGATTATCAACTGTTATTAAGATGATTTATTGGTCAAAGGCAATAATGAATTAGTTATCACGAAATGTGAGCAAAGTTTGAGAGTGCCATAAAACTGAGCCATTAATTAATGCAATTTTTAAGTTATTTGGTACAATTTTTACCAAAGTCTGTATCATGTTCACTCTGTTAGCTCTCATTAACTGGGCACATCTGAGTACATCTACTTGGCTTTCTGTTAATGCTTGATCCAACAAATAATTCAATGCTATGAAAGTACCAGTGCGGCCAATACCAGCACTAAATCAACGAAAAAAAAAATATCTTTGATGCGAATATTGTGAACAGCAATAAAATTTAATTTTCAATCTATTATTGTCAAAGTAAAGTGAACTACATCAAAAGATCATATAAACATTTGTGCTGAATTAAAAACAGAGAGGCATAAATACTAAAGAAAAGAAAAAAAATAAATTCAGAATAAGAAAAAAAGTGTATTATGCAAACAACCAATGCTAACCTGCAATGAGAAAGAACAGGTGCTGTGTCTTCTGGTTTAAAATTAATGACTTTTCTTCTAAAAGCTAAAAGTGTAGTAGGGTAAGTGGGTGCTCCATGGTCAGACCAGGTGGTAAAGTGAAATTGCTTAACTATACGACTGTTTTCCATTTCCTATAAAATTACATGCAAGGATTTTAAAGTTAACTTCCACATTCAATGTTCTTGTTTGAATTTATTTTATTGTAACAACTAAATGTTTCAAATTATTACATCTACTTAACAGTTATCTTCAATAAATAAAATATTATAGCAGTGAAACTTTATTACCTTGGATAGTTCAAAAGTTCTAATAATGAAATCACTATATTTAGTAACATTGACATGAAGTACTGTCAGGTCTCCATACTTCTGACTTCCTTCATCAGGCCAGTATTGCTCACATTTTTTCTGACAAATTGAAAAAAAAAAAAAAATTCAGTTAAATGAATGACCTTCAGAAAAGATTACATGGATGTGTGCTGACAAAAAGAAATGTCAGGGTTTCATGTAAAGTCTATTATCATGGTACTACAGAGCAAAATTTACCATGCTTGAAGTCTATTCCGCTTAAGAATTATATAATAATAGATAGCAGTTTGTAAAAGTTATAATGACACACTAATGTAACAGTTGTCTACTAGTTATAAATGAAAAAAATGTTCAGACAATTGTGACAACTGCAGTAACAGAAATGACAACACATTATTTTTTAATTTGCCTTTAACTTATATCATTTACATTCATTACGCACATAAAAAACATCAACTCCATAAAAAGAGAGGAAAATATATTAAAAAAAAAAAGCATTTTCTAAACATATGTAATTACAGTGAAAGATCGCTCTAAAATTTTTTTTCAGTAAAATTTATACGGTGAGAACCAACAACATTTTGTCCAGGTCTCAGTGGTGAAAAGTCCCTCAAGTGAAATGACATGATCAGCTTCCATCCATCCCCCTACCCCAAACCATATGATCACATACTACTGCAGAGATACAGTTACAATGGTAATCAAAGACAAACACCTGGGAGGTGCTGGTAATGTGCTCGGCCTCTCCACATGGACACAGATCAGTTTAGTCAACATAATTATATCATGTTGTTTGGGTCCATTCACTTATTGCACAAGGAACCCCCCCCCCCCCCACAACTCCCTACAACGCTTTTTAAGCTTTTTTCTATTGTCCCCGTTTTGTCTGTCTGTCATCACCCTAGATCTCAACAACCATAAGTCCTAGACCCATGATGTATATATCATTTTGTAGGCCAAGAAATAGCTTTTTTCCATTTCGCGATCTGACCTCTCAGGGCCGTAAAAGGGGCCTTATAAAGTACCGTTTTTTACTATATAAGCTATATTAATAATGGACCGCCCTATATCTCAGCAACCATAAGTCCTAGACCCATGATGTATATATCATTGTGTAGGTCTTGGCCTGCCAAGTGTACATCAAAAGTCCATTTTGCTTATATTTTAAATATGAATAATAAAAGCTAATCAAAGGGGCGTAATCATTATTTATTTTTGTAACAGTTATTCAACATGACTTACTTGTCCTTTTAATATCTTTTTTCAGATATATGCATTACACAATTGAATTTATATACATTTCCAAAATTTACAAATATTTACTGAAAGATAACATGAAAATGCGCTAACACGTCCTGTGTTCAGAATGGAACAGGCTTAATTGCTTGTTTTCTTGAACCCCCCCACCCCCACAACTCCCTACAACGCTTTTTTTCCTCAACACTGAGTCAACAGTTTGAAGTAATATATTAAGAGAACCTTACAAGGCTCACAAAGTACAGAAGATGTTCTTCCTTACAAGCTCACAAAGTACAGAAGATGTTCTCCCTTACAAGGCTCACAAAGTACAGAAGATGTTATCCCTTACAAGGCTCACAAAGTACAGAAGATGTTCTTCCTTACAAGGCTCACAAAGTACAGAAGATGTTCTTCCTTACAAGGCTCACAAAGTACAGAAGATGTTCTTCCTTACAAGGCTCACAAAGTACAGAAGATGTTCTTCCTATCCACCCTTATCTTGCTCAAGGCCAATATTCAACCGTCAGTAATTGTAATACATATTTTTTTCTTGCTGAAGTTAAATTGATTTGTCTGCATACTTAAGTGAATTTTTCCCCTTGTGCTACCCATTCCTAACAATTACGTTCATTAGTTGACTGTAAATTACAAAATCTTTCATGAACCCCCCCCCCGCTCAATATCTGTTAAACGTGAAAGCTGTTTTTCCGTGCTCAACTTAAGCTACCTTTAAAACATACAATTTAGGAAAAGAAATATCAATAAGACTTATTTTTACACAATACTGACGGTGAGAAATTTTTCACATTTAAAAAGCAAAAAAAAAATTAAACATTTTCAATACTGAATAATTCCATCCACTGGCATTTGTAATAATGCATCTAAAACAAAACAACAATTTTTTTATTCTAGGTCAAAGTACCTTGCAAGCTTCCATGAGATTGGTCAGCATAATAATCTTGGAGACTTTATGTTGCCACACCATTCTCCAAAAGTCTCTGATCATTATTTTATTTGGACCTGAAAATCATATTTAATCATTTGTAATAATAAATGGTGGTCGCAAACCAGGATCCTGATTAATGAAAAATACCTGTAAACCGGACAAATCTGATGGTTGAAAATACCTGGATTGGATTTAGGGTAAACCAGGATTTTCGATAATTCTTTTATTTTTGGTATTACATCTTTGAAGAAATACCTAGTAGCTGTTGGTAGTTAAAGTTTCGTAATTAAAACAAAACATGTTAATATTTTTGATGGCTAACCTTTTATATCCCAAGTCTCAACTAAGCTGCTGCTGCAATCAAGGAATAGACACAAGTTTTTTGGAAATTATAAACATTTAAAGTGTCGTTAACCATTGATTTTGTCGATCTAGGCATAGTAAGAGAAGGTAATAAATTTGTCTCAAATCTCAACAATATCTTCTCTATCCAAAATACATGTACCAAAATCCTGGTATTTGGAAAATTTCATTATTTTGGTAAAAGATTAAGGTATTGTGACACCTATCTGTGACTGATCAATGAAATCAATAAAATTCTAATCATAAACAACTATGTTATTATTGTGAAAAGTTTAAAGCCTTAAAATGTGAGCAATTAGAAATAATCATTTATAACTTTTCTTTACACAAACAGATAACACACTAGTATAAACAACTTCATTAAACACGAAATGTTTCAGTCAAAACAGTTAAAAAAGCTTAAAAAAAAAAACAACAATAAATGTTTTGAACTATTTTAATTACCTTGAGAAGCTATGTAAGCTTTAGGTCTGGCATAGCCCTGTAGATGTACAACAGGAAAAAAAACAGTTAAAGAAAAAAAACTATTGAATTAAAATCTAGTCAAGTAAAAATAAAGCCGGAAAAGTAAAAAAAACAACTTACATCCATGAAATTTGCATTTACATAATCCGAAAAAGGCTCATTGGGTAAAGGGTCTAATATTACACGTGAGTGATCATCTGAAGACAAAAAAATGTAGCATTTAAAAACACTAAATACAAGTACATGTAACAAAATATTTGATTACTATGTACAACATTAAAGCTATCAACTTTAACAAATAATTTCAATTATAAACATTAAACTGTGAAAAGAAAATACATTATTAAAATTCCCAGTAACTTACAAGCAACAATGTTTCCATATCTGTTCTTCACTTTATTTTCTAGTTTCCTGGCAACTTCACACTGTGCTAGAAGACCCATTGGAAGTTCCTGAAAGTTAAATTATTGGCTTAGTTACACATTATTTTTTAACAATTTATTTTTCTGTATTCATCCATAAAATTAAATAACTAGCTGGGTGATTATCAAAGTTTAGTCTTGACTTTGATGCACCTAATGTATTACTTATTATCAAAATATTATTATGTTTTCCTAGAGGGTGAAAGGTACTACCAATAGCTCAATTTTGAAGAGAAATTCAATTTTTTTAAATGTGAGGTTTAGTTTACTTGATGTATTTATAAATAGTATTCATCAGATAAACCTAAAACTAAAAAAAACATTTCTATAAACAATTAGGATTTTAAAACTAATTTTAGATGTCGATAAAATCTTTTAACACGTTTTTTTTCATATGCATATTTTCTATATTTTGCATGTGTTTATGCTACAAGAAAAAAATATCTTAAGTTATTTAGATATATTATTTCGATTTTCTAGACATGTATAAAAATGAATATGATAGACAGTCAACTGTGTTGGATAGATTTGAAAGTTTAGGTCTTTTGCAAAATAGAAGTTTATTAAGTGCATGACCATAAATTTGTTGAAAATTTAAAGTCAGAAATTAAAATTTTTTTATTATTACAAAGAATATTTATCAAATATCTGCAGTGATACAGGGACTATGTGGTTAGCACAACGACCAGCCACCTTTAGTTCCCCATCTTAAGTCAGGTACTTATTTAAAGCTGGTTGGACTTGAGGGACTTTTTCCAGGAACTTTTCCCCAACCCCCTTAAAATATATAAATATAACAAAATTACACTTAATGAGTTCAATGAATCTAAAGATTAAAAACTTACTAAAGTCTATTAGACAAACCTCAAATTCTCGTTTAAATCCTTCCCAATTATGTTCTTTGTTCTTCAAGATATAACTGAGAAGATCTGAAACTGGGACAGGGCTAGTCTGCTTTCTGGCATTCACATTAACATAAATTGGTTCCCCAGCACCATTGGTCACTTTGTCATCATCATCTCGAAAAAATGAAGGTGGCTCACTTCCTATAGTAACAAACAAATAATGAATTAGCTTTAGCTAAGATATACATGTGAACTTCTTAGCTGAGGAAAATAAGTAAGTTGAACAGATTAGCAATGGATGTGACTCATTACAGAAATATGTGCTAGAAAGTTTACTAGCTGATTAACAAAGAACAGAAATGTTTATTTTAAGAGTACATTCAAGTAATGCTTGTCATAATTAAGTTGCTCAGCTTATTCAGTTTAATTACTCATGGGCTCAAATGAGTTATTAGCGTGTTACTGCAAACACTGGATACTTATTGGTATGAAATTTAAACATTAAAAGCCTCAATGGTGATGGCTATAACGCTCATTATACACACCAACTCTTGAGTCACCTAACAAGTGGCAGCTTTCTTCCCGAGGTAAGGTGTCATCACCATTCTCAACAAATTTTGATTTGGAGACATTTAAGTTTTTATGACGTCTAGTTCTGTAAATGTAGAAATAAATATATTTTTTTAATGTGAAGAAGCATGAATATTCCATCTCAATCAGCAAATTTACATAATGTCTGTCTATGACCCTGAACTTCAAGTCTAGGGCAAACACCTATGCATAGATTATAAGCAAAATAGCAAAAAGTATTGGTTTGCGAATGAAATCTATTCGGCTTTAAGATCGCAAATATATACATGTAATACACATAAACGATTAAAATTTAACCTATTAGTCAATATTTATTTAATTGATGGCTAAGGAAAAAGGCCTATGTAAATCAAACTAATTGAAATTAGTGTACATGTAACCAAGTCTTAATTTGGATTGAGGTCTTAAGTGCTAAAACATGCAATTGTAAAGCCCACTGTTGCAGCTTATTTGTGATATTTGGTAAATCTGTGGTTCGAACCAAAAGTTGGAATTTATTTGCTTTTTATATTAAATTTTATTACCGCTATTTTTGTTTAAATTACATCATTAGATGTCATAATCTTTTAGTTGTACATTTAAAAAAAAATATTTAGAGTTCTGATTAGGGCATGCAAGTGGTAAAAAAAAAAGGTTTTATCAATTTTGTTTATGAGATTCAATTCATTATAGACTTAACTAGTTTCAAATACATGACAGAATCATTTTAAGATAAGCTTTCTTTATAAGTAAAATAATACATTTTTGTTGGGACCAGCAAGTACAATAATAATTTCAAATTGAGTTCACTGAACAAGGACAGATCAAGCTTAAAATATGTTTGGTATTTACATATTAAGTAACTTTAATAATTAAAATTTGTCATTATTTGTGTGTGTGGGGGGGGGAGGAAGAAACAGATCTGTACAACATGACTCACCTGTAAACTAAACAAGCAACTAAAAACAGGAAAATGACCAAAGCAGCGACACCCAGACCACCTCCTATAGCCAGTGTAGCTGAACTAGTATCTTCCTTACTTTTCAATGGCGCTTAGCAATGTGAGAAAGAAAAAAAAATACATTTTATTCCACTGGATAATGACAACTGACAACTTAAACTACTTTTAAAATTTAAGAAAAATTTCCTTTTTTTTTTTTTAAGAATTAGGGCTTTTTAGTGATCAGACTAGTTGATGAAAAAAAAAATATTTTTTACAACGCAGTTTTTCTTTTAGAAAAAGCTGGTTTATTGCTGGACATACTATTTTCATCAAAGTATAAATAAACATTTCTTTGTTTTTATTTATAATTTCAAAAAGTAAACCCCAAACCATCTAGATTATGAATAACTAGACTCTGTACCAATTGCCTTAGTAATACATACACACAAAATTGTTCGTAATATAATGGAAAATGGCCAAAGCCAAGCAAGCTGGAATTTCAAATGTTTAGAAATATGCGTGCGTGCATGTGTGCGCTTGTGACATTTTATATTTCATACCCATTTCTATTTCAAACAGAAACACGATGAATTAAATAGAAAAATAATTTTAATATAATTCAAGTTTAAAACAAAGGACTGGCACAAACTTGTATCTAAGATTTGAGGGTTTTTTTTTTTTTAAAATATGAATATTACAATTATATTATTAATTTAGTTATAAGGCTCTATCTTCAAAAGTAACATG
The DNA here is from genome assembly GCA_021962125.1 of Bulinus truncatus. Classification (NCBI taxonomy): domain Eukaryota; kingdom Metazoa; phylum Mollusca; class Gastropoda; family Planorbidae; genus Bulinus; species Bulinus truncatus. The sequence continues at coordinate 12,360,005 of JAGDYQ010000005.1, read as the reverse complement.
CCAAGCCCTAAAAAACTGGGTTAAAGTTCATACAAAATTTTAATAGTTATGAAACACTTTTTTGCACAATTTAATGCTCAAGTAAACTAAACTAAAAAAAAAATATATCAGCTAAATAGAAAGATATAGAATCATTATTACAGGCAATTTTTTTTTCTTTGCATTCCAAATTATCAGAACTATAGGTCATTAATGTATTTGAGCTGTGATGTTAATTATCAACCTTTATTTTAAGGACTAAAATAATGTAACAATATAATAATATTACATTATAATATTATTATAATATTTACTTTACAAATGTAATTAACTTTGCCTATGTTCTTTTTTCTTCTAGGCATACTTATTGGTGTTCATAAAAATTATGTTACTGGCGCAAAGCTCAAAAGGCAACATCATTTCTACCAAATTAATAATATGTCAAGAAAGAGCTGATGCATCGTTCAATATTTTTTTGGTAAATGATTTGTATGAAAATTATTTATTGAAAACATGGTCAATTGTTAGATGCATATTGTTTGTAATCCAAAAACACAAGTATACTTCATCTGGCAAAATGAGGCTTCCCCCCCCCCCTAAAGAAAGTATGAAAAGTCACAGAATTACATTCATATGCTGTTAATGTCCCTCTAAGATGTGCATTAATAGATAATTGCTAATAAAATATTAAAAAACCTGAATTTTGTGCAGTGTTTTTTTTTTCTGCTGTTGTAACTGAATTTGTATTATTTATTTACAGATATGTGTACATAAATAAAAAAAAACATCAGCAATTGCATGTATTAAACTTATTCACCATGCACACAATAAGAGTCAATGCTTTTTCTAACTGGTTCAAGCTTCATTTTTGCATTCATTCAAAACTGTGCAAATTCACCCATGTAGGTTTTAAAAAAATTTGAATAGAATAATTGATGATTTTTAACATAAATATGTAAACACTAATTCATCTTTATAAGGCAGTATGTCAATCCTATATTTGCAAATTCCTATGTGAAATACTGCCACTAGGCATGCTTTTGCACATTTCAATAAATATTTTAAGACTAAGAGATATGGTTATACTTCAACTTTTGATGCCCAGTAGAATAAACAAAAATTTGAGACACCTAAAGATGGGTTCAATAAAACAGGCATCATTTTTCAATTACTATTCTTTAAATAATTCCTTTTTTTAACCATATAAATAAAATATCAGTAATTATATGTCCTATACCATACACATTTTCAGATAACATAAATAGTGGCACATAAATGTGGCTTTTTAACCCAATCGGTGGTATTTATAACCACGAACAGTTATTGTTGTTGATGTAAAATCTTTAGCTTTCTTTGAACTAAAACAAAAAAAAAAAGAAAAAACTACTGTAATATTACAAATATTTTCACCATATTTCCAACATAACACAATATACAGTAAAAAATAACTTGAAAGTTGCGCTAATTTTTTTTTTTTACAAATTTCTCACTTGATGAAGACTAATAGTTATGCCTTATATTATAATAATATTAATGAACTTTACGAGTGGTACAAAAATGTTGGTTCATACCTTAATTAAGCTGGACCTTTATCCATGTTTCAAATCTCAGTACTATTTATCTATCTTAAGTTTTGGGAGCAGTTCAGCTAGTTTTGTTTGTTTTCAGAATACAATTCATTAAGTACAATACAGTCTCTAGCATTGCCTTGCATCTGGCTGATTTTGTAATGACAGGTAATGGTACTTTTGTTTCTTCGCCTTGGCTGGAAATCGATCTTCTATGAAATTACTCTTCGTTAATTTTAGCTACAAATTTAGTTTTGTTTCATATCTCTGTATTGTGTTTACTGTGTCTTTTACTACCACAATGTTAGTGTCTATAGGTATATATATATATATATATATATCCATTTTAGTAATTGTTTACAAAGTTTTAATCTTTGATTTTGGTTTCAGAAACAAAAATTGTTTCATACCATCAATATCAAACAGATAATCTATGAGACCTATATGTCCCACAGTAGCAGTGTGCCTTTTCTTCTAAAAAAAATGACATTTCCTTCATAAAGCAACGATTAAATGTCCTCCAAATCTATACAAGTTATTTTGAAAAAAAAAAATGTATTTGTATGCCTGATGTGAGTACAATGTGTCGCTCAGTCTAAAAAATCTTTGTTTTACTAATTTTTTTAATTTCTAGCAAGGCTAATCGAGTCAAATCTGTATACTCTCAATATTGGTGTGTAATAATTTGCAGAATCAAACAATTATTAAGCTTCAAGTAGCAAGATATTTTTAATACATATGACAACAAAATTTCAATGCTGCTCTGTTGAAGAACACGCCAGATATTAAAATTAATTATTTTTGTTCACTAATGGGAAAACAATGTAAATGATCCATTTATTGTAATCTAAGAAAGATCATGCTCCACAGCTTTTTATTGACACACTTATATAATAAACAGTTTAATTTTTCATGTCAGTTTGATTTTTTTCCAAATAAGTTTGTTGTTCAAGTTCATTAACCTTCTCATTACTGGATCAGATTTTTTTACAACAATCAGTTAGTAGCCCAAACTATGGGAGCGGATTTTTGATAATAGATTTCTATTCCTTATTCTAAATATATCAAAAGAAAGCTATACATGTAGTCCAAACTATTCTTTAAGAGAAATCATCTCCACACAAAATCATGTTTAGTTTTTTGGCCAGTTTCTGGACAGTTCATTTTTATCATTCTGTATTTAATGGGAAGGGGGTAAAATAATATATATTCTCTGATCGGTCTGCTAAAATGGCTGTTTTTTAAGTCACCATTCTCAGAGTGAAAGTCTACTTTTTGTCTATTGGAAAGTATGGGTCATGTATCCAATTATGTAATAACAGGGAGACAGAAACTAATGTGTACCAATATGGTGGCCAATTTCAAAACTATAATATTTTTGGGAAAAAATTAAGGACAGTATAATCGATATTGAGAGAAATTAACATATATTATAATTCTTAAGTATGTACACATTTGTTATTTTTATTTGGTTTCTTTTAGTTTGTAATATGTTAGATTTGAAAGATGCATAACCAATGGAAGGTATGAATTATATCGAGTTTATATATTTTTATCATCACGGTTTATTAAGTCAATATACATGAAATATATATCATTGGAACAATCATTTTAATTCCAACATACTATACAGATAATATTAAGGAAGTATCTCTTACTTTAGATACTATTAAGGAACTATCTCTATTACTTTAAAAGTTACAGGCTTCTATGTGCCCCACCAACTTTTACACCAAAGTTTTTGCTCAAGCCAAAAAAACCCTCAGTAATTGCAGGGTATCTCTAGTTTTTTCCCCCTATGTAACCAATGGGTTAAATCCAATAAGTACATGTATATCTATGCTCAAAAAGTACATTAGTTTCTTATTTGCTAGAGAACATTATACAGAATATATCAATAAAAAAAATCTTATTGAGAAAAATGGGGTGCAGAATACAAGAAATTTACCATAACAATCAAATCCAGGATGGCTATCACAACCAATCAAACACTTTCCAGTGAAAGGATCACATGTTGAGTTATCTTTACACACACCACACTTTTGGCTGCAATTTCTACCATAATAATTTGGTGAGCAAACTAGTCAAGAACCAAAAAAGAATCAAGTATAATAAACTGTCTATTTTTTACAAACAATTCAAATATTCAAGTTATTCAACAGTACACATGTATGTAACAGTTTTATTCCAGTTACGTCTTAATTTCAAATTCAAAATATCTGAATACTGCCGATACTCGAGTATAATTTCATCTAGCAGACAATTCGATAGTATTTTTAAGCCGAAAATTAAGAAATTTGTTATGCCCCTCGCATAAGTCAATGGTAAATTTTCACAACTATCATATTCTTTAAATTTCATAATCATACCCTGGACTTTTATCGTATTTTCATTTAAATTTGCATTTGTTAATGCGCTTTAACATCATGCAATAAGCACTAATCGATGAGCACAGGATGACTGGATTCCAACTCTCTTGATTTCAATGCAAATTTAATAAAGAGCTGCAAAACGCTGCGCCAAATGAATGTTGAGTCTATGTTTCTGGTTTCCGCTATTGCCTGTGTTGCCTTGCCATGTTGAATATACAATGTTGTTACCCAAATTTTATGGAAAAATGTGTTGCCTACAGATAAGTCTACCCTATTTTTTCAGTGAATTTTAAGGCATAAATTTTTCGACTTATACGCCAGTATCTACGGTAAGTATTTTTTTTAATTGATAAGATATTTATACATTTAAAAAAATAAATCACATTTGAATTCTCTAACGAGACAAATACTCAGTGAATTAAAAACCAATTCTTACTTTTGTTACACTTGTCAGTAGTGTATCCATCTTCACAGCCACCTGGACAAATACCAGTCTTGGCGTCACATTTCAAATTCCCTAAACATGCTCCACATTTAGTGAGGCAGTTCACACCATATCTTCCTTCACAAGCTGAAATCATCATTATTCTTTATTAATAAAACAATCTTAACATGTAAAAATAAAAGAATAAGGTGAATTATGACATGAGCATTAAACATCGGTTACTTCACAGTACTCAATTATCAAAAACAATTATAATAATAAAACTGAATCATTCCAATAGAAGCTGTTTATAGTTTTATTACTAAAACAAAGTCAATAGGTTACAAAAATACTGCACCTTAAAGATCAGGTAATGTGTAAATGATTATAAATCATAAAAATACTTTATGATTTTTATTTACAAAATAAACAAAAGAGTGCAATGGAAATATAACATTATAAATAATAAATTCAAATCTGTTTCTGCCATCTTATTTTACTTGAAAAAACAAACTGAACGAGACTACCAACAAAAACTCATAACAGAAAAAGTCTGAACATTTTTTAAATGCACGCTTTTGCGCTTAGAATGAGTAGAGAGACTAGAGAAAAGTAAATTTATCCCAAATGCATATCACTCTTAATACCTTTGATTCAAAAGTAAAGAGTATCGGACAATTATATTCAGTATTAAGAAATATAATTCATAAGATACTTTGGAGTTACAACTTGACAGATAATCTGGCAAACATGTTAACTAAAAGCTAAATGAATCTTTAGTTTTACGTCTAATGCTTCACTTTATAGCCAGATAAACAAAAATCTATGCCTGTGTGCTCTGAATAATTTGGCCAATCCAAAGCAGAGTAAATTTCAAATACACATCTGCTAAATTACTTCACCATTAATGTTGCACTGACTATTGTAAATATATTGTCATTTATGTTAAATTTGTTGTCAGTGGCCTTTCAAAATAAGCTCAAAGTATCTATATAATATGTAATTTTAGAATGACAGTCAGGTCTAAATTTATGCACGGTGTACTGCTTGTATTAAATTTGCATAATAGACTATTGTAAAAAAGGGGATACATTTAATAATTTTCTAAAATGAAGACCTGTCCACATAAAAAAAAGTTCAACGATTAAAAAAATAAAATGGTTAGCATATTAAGTCATAATTGCACATAAAAAATTAACCAGCAGCTGTTTACATGCTTAATTAAATCAAAATGATGTAGAAACAACGAATCAGTATAAAATTTCACATATTTACATTATTAAGGCTTTTTTTAAATTTAAAATGTTGAATGTTATTTGACATGAGTAAATATTAGCTAAACAAACTTTTGGACCATTGATAAAACAGCCATTACTAATAAGGATTATTCTCGGAAGACATTAGAAATTCAAAAATTGTGTGTTTTCTATGTCCTAATACCTGTCTTTATGTGAGCTTTAATAAAAGACCAAATATTTACATTTTGGACACATTATATTTTTATAAAACACAAAGTACATACATTTGAATTAGCACCAAAAAAAAATCGACATAAATTTAGATCTGACTGGATCGTGAATGCAATAATATAGACAAGAAATATTTAAAACTTTGGCAAAATGTTAAATAAAAACAAACCTTTATTACACAATCGAAAAGAACTACTGACACCTTCAGTCATGAAGCCTGCCTGGCAGCCTTCAGGACACGCACCAGTTTTAGAGTCACACACTTCATTGTTTAAGCAATGACCACAAGACATGTTACAGTTTCTTCCGTATGTTCCATTGCATTCTTTAAAAAAAAAAAAGTTCAATCCATCAACAAGTAGTAAGTGAAAGTAAAATCAAACTAAATGAAATTAACATTAGTGCACGTATATTCAATTTTTTTTTTAAATTACCACTGTTACAAGTGTCACCCATGAAACCTTCCACACAGCCATGAAGACACTTCCCTGTCTCTGGGTGACAATCTCGGCCATAACACTTGTCACAAGAAAGTTTACAATCTAAGCCAAATTTGCCATGTCTGCATGCTGAAAAAAACAAACAAACAAACATTTCTTACGTTGAAACTTTTGTAACAAACAAATAAGTTAGCACAATAATATTTTGCAGCCATGAATTGATCACCATTACACCATTCTAAAATGGAACACTTACGTCTCTGACAGGTCAGACCTAGCCATCCTTCTGCACAGCCAGATCTACAATAACCATTCTGATCACATATTTCTGAATCATCCTTACAGTGACACTGACTTTTACAATTCAACCCAAACAGATGGTCTGGGCATGCTAAATGTAAAGACAATGAGCAATATTATTTTATTAATATTACACCAAAAGGTAGAACTTTAATTAAAAGTAATAAAGTTTATTTAAAAATTGTTTGATACTTAAGTATTCTTTTTTAAAAGAAGTTAAATTGTAACTAAAGCTCTTGTGTAACAACTTGGAAATAGCTTAATGCAATATGTATTAATACATAAAAACTACACATTTTTGGATGTTTTTGGTCATCATTTAAAAATTAACTCTTAAAATTCCGTAATTATTTAGCAAATGGACCTAATTATTTCCCATAAATTTTTATCCCCACCAATTGTACAAAACCTGTTACAATTCACATAATTTAAGGTAGTCCTTGTTGCTAAATATATATATTGGTCGATTATTCAAAATCCCAAGAACCATTCTGTTAAGTCAACATTTACTAGTCATTTAATTTTCATGCTTTAAAAAAAATTCTTAAGAGAACAAGGGTATGTGTTTTTTTGTTTAAACTTCAAAAATTACCATTTATTTTAAACTTTCAGTTCTACAAGAAGTAACCCGTCTAGCCTGGTCAAAAATGGCATTGTCAGAATTGTCAAAAGTGTGTTAATTCTATTATTACTAATGACTAGGGCTGTACCGGATTGTAATTTTTAGATCCTGCAGGAATCGGAACCGGAATCGGATTTAATATTTGAATCCTGCCGGAATCGGAACAGGAACCGGATTTAACCAAATTGAATAGTAACTCTTCCGAACGAAGTAGTAGGTTTCGTCTAACATAAAAAAGATATAATAATGAAAAATAGAATAAAAATTTAGTTTTTAAGTTCTAGATAGCAAAAATCAGTATTAACCATTTAGATCTTGAAGAATGTGACTAAAACCCCTTCTCCAATCTTGAGTTAAGAAAGATAACTCTGTCAAAATAACAGGTTCTTCGTTTTAAAAAAATATTTTAATAAAGCTGTACCTAATTTAACTTGATTTCTTTTACAATCAAACAAAGAAATGGGTAACATATCTTAGAAAGTATAATAAACATGTTTATTAATAAATGAATTCCAATATATATATGTATATACTGTGGCACCACCCGATAGTTCATTTTTCTTTAGTTTCCATAGTGACGTCACCAAACCTTGTTATTTCGTTCACACTTTCCTTTAAATCATTATCTGACTATTTCCCATAAAAATCCAAATTAAAATGCATTTCAAATCTAAATCAATATCACTTTAATGTTCAGTTAAAAATGTATCTTCAAATTATTTATCTAAATATGCGATGAATTTTATCCAAATCGTGATAAAATCCACTAAATTAGAAATTTGCAGAAAAATAAATTATTGACCTATTTTTAAACTGTAAACACCCAAAAATAGATCGTTGTCTGCTCTTTAAAAAAAGTTAAACTTTGATAGCTAAATATAGTTTATAGAAAACACGGAATCAAAAGTAGCGGAAGGTAAGGTGTCGTATTACTACTAGGCTAAATACGATTCAAATCTTCCTTTCTAATATATTTTTACTTACATACAGAACTAAAAGCGATGGACGTTATTGTAGTTTTAAAAAAGGAAAGGAAATTATTGTTTTAATTTAATTATATAGCGCTAAATATTTCAAAATTATGTTGCGCTAAAAAAATTTCTTACAAATTTCAAACAACAAAGAAATCCGGCTTAAATCCGGCACACTTTAACCGGAATCGGAACCGGATTTGTTAAAACTGCCGGAATCCGGCTTAACAGGAACCGGAATCCGGTACAGCCCTACTAATGACATATTGACCTAAATACAAAGAATATCAATGAAAGGCCTTGAATTAGGTGTACCACACATCATCCACATAATCACAAAAGCAATCTCATGTTTTGATTGGTTTCTGGGGAACAATTGTCACCTATCCCATAACCACCCATAACAGCTGTAAACTTTAGTTTGTTCACCATTGATTCAATTATGTATCTGATAAATCTAAACAAATTATTTACAACTACAACTGAAAATACAGTCGAACCTGTGTTGTTTATCAAAGAATGTATTGATTGTGCTCATCATTTTGCATTGATATCGTATTTGAAGCTAAGTTTCTTTTATGTTATTTCTTTGACTAAAAGTATTAATAGCTTGCAAAGCAAGACAATAGAAACTACTACCATTACTTGTGTAGTGACAGGCAATACTAGCATAGAAACATAAAAGGTTGGCACTCACACCATGCTATATACCATTAGGCATAGTGTATGAACTGGTTCACCTACTGACAGGAGCTGGTGGTTACCTAACGCCAGACATTAGTCATCAATGACTGTAGTGTAGTGAAAACATAAGTAAGTGGTATGTAAGCCCATTTTTTTTTATAATAAAAAATGATCAATTATAGTATACTGACATTTTATCAAACTAAAATTAATTTTATGCATGAAAAAAGAAAACAGCCTATAAATGTAGGTAATGTTTTAAAAAAAATGTAAACAAGAGGTCAGAAATAAAAAAAAATGGCATTTTTTGTATTATTATTATTACCATGCAAAACTCAAGGAAAATAACAGAAGAGTAAACCCATGACTAGAGAAGACAGTGGTGAGTCCTTGGCGAAAGGATCTAGGCCTCACATTTTAATAAAGCTGAAAGGATTTTGGGGGGGGAGGGGAATGAGGTGATTGTTGAACTTGAAAGTATTCCAGGCAGAAGTATATTCGTAATTATAATCATGATGTATAGTCTGTCATTCAAATGCCACCAGTGGTAATATTGTATATGTCAGTGTTTTTATTCATTTACTTATGAGCAGTTAACAATAAAACATTTTATGTCATTTTTATATTAAAATGCATAGATTACAAGTAATACATGCATATTGCTCATTTGTCTGAAAACTTTTTTTTATCTCTGGCACTAATGAATGAAAATTACACTTTTTATACCTGAAAAAGTCACAAAACAAATTTCTTTATGTGTTACTTGGTTGTGTGTGTATAAAATGGTTAATGCAACTAGTTAAATAAATAAAAAAAAATCGCTTCTCCATAGGACCCCCTTAATATGGATGTTATCAATTTGTTTGGAAATGAAAAAAGTTTAAAAAACTTTATTCATGCATTTGATTATAATTAATTCGATGCAAAGAATTGAAAAATGTAGAAAAAACATGACTTTCAGTTCTGGACTTGCCAATTTGAAACTATTTTCTTAACATTTAATTCTCAGTTTAATTATCTGCAGTTAGATACCAAATACAAATAATCTTAATGACATTTAATTTTTTAGAAATCTACTTACATCATAATCATAGAACATCACAGACTTAAATTTTCAATTGAGAATGTAAATAAAAGGCTTTAAATTTAAAAGTATAAGAGTTATTTAACTTTGTTTTACTTCTATAATGTTACTTCCACCTATAATAATATATACAATATTTTGACTTTGTTGATTTCATTTGGCCATGTTTTTGAATCTTGCTTCAAATTTCCTTTCAGATTGATGATTGAATGAATACCCATTTATATTGTAAGAGTTAAACAGTACTATTGATATTAACCGTTTACTGTAAGTCCATTCTCCTATAGATGAAAAATTAATATTTCAAATTTTACATGCATAAACTTGGAATATAATTATACTACATGAAACGAATCAAGCATTATTACCTTTTAATTCCAAAGAGCAATTACCAATGTCTCCTTGTTCAGATGTATAGCACCACATGATATTCAGTCTACCACCAGTAGACAGAGATGGGTTTCTGCAATAGTTCTCAGGTTCATCTCCCTCTACAAACATGATAATTTTATCTTTATGTATGACTTGATTCCATGGGATGCAACTTTTATTGTCACTTGTTTTGTTCATGTGCCCTTTGTAGTAGACACCTCCATAATCATAAATATACTGATCCTCTAAAAAAAAGGAGTGCCTTTATTACTGTGTAGTGAACATGAAGTAACTACTTCTCAGACAACACTAAATGTATTACTGTGTAGTGAGCATGAAGTAACTACTTCTCAGACAACACTAAATGTATTACTCTGTAGTAAGCAAAAAGTAACTACTTCTCAGACAACACTAAATGTATTTTTATCTTTGAAACCACCAAATAAAATAAAAAAAAAAACCTTTTTAAGAGGGAAGAAATAATTTATAATTGATTTCACATAAATCTAATTCTTTTGAAATTGTCTATGAATAGGAAACAATAGGAAAGAAAGAAACTTACGAAATATACAATGGTCTCCATAGTAGCCAGGCTTACAACCTCCTTCACATTTACCAGTTACTGCATCGCACTTGCCTAATAGACAATTATCACAACGTAATTTACATTTCCAACCAAAGAATGTGTCCAAGCAACCTGCAATATCATATTAAAGTCATTTAATTACTTTTAGGTACATCTGAAGCTGTAAGTTAAAAAAATTGCACAGTGTATATAGTATATAATAGTTAAAGATATTAGTAAGTAATCTATCATAAAACAAATATTCAGTCAAACCAAATAAAGAATGTTCTAGCATTAAGATATTAAGATATGGCTACGAAAGATGATTTAGACCAGACATGAGCAAACCATGATACTGCTCCCTCAGCTCAACCACATAATGACATTGACTTTAAGTCAAATAAACACTCCATCCATCTACTCTTGGTCTGGCCCTTCTGTCACATTTAAGAGCCCAATGTGGCCCATGGTTCTAAAAAAATTGCCCACCCTTGATTTAGTGGACTAAAGCAATCTGTAAATTCCAGGTTAGCAATAAACATTTAAAAAAAAAACCCAGAGAGCTTGATGAATATTAAAACTATGTCAACAATCAACAGAAAAGCATCTCACTTCACATACAGTCACGCCTTGTTTATTTTTTTAAATTATTATTTAGTATGTGACAAATAAATAAGTTAGTCATTGTGTATTAGTAGCAGAAATAATAGTCACTTTTGAGCCTGTTTTGTCAAGTCCAATTTTATTATCTACATTGAAAGCTTGAAAGATCTAAATGATGGAGTGAAGTTTTGATGTGAGCAAAGTAGATGACTTTCACTTTAAAAAAACATAATAGATCAAAGTTTGTTCCCACAATCACATAATTATTTCAAAGAAAAAAATATCTTTTCATTTCAGATGAAATAAATATCCAGAAATGTTTTAAAAAAAAAAAAAAGAAGAAAAAAAAAAAAACCACAGAGTAAAGATTAATAATCATTTTCATTTCAATAAATCATATGACAAGCATTACTAGTTACTGATTCACTTATACTAAATTATAATAGACCGCCTGTTCATTTCAATAAATCATATGACAAGCATTAATAGCTACTGATTCACTTGTACTAAATTATAACAGACCGCCTGTTCATGTCTAATTTTGGATTACAAAAGGTTAGGAAGGAAGATGAGTACTTAAAATTATGTGAATCACCCAAGTGACATTTGCCCTTTACTTTTTTTTATAGGATGGACAACAAAATGGAAGTTAATGCTTTAGTATCATACTTTTTTCTTCCTACAAGAGTGTACATCATGTACTTTGTTCCTGAAACCCTGTCAACAGTAGACACTTAAGTTAGGATTGTTAAGTCTCATATTTATATTATAAAACTAGATCACCATACAAACTGAGATCACGATTAGAAAGTAATATATATATATATATATATATATATATATATAGTTCATTAAATTCTCCATACCACCCACTTTCAGAGTATGATGTCAAGTGTCAAGGACAATAACCTTAAAATTTTTGATGGGACAGAATTTTTGTCATGAATTCCAATTCTTCCCTAAAACATCAGTTCCGATTCTCGACGCCATAGTTTCATTCAATAAAAACAGAAAACAAATATTTTATTATACCTTCTTTTTTTCGTAAATGACCAGTGATTTGAAACTATAAGTTTTGGTTTAAATATTCAGCTGTGGGCCTATATAAAGATTTTGTTTCCAAGAAATAAAGGGGAAACTCGTACATAATCTCGAACACAGCCAGTGCAATTAATCATAAATATATAGCTTAAATATGTATATGATTTGGAAAGCCTTAGCTGTTCAGCGGCTGAGTGGGGCAAAACATTCTAAGATTCAATGTGTTTCACATAAGCCACATTTATGAAAGCATTTCTGTAAGCATATCCACTCACAAACACATAAACTCTACTATAGATAGGTGCACACCCACAGATACATGCAAACATTTACTGACAGGAGATACAGACTCAGTGACACAAACATATTTTTTATATAAACTCATTTACACATACTATTGAAATTAGATACAGACTCACTGACGCAAACATTTGTTGACAGGAGTTATAGACAGAGTCACAGACAAACATCTATTGACAGGAGATTCAGACTAACTGATACATAAAAATATCTTTTAACAGGAAATACAGTCAGGAGTCTCTGACACATACACTTATCTATTGACAGGTGATAAAGTCAGATTTAGTACGTACTACGTGGATGGATGACATTACCAATTTCACCACTGTGTATAATTTTATGTCACTTCAAGTATGAAGCATATGATTGGTAATGCTGATCGCTAGAGTCTGATTTTTATGAAAAATCATAGTTTCATGGTATATTTAGTTCCTATGCAGTTTAAACTATATTGCTATCGGTCTGAACGCAACATGATAATTTCTATTGTTCATAATAAAAAGTCTATTTCAATATTTTTTTTTTACATATGTGCTTGTTTGGCAATATTTTGTCATTTTTAAGTGCAGTTTACAAAGATATAATAATTCTAACTAACCATGTAAGAATTCCTCTCAATAAAAAAGAAAATGTCTTCAATACTTCTGCTTTCCTTGCTTTATGTCACAACCCCCCCCCCCCTACAAAGTTTTTTTCCCTATGGCAACCTATACCAAAAAGATAATTGGGGAGAAAGAAGGATGGCAGTCTACTCATTTGCTATCCCCCCTTCCCACATGTCCTATCCCTAGTTAACCTATGTCATTCACTCTCTGGGGACAGATGGTCATGTGGTAAAGCACTCAACAGTTGACCTGAGGGTCACTGCTACAATCTCCATTGAGGACCAACAAATTTTTAGGTCAAGGTAAAGCCCCCCCTTAATCTCCTGTGGTGCTTCCATGGCCATTGCAATATTGAATATGGTGGGGATGAAAGAAGGGCACCATAAAAACCGTCCCATTAGTGGTTTATAGGATCTAAGAGACTCCATCTCATTTAAAAAGGAATTCACAAACACACACACACAGTTTAAAGACATATAATCTTTAAACCAGAGGCACCCATCAAGCATGAATTAAAAAAAAATTTTTTTGAGGCTTTTGTCCAGAAACCTTAAATAGTTATTTCCTGAGATGAAGCAATCTTGTACTGTTCGGTGTCATTCAGTGCAATGATATCTTTTCATGTCGAGATACATATTCAATATATGTACTTATGTCATACTAATCTTGAGAATGTAATTATGCTAATGCACCACTGTGCACAGGTGACATCACAAATTTCATCAATACCAAAACAAATGACGTAAGGATATGAACATGTATATAGCTGAAGTTGCATGACAAAATACCACATGTCTTATAAACCTACAGATCATAATGCATGTTTAATAAGCCTACAAAAGGTAATGCATGTTTGATAAGCCTACAAATGGTAACGCTGATCAGCAGAGACTGAGGTGATGTTAGTTTAAATCTGGATATGTCTCTGAAGTATCAATGTCATTTTATGTCATAATAAATCATTAAATGTATTGATTCCATACTAAACCAAATTATGTAATAATGATAATTCACTATATTGTGCAAGGTGACATTACACACTTTGTCAATAAAACAGATGACATCATACAAATACCACCATGTTTATAAATGATGTCAGGTAATGAAGTACCACATGTATACATGCATATAAGATTGGTAATGCTGATCACCATACACTAAGGAGTTGTCATTAGCTCAAAGCAAGACATATCTTTAAGTGATCATTTCTAATAGACTAACAGATAATGTTTATATGTGTACCATTGTGTATTCAAATAACATGATGAATTTTTTTTAAAATTGAAAATTAGTTTGAAAATCCTTTGATTCCAGCAAAAAGTAGAATTTCTTTCAATTCTCGCTTACGATTCAGAGTCCCATCACTACTTCAAACTTTCCTCTTAGTTTTTAAATTATGTTTGTTTTTAAATTATGATTCAAAATACATTAGGACAACTGTTTTTTTATGCCATTCAAATGTAATAATCTCAAAAAATAAAATAAAAAAATTAAGTAATTTTTTTCACATATTTCAAAATATAAAATTGTTTATAACTATATTAAATGCATTTAGTTAGTTCACTTCTTTCTTCTTTGCTAAATAACATATAATTCTACCCTCTATGTTTCCTATGTTTGAATTTAAAACTATAAAAGGTTCAATTAAATTGGCCATCTTCAAGACTAAAGTAAGTATATAACACAGCTGCAACATTCGCTTTGACCTACATTTTTTTAAAATTAATTATAATTTTCTATTTACCCCAAATACTGAAAAACAGACAGATCTCCAGAAAACTTAAAAAACCATATACAAAACAATGATCCCACCAGCAGTAACATATGGTAGTGAAACATGGACCATCAGCAAACAAGCAGAAATATGCTAAATTCTTGGGAAAGGAAAATATAAGGGCCAGTAAAGGACAACAAAGTAGAACTATACGAAGAACCAAATATAACAGGTGAAATTAAAATAGATTGAGGTGGGTAGGGAACATAGAAAGAATGGAAAACGACAGCGGTCCTAAAGCAATACAGTGGGTATTCGGTTAACGAACTGTTCGGACAGCAAACAAATCGGACAACGAACACTTTCAGGAAAGATTTTTGTGTTCGGACAACGAACAAAAACTAATTCTAACGGAAACGTCTCGGCTCTCGAAACACCCGACATCAGTCCTCAATTTTTTCTGAAAATGGGTGTGCGCGTGCGCTGACACGTCATCATTCATACTACGTAGCAGTGAGGCAGCACCATACGACGCGTAGGGTAGTGTGCGATGACACATCGTCAATAGTGTACCATACATGTGTAGTTGGTTTACGTCCTTGTGGTTTTCATATGTGCTTCTCTAAACGCCTTATAAAAAAACCCTGAAAATTTGACAATAATATGGGACCTAAAAAGAGTGGAGTGTCAAGAACTGTGCTTACCATAAAAACTAAGCAAGAGATTATAACTAAAGTAGAGAGTGGACAAATAATGACTGATGTTACCAGGCAGTATGGCTTGAACAGATCTACTGTAGGCACAATCCTAGCTAAAAAAGATATCATCAAGAAGACTCAAGCCGCTAAAGGAGTAACAAAAATTACATCTGAGAAGCAAAAAAAGTGTCATCCATGATAAAATCGAGAGATTGCTTTTAGTCTGGATAAATGAATAGGAGGGGAAAAGAGATGCAACTAGAATGGCCATCATTCAAGAGAAGGCTGGAGAAATTTGTGTAAAATTGAAAGAACAAACTCCAGGCTCGTCCTCCGAAAATCTAGAATTCAAGGCTACCACTGGCTGGTTTACAAAATTTAAAAGGAGATCTGGCATTAAACAAGCTGATGTCAATAGGGTTGCTGATCTCTACAACGACGTAGCTATCCATCATTTCGTTAAAGTCCTTAAGGAGAGAGAAAAACAACAGACATTGGACTGTTCTTTAACGCCCGAATAAAGGAAAAGAACCGATTAATACGCAAGACTATATGTATGTATCATATTTGTAATAAATAAACTTACTAAGAAATTATTCTTGTACATGGAAATTTTTTTTTTAATTTAATTTTTAGGATCTCCAGAACGAATTAATCGAATTTCCATTAAAATATATGGTAAGTCGATGATTGGTTAACGAACGATTCGGATAGCGAACATAATTGTGGAACGGATTAAATTCGTTAACCGAATGCCCACTGTATATAAGGCAACACCCAATGAGAAAAGGCTAAGGGCAGACCAAAAAGCAGATGATTAGAGGAGGTGGAGAAATACCTTAAAGCCATAGGAGTGAGAGAGTGGAGGAAGAAGACCATGGATCGGGAAAAGTGGAGAAGAGTAGTATGGCAGGTCAGGGCCCTAAATGAGCTGAAATATTCATATATATATATATATTTGTATATAATTTAATATGAGAGAGATTTTTAAATTTATTTTTATAATGATTTAACATAACAAGTATGCTTTCAGAGGAAGCAATGCTGATAGTACACACTTAAGACTTAATATGAATAAAATGGAGTGGAGATTAACATCAAATACCCCTTTAAAATATTGTGGTTAACCTTTCTTGTAAATCATTTTTTATTGGAATTCCAAGCCCAAAGAAAATCATTTATTTCTTTTGAAAATATTTGTTATTTAATGTTAAGAAAGATGATGTAGATGGTTGAATATTAAATAAAAATATAACATTTTTAAACCCAAAGCTGGGGTTGTCCTGACCTGAGATACTTTTGCTCCATTTAACTGAATTTAAGAATTTAGCAAGCAAACACTCATTCTGGCTGCCATATAGGCATCATATATAGGGCCATATAGAAGGCATATATAGTGCAGCCTAGTTTCAAGCCTTCATTACATTTTTAATTTGCTCACATAAAACAGCATCCTTATTTAGTCAAATTAATGTTTGCATTATTAACGAAAATGTAAAACACTCCCTAGTGACAGTGACACTGGTGTGACTGTGGTTTAAAGTCTACTGTAATATATAAAAGCAACGCTTAAATCCATATCTATCATGATTAATATGTATTAATCAAGCAGCTCTTAGATGTAATTTGATTAACTTAAATACAATTAGTGATTTGTCTTTTTAGTCATTAATGTGACAATAATAGGGCCTATCCTTTTAACTGATGGGGAATAAAAATAAAATAGTAATTATTGATATTGACATACTGACAGTGACATAGTAATACGAATACAACAGCTAACACTGTCAATATTAGTAAGCACCAATAAATAAACGCATGCTCTAAAAAACATGTGCATTAATTTGAAAATGTATATTTAACAACAGGCTTACCAGTCGAAAATAAGCCTAATCCTGGACACACAATAATCAGTAACCCAAAACTTCTAATAAATACAGATAGGTCCGCCATGGCCGTCTACATTTTCCGGTCCAAAATTTTAGTATTTGAAAGAAAACAAAATAATAAGACTACTAACAATAAAATGACACTGTCAGCACAGACTATTGTGTTAAAATGTTAATAATTCTAAAATGTCTACTGAATATTGTATGATATTTAAAGTAAAATTGACTAATTAAATTCTATAGTAAAATGAACTCACAGTTGCCCGAGATAATGAACTACTTATGAGCTCACAAGAAAACTATCTGTCTAACGAAAAAAGAAAATCTATTTTTAACACCTAAGTGGAATATTTTTAAAAACAAAAAAAAAATAGACCTTACCTACAGCAATGTATGTCTTAAGTTTATCTTTCGTTAGACCTTACCTACAGCAATGTATGTCTTAAGTTTATCTTTCGTGTTAATTACTAAACATAAAACGCATGTTTGATCAGTTAAATATCTAATTCAACGATAGGGTCTGAAGTCTCCCTTTTTAAAATCCATTCTATTTATTATCTAAAAATGTGTGTGAATCAAGATTGATGATATTAATAATAGATCTTCAAAAAAGGAAGCTATATTTAGAAGCGATATGGGGGGGGGGGGGTCTCTCATCTAGGCTTGCTCAGATACAGATGCAACATTAAACGTTTCATGACTCTGTTGTGTCTGTGACATTAATCATTAGCGTAGTGTGGCACGCAATGATAGAGAATGTCAGAATGGTAAAAAAAAGCAGTACGCCATGTTAATGTCTTTCTATGATTTTTTTCCAATTGTGTAACTTGTGTGTCAGTTAAAACTGTGTGTATGTGTGTGTGTGTGCGTGCGCGCGTGTGTGCGTGTGTGTGTGTGTGAAGACGGTTACGTCCCGTGAAGTTTGTTTCAGACGATAATAAGAATGTTTAGGCTTACCCACAGTTTATAATTTATATATTCTCTGGGTCTACATTTGCTTGTTTGAAAACTCTCTCTCTCTCTCTCTCTCTCTCTCTCTCTCTCTCTATATATATATATATATATATATATATATATATATATATATATATATATATATATATCAAATACGAAGATTCGCAGATTAGTCTTCAGATATAGAGATATAATGAAACGTAAGAGGTCAGGCTTGAGGTCACTTTTCAAGAGGAGGACAAAAAGAATACAGAATGAGAGGACCATCCTCTCTAAAGTAGCTCTTACTGTCATCTTAATCTTTACCAATAAAACTAACTTTGTGAATATACATTATTTACATTTTACATCACAATAGTTGTATGCTTGTTTTCTGACCTAATTAAATTTTAATTACAGTACACGTATTCTGTACACTTTTAATTTACCTCTACCCGCACAAACGTTTTTTTTTAATATGTGAATGGGGCTATTTCCCTCTCCACCCCCACCCCCACCAAGGTATTTTTTTTAAAATAATAAATAATGTTGTATAACTCTTAAATCATGAAAATGCAATATTTGTTTTTTTTTTAAATCGCATATCAAATAAACTGTTGCACCAAAACAAAAAAACGAAGTGACATGTAGCACCCCTTCTAAGAGAATCGTACTGTCCAATAGCGATTACGAATTATGTCAAACGGAGTCTTTTTGAATGTACTGACAAAACCAATGTCATAGGAACAAAAAAAAAGGGGAGGGTTTGTGTGTGGGAGGGTGGGGGTTAAATGGGAAAAGGAGAAAGGACGATTATGCCTAGCCCTATCATAAGTAACGATGAATGGTCATGGGCGGACCTATGTCAGTTGAAGCCCTGGGCGGAGAAGAAAATGTTTGGACCCTTTAGAAAAAATAGAAATCCCTAAAGAGTTTCCCGAATTTTCGTCCGCCGTAAATCCGCCGAAAAATATGCGGCGCGCCTCATTAGCCGCCGTATTTCGTTCGCCGTTATATTAACTGTCGCATTACTTAATCTTGTTGCACATGACCTTGCCGACCATATCAGCTCTGTCTTGAAAGCTTTTCTGTTGATCACAAAATACTACCTGCCATGATGTTGCTGCAATTATGATAAAGACTTCAAAGCTTTTGAAGGTTGACTCTTATCAGCACTTTACAGCACACGTATTGCACCTTAATACTACCGACATCATCAATAAAAATGAAGAATTTCAAGACCACAATTATAGAAGACGATGCAGCATTCACAGATGATAAAGAAATGATAAAGACCCTGAAAGAAGGCATGTTTTCAGTGTGTGAATTGCTTCTTGTAGATGATCAGCTCAGTGCATTATTAATGGATGCCTCTGAGAGCAGCACTAACGCCATCAATGACAGTCATAGACACAATGATAAGTCAATGAAGGCATCATGTCCAACGCGTTGGAATTCAACATTGATGATGATTCAGTCTATACTTGACAAGAAGATGATGATGACAAAATACGAATGATCAAGCTGTCAGCTCTCATCCAGCTTGACCATCGATTTCCTGTAAATGATCACATTAAGCTGCACAGCTGCTTGATCCAAATTTCAAATCATTGATTCCACGGTCAGAAGCAACCACAATTCTGGAGAACGCAATACAGTCAGCAATGGTCTGTGGGTTCATCATGTCTAAAGCTGATGTATCGCATTCGCAGCTAGTTAGTGAACATGTTTCTGGAGAAAGCTGATGAACTATATCGCGTTTGTTTTATTCATTACAATTATAAACTGATATTTTAAGTGCTTATTAAGGTATTGAATGCCAGAAACTGAATGTGTGGAATGTATTAATGTAATGCATATAGGTCTACAACTGTTTATTTCTGTTGTTTTAAATAATACAACTTTTCCCCAAGTATTGTAAAATTGTTTTATTGCTGAAGTTTTATCAATTCAATATTTTCTAGGCGTCAGCCGAATTTTAGCCAAATATTTCGTAATCTGCCAAAAATCAGCCGAAAATCAGCCGCAAATGTCAATTTACTCAATTTACGGTCAAATTCGGCTACGCCGGCTATCAGCCGAAAAATTATGTCAGCCAGCCGAAACTTAAAAAAAAATTCGGCTGGCAGGTCTAGGTCCGGGGAGAACCAAAGGATTTTTTCCGGGTCATAGTGAATATTGGTTCATGTCCCACACGTCTACCAAGCTTAAAATGGGTACATGACTTATGTTGGGGAAGCAAAGGCGGCTGCTAAACATGGAATCCCTTTATACCTTTGCAGAAACAAACGGACAACACACTTCATATACACAACTATATAATATGTCTATGGATGGATCCTTTCGTCCCCTGTTCTCCACATTTTAGTTAATTTAAGTGAATTCTTAAAAAAAAAAAAAATATTTAAAATCTAACAGAAAATTTTCTGGTTTGGTTCATGGGCGGCGAAAGCTAAAAATCTAAAGCTCTTTTGTTGTTTTGTATAAATATTTGCTTGGCGATTTGCTGCCGGGCTACTATGTTGATAAATATGGCGAAAAGCAATATGACCGATGATGCATACTTCTTACGCTTAAACGATGCAATGCAAGAAGAAGGCTGTTGGAAACAGCTTTGCCGTGAATTATTGCTAGAAAACAATACATCAGACTCAATACAGGAAGAAAACAGTTGTTTTGGACGTCCTGGAAGTCAGATCGACCAAAAAATTGAGTTCAGAAACAAGTTTGGGGAAAAAGTGTTTGGCATACCAGTCATAATTGACTTCAATCGAATTCTTCAGTTAAAACAAATCCACGAAAATGATGGGATTATCTCTGGAGTAAATTTATGCTTTTTTATATTTAGATTTTTTTAATGCTTTTAAAGTAATTGAATTATTTACCCCTCCCCCCTTTTCCACACTCTACTTTGGACATACTGCTCTTTGTAGTGATAATAATATTATTATTAAAAAAGCATGCAAAATTATTCGAATCTATTCTAATTGACAAACAAACTAAGCAACAATATAGTAACAAGTTGCCCTATATATATATATATATATGTATGTATATATTATAATATATATATATATTATATTAGAGCTGCTGTTTGATTAAAAAAATGATCAAAATTACTGCATAATTAAACATTTTATCACAAATTAAAGCACATTTTAATCGACACAATATAATACATTTAAGTGTATTCAAACTGGTATGTCATTATTTCATAGCATACAATTGGCATAATAAACAAGTCAGTTTAATTTATGAAAGAGTTATAATGAATTGTAACAGATCTACTAAACATTAGCATATATATATCTATTGAATTAGTTACTCAGACCAGTTTGTCGACATGTATCAATCATATCAAGTGATGTGTTTTTCTCGTACTGTAGGTTCCAAACTCATGAAGTATGTCAACCCCCTCTTCCCTCAACCCCTGTCTCATTTTGCTACACTTCACCCCCACATAAGTCTTGTTTACCCTACCATACCTACCCCCTCCACTTCCCATCCCAAAAAAAAATTTACACGTCATTTCTATCTCATATGTGCCTTTTCATTCATAAAATAATAGTTTAGCAAGAAAGTAGTAATTCACTTATTATTAATGCATGTTTTTTTCTTGATTTTACCCCCTTTCCCTATCCAGTCACATTTTTGACACACTTCACAGCCTCTCTCTCCCACAAAGATGACATTACTTATGGCTTACACAACCACCCCCCCCCCCTGTCCCTAAAAAATTTGATACAAATTCCATTGTTTCGAACCAATGGCACATGTCAATAAAACTAGTAGCACACGCTCTGCAGATTTTCACTAACTGTATCATTTAGGGTCATAAATTAACGGACCTTAACTGCACATTGTTGTGTGAAATTCAGTTTACACTTAGTTGTTCAGTTAAAAATTTTAATCGCAATTTTTGTGTCGTGTTAATTGTGCGTTAGTGCAGTTTAATCAACATGTTTATATATATACACACACACACACGTCTTTAATTTGTAATAAAAATTGAAGTTATTTTTTACACACAGCATCTTTAAATATATCCCTGACAATTGACACAAAGTTACCTCTCCTATGCTTTGCAATCTCTGATGTTATTTTGATTATGGCTATAGATAAATAGCAAATTCACATGAAGTTTCATAATACACTATTTTTATCAAGAATATCATAATGAATTGTGAGTAATTTTCTAGAAATGTTATTTAATATATTTTCCTGATTTTTTTATTGCAGAAGAGGGTTTTTTAATTTAATGAGCATATAAAAATGTTGTTGAATATTTTTTCTGCTTCTAAGAATAATTTTATAAAAGATTTTAATTTCAGTTTTGTTAGTATAAATATATGTCTAATAAGAGGACATGTAAAGTTTTACATTTATCAGCACTATTTTTGTTCATTTTAATATTACCTAGCTTCTAGAATACAGTCATCAAAAGTCATAAATGCTGTCTTTGCTGGAAATAAGTATGTGTAAGAACATTTGTCAAAACATATATGCATCATATGTATTAACAAAATGAATTAAATGTACTATAAGAAGAGCTATCAGTGTATAAAAATATATGTTACAAATGTACACTATATCTAGATAGTAATAGCCGATTATAATGGGAAACATAAATATTTATAGTAGCAATACTAGATGCTAATTTTGAGTGTTTCATTTTGCTGAACGATGCAGAAATTCTCAAAATGCTATATTGAAATGTTCAGAAAAAGAATTTTTATTCTGTCTGATAGGTATCTAACAGAGATCTACTACATGCTGTTTGTGGATTGTATGACATTTCACTTCCTGATATGGAGTCTGAAATAATCTACAACACTGTCTGTGCAAAGTGGGCAAGAACAATAGCAGTAGTTCAGGACATTAAAGGTTTAAAAAAAAAATTTTTTAGTTTCTATTCAATAATTATAGTCCATAAAAGACATTTTAAATATATATGGTGGTATGTTTCTGGTTATATGATTTAAATAATTACTCATGGAAATACTGCTAACTAGCAGGCTAACAAAAATAGTCTTAGGAGACCATTTTATGTTAGTAGATTTTATTAAGATATATTTATGAAATCTAAATTATCTACAATAGTGTCAATAGTATTTTAATATTAGTGTTGATTATGCTTTTTGTTGAGCTCTTTATGAAACGAAATTGCCACAGTATGTAAATTATTTATCAACTGTTGTCTTTTTATCTTTTGAAAATAAATAATATATGGAAATATTTTAAAGTAGTAATTTAACAAAGAAAAAGGTCTTTTGAAAATAAAAAAATTAGCAGCAAATGTCATTTTTATCTGAGGCAGTAGTTTTTCAGGTTTAAGCCGCACAGGAACCAAATTACTTTTTATTGGGATCATCCTTACAGTGGATGATACATTTTACTGTCATTTATGAGGATGTAGCAGTTTTTTTTTAAATTGTTAAACAAAGTAGATTCAAGAAATTTTTTTTATCTTGACAGTGATTTTATGGTTAACTTTACAGATGCCACAGATTCCATGACTGAGCGCCTCATTAAAAAAAGGGTAAAAAATCAGAAAACGGCTTTAAAAAATCAAAATGAAAGTAAACAGAAAGAAGAAACAAATAAACATCCAGAAGATGCCTGGAAGGAAAAGGTAGATGAAGTTGAGGATGTGTACAGAGAGGAAGAGGAAGGAGTTAATCTTAGTGCTTTCATTGATGTTTTCAGTGATACTGATGACGATGAAGATGAAAATGATGACGAGGATGAAGAAGAAGATGATGGGTATTTATAAAAAAATATGTAAAATTCTGATGTAAAATTTGTATAATTTTATGAAAAGAAAATGTTGTCATAATTAATGTAAAGTAATTTAATTATCTTTTAACAGTGCAGAAGAAAACTACACAAAAGGCATTCACACATTTATCAAGTCCAGTTTTGAAAGAAGAAGACTAAGAGAAAATTCTGATTGTTTGATGCCACAATCAGCTATTGGCATTGAAAATCGTCTTTTGGGCTGTGTTACTTTTGAAAAGAAATTTATGTATGTATATTTCTGGCAACCATATTTAAAAAAGCTTTAAATTTATCTTTTCTACTTCTACCACATGATTGACCATATGATTGTTAAAGGATTGCTAAACCATTACCCTCTTTAAATTCAAAGATATATGTTTCATCTCTGTTTTCTTGTTTGACTTTCAATATTAGTCATGTGTATTTGATTGAAATAATAATTGTTTAGGGAAAGTAACTCTGCAGTAACATTCCTCTTATATTACATGAGAGTTTTTTTGTTTTATTTTGCTAAATTCATTTTTTTGCACAGTCAAGAGAAACAAAGAATTGTACACATTACACTGATAAGTATTAGGCCAAGATACAGACATTACAAGATTGGTCAATATCTGCTATCTGTAAGTGATACTTAATACTCTTTTTTTTGTGTAATTTTTTTTTTCTTATATTCCTTTAAGCATAGCAGTGATATCAGAATTCGAAATAATAACCAGATTTTATTGTTTTTTATAAAAAAATCAACTTTTGAAAAATATTTATTGACAAAGTATTATACTAAAAAATCAATTCACAAATATGTATGGGCCTAGTGGTATTATTTCCCAATCAATCTTCCATGATGATACATGGAACTCAGAAAGGACAAAAATAATACAGAAATTCTTTCGAAATACAGAAAAAAACTTTTATCAATAAAATATAGCATTTGATAAATGATTATTTTTGTATCATATTTTATATATATTATTCAAATCATTATTGCTTACAAAATGTTGATTTTACATTACAAAATCAGATTTTCTAAGGTTTGAAAGCTTTTTTACTAAAAGCAATTGTAACAAAATTAGATTTTGTAATATTTTTCTATACTTAAACCATTTTTTTAATAATCAGCAGAAATGTGTTTCACCAGTTATTACTGGCAACTTTGAGGCTGTTGTCGTTCATGCTGACAATTCTGCTGTTAATTTTTTTGGGAAATATGGATTCTCTTCTGATGTTGCCCTAAACAAGAAATGGAGGTATATGAAACGTATTCATACTCATTTCAACTTTGTGATATTTTACAGCACATCAAAATATTAATTAATCTGGAATACTTTGTTAGGAATGAGATTTTTTTTGTGAATCTATTTTAAGTATTTATAAAATAACATAACCAGTTGTATGTTTTTAAAAAAATAAAATAAATAGTGATTAAAATTGTGTGTAAAACTCAACAAAGATAGCTTATATGTTAAGGCTGTTTGCTAACCGGCCGATGTCAGACATTGGCCGACCAATACGCATGTTACGGCTGATATTTGCTAACCATCCTATGTCAGACTTAGCCACACCCAGCCATCAATCTGTTAGCAATAAATTTATCTTGATTTAATTTTTTTTGACACTCAATCTAGTTGTAATTGAAATTATCTCTTTTGTATGATACTATTCACATCATAACTTCAAAATTGGCCAACCATATCTAAATTATGTGCACATTGTCAGACATTAGCCAATTAGCAAGCATTGGTCATAACATACGTATTTCCCAAAAGTCACTTTCAAGTAATTTTTTGTAACAATATGTATTTATTTTTACCTTTGTTTGTCAGTGTCTGTAAGGGTTATAATTTACCTCTACCTTCGCCACCCCCACTCTATATTTGCTGGTGAAACTTTCATTTCCCCTCCCAAGCTAGTGACCCATCTTAATTGACCATTCCATAACATTATGCAACCCAAGTTAATGGCCGGGTCTCAAGGCAAGCTCCCAACAAGATTTGATGCCTGCTAACGGCACATTTGTAGCAAGCATAATCCCCACCCGTAACCTGTGTGTTGCTTTACTAAGTTAAGTTAGGAATAGTTTAGTTACTAGAGAAGATGTAAGAGTACAGCGCTGACAGGCTTAAAGTAGATATAGGTAGTTAGAAGAAGTTTGTCATAGTAGACTTGTTGGTAGTTAGAAAATCTCTGATCTTTAAATAAGTAAATTTTTATTTTGTTTTTTTTTATGAAGTGTGCTGCACTTAGTTTGTTCTTTCCTACTAATCTTGTAATTATAACATAACATTTGGCAAGCTTATCAGAAGCCTGTAATATTGAATAGCTACCGTAACTACGTCATTAAATTTTTTCCCATTGGCTTTGTTATACAGAATCTTTAAACGTAGATAATTAGCTGAACAATCTCTACTAACAGAAAAGTAAAGATGAGCATTTTTTTTTCCAGTGAACTTGCTGATGCTTTTACCAACTGTACACTGATGACTTATTTCCCTCCATTTTCTGGTAATAAGTTTAATTTTTTTTTCTTTTCATAGCTAGTTTTTTATCTACTTCCAATCCGTTTGTTAAAAAATAATATCATATTAATCGGATTTTGAAAGTTTAATTTTAAATTAGGATAAGAAAATTTAAAAAAAGGTACTTATTTTAAAATATTTTTATTTGAGACTTCCTTTTATTCACACAAAATTGATTAAATATTTGTTTTATCAAGGTCACAGCTTATTAACTACCAAGGTAACTAAAGAGCAAGATGCAGACATGTTTGAAATTGACCAGGAACTAGAAATGTGGTGAGCATTTTCAGACATTGTTATGTGATTATTCATTTTTTCCATGATGTTTAACTAGTTAATATTATAATATTAGTAAATTCAAATGCCTGTTACAGAGGTATTACAATATGAAAGAATTATGTTTTGCAATATCATATTTTTAGGCAAAGAAAAAGTCAAGAAGCTTACCAAGGGCAATTAACTTGTATTCTGAAATTTCGAAATGAAATTTTACAACTAAAAAATACTGTAAGTTTAACCTATTATTGTCTCAGTGTTCTCTAAAATCTTGTCCTTTTTTTTTTCTTCTATTCAGACAGTAAAATATAAATGCAAGACTTTTAAGAGGTTAAGAAATAATATTTTACAAAAAATTAGAAATAGTATTTTAAAAGAAAATGATGCGGATATATTTTGTTAGACACTTATATTTATACAGATTTGACTTGTTGAAAGCAAAAACATGTAAAAATTACTGACATTTAGATACTAAATATAACTTGAATTAAGATTAGACTAATGAAGATTTTTTAAAGAAATTTTTTCAAACAAAATTTAAAAATAAACAGACTTGTCTTATTTTATTTTTTTTAATGTAAACTAAACTAATAATTTGATTAATTTATTCCATAGATCAGAGTTCAGAATGAATTGTTAAATAAACTTGTTGCTAGTCAGAGATTAAGCAAAGATACAATGGAAATGGGTGAGGATAAAAAGTGGTTTCAGCTATATAAATTTAAATAATGAAATAAATGTATTTGCAAAAAAGTTTGTATTCAGATTTCATGCTTTGTAAAATTCAAGTCATTTATTCCTGTCAAAATTTGGGTTTAAGTAGTTCATTGTAGCTTCATTCTTTTATGTACATGTTTTAAATTTTTCTGAATTGTATGCAGAGAGAGATCTCATGTCAACACATTTAGACCAGACAATTAACTCATTCACCCGAGCATTACAGACTTCCAGTTCAGGTGAACAAAAAAAAAAAATGTTTTTTTTATTTAATTGATAATGCACAGAAGTCTTTGTTTACTGATACTTTGTGTTTGTGCCACTGGTTAAATAGAAGGGGACGGATGGTCGTGCGGTAACGCGCTCGACTGTCGATCTGAAGGTACCTGGTTCGATCTCCGGTGAGGACCAAGGAAATTTTTCAGGTCTTGGCTCAAGTTCCCGATATATCTCCCATGGTGCCTCCATGGCCATTGCACTATCGGCTATGGTGGGGATGAAAGAAGGGCACCATAAAACCGTCCCATTAGTGGTTTATAGGATCTAAGGGATTTCATCTCATCCTTACAGGGACTTTACACACTGGTTAAATAGAGCCTTTTAGAAAAAGTACAGAAAAAAAATTTAGGAAATTCCGTAATAATGTAATGTAGCTTTTTATTGCTTGATCAATCCCCCAGATATAAAACAACCAGTTCAAAACGTAAGTAGTATATCTAATACTGAAATCATCACAAGATTCATTGGAGGTATGGAAGCAGATTGTTCCGTCCAGATTGTCTATAATGTCACCTCTATCACCAAGGTTAGCAAGTCAATTACTCCATAATCTGAAGACTATGAGAACCCAATTTTTTTGCTTGTTTATTAAAATAATACTTTATATTTATACTTGCAAATATAAGTGTTATTTATAAGTAGAGAAGTCTGACATAATACATGTATTACTTTAAAAGAGATTTTTTTTTTTTGTTCTTTTAAGTTTCAGTATATTTTTTTTTCTTTTGACATGGATATACACTATTTAAAAAGTAGCAATAAAAACAGCAAAAAAAAAAAATGGCTAAAGATTGGAAATAGTAACTCCAGAGTCAAGCAGATCTGTGGTGGGGGACTAAGCAGCAGGCACTAATTACTTCGT
Source organism: Bulinus truncatus (assembly GCA_021962125.1). NCBI lineage: Eukaryota > Metazoa > Mollusca > Gastropoda > Planorbidae > Bulinus > Bulinus truncatus. Next base: position 12,330,947 of record JAGDYQ010000005.1, on the reverse strand, counting down.
TTCACGCTGGCATTGCCCTATCAGTGCATATTTTGGGAGACTGAGGCCCAATGTACATTTTTGTGCTACAGCTGCTGGGATGTTGAGGATGGCAGTTCCCTTATGTTGAGGAACACAGCAAGTTTGATATCATGAGCTCTAACAGACTAAGATTTAGCTTGTTGATAAACTGATAGCATCATAGAGAGAGAGGGGGAATAGTAAAAGACATTTGAAATCATCCAGAGTATTTATTGATGTACTATTCTGTTCCAGGCTTGCCTGAATTCTGATATGTTTGACAAGTTTGAAAACTCAGTCAGACATTTACATGATCCCTCCATGGTTGCAACCCTTTATTTTTGTGGGTCTCTAGAAAAACCAAGTCGTCTACAGCACATTTTAACTCATGGATTCTCTGAAGAAGGTAAATGAATATCAAATCATCATAAAGCTCTTGCTCATATTTCTCACTCTTGACATTCAGAATTATTTCTTCACTTTTTTATTAAATGAACCAATTGTATTTAAAAAAAATAAAATTGAATTGCAGATTTCTGTTATGGTGAGTTTGGCAGAGGTCTCTATTTCTCGAAATATCCTTCTAAAGCATCTCAGTTTTCAGTGGTAAGGCATTCAATTATATATTAGCATCTTAATTGAACAGTACATGAACTTGATTAAGTTTTGACTTGTCAGATTTAAAATTATTATTTACCTGTTTTTGGCCTGATTTTTCATTGTTCTTAAATTTTTGTTATTAGCAGTTGGATATTAAATATAATTTTCCACAGCAATTGATTATCCTCTGTTTATTCTGATACTTCATGTTTCAATCATTGCTATGGACTTTTTTGTGTGTGTGCATTTTTCATTGTTCATTCTTTTATGTTTTCTCTCAGTTAGGAAAACTTTTAGAGGTGCAGGTTGCATTGGGTAATACTGAGACTGTGTTGAAATGTGACAGAACCAGAAAAGTCCCATCAGAAGGATATGACTCCATCTTTGTGAGTTTTTAATAACTGACATTTACTGAACTGCATTATTAGATTGGTGCAGTTAAAAAATAACAAATCTTTAGTTTCTTCATTCCTTTTTATTTCTTTTTAAGTGCCTGTTTAAAATGTGTAAGCCATTAGTTAAAATGTTACAAAATTTTCTTCCAGTTTGTCTCATTTTTTCTCAGAAATGAATCTTTTTTTTTCTTATTTATTTCTCCTTGCATTGAACCATCGTTTATTTTTCTTTAGTTAATAATATTTAGAAGATTCTGACATTTCCTTTCTTATAGTTACTATGTAGTGGATTTAAATTAATTTAAAAAATAAAATGACACTTTATCAGATTTTTATAAAACCAAAATAAAAATTAAAAAATGAGGTTACTATTATTTGAGGTAAATTTTTCAAAATATCTTTGATCAGCATATATTTTGTTGACTAACAGCATAGTTTTATAATATTTAAATGTTAACGTTTTTTTAGCTTCATTCTACATACATTTTTTTTCTGAATACTATCAATAAATGAAAAGTCATATTTTTTTTAATGTCATTATTTATCTCTCTTGTAAAAAAAAAGCAAAATTATCAATTAGGAAGCTGAGATTTATTTAATGTTCTTTTCTTCAGACTCCAGGACGGTTATACAGGCAAGGTGATAATGAAAATGCCATATTGTGCCAGGAATACATAGTTTTTAATGTTCATCAAGTGTTGCCACTTTGGCTTTTGTCATATAGTGCCTATCCTAACTCCTAATTATTTAACAATTTTAGAAATAATTCTGTAGCCATTGGTTGTGATTGATTTATAGATCTTTCTCTCTTGTGTATAAAATAAAAAAAATTGCATGTAATCATACATTTGTATTTACATACCAGTCAATGTCAGATCTCCTTACTAAAAAGCATTAAGAAATAGAAAAATATATGTTGGTATTGAAATGTGTAAATTTGGCTTTTGAAAGATTTTAATGTACAATAAATCTTATTTCTTCTTGTTTCAAACGTGAATATGAATGATACCTTTACAGTTAGTTTTTTTCTAACCTTTTTTTATAAACTTCTGATGCTTAAGAATTGATTCATTATTTTTTTCACACATTTTATATCATTTCAAATGCTTTCACTGGTCTGATATATTGCTTAGAAAGTATAGTTAAAAGTATTTTACATGCTTTAGCAAAAAGAAAATTGTGGATCACACAGTTGGATGCATGTTTGTTGAACTGCTATTCATTGTTTCAAGACTTTATCTTTTATCCAAAGTAAATTAATTAATTTATTTTAAATTTTTTTTAAGAATGTCTAGTATTATGGTGAATTAATTTTTACTACTACTACACCGAATACCATTTGTAAATAAAACATTACTAATATATTATTAAAAATTGAATTCAATTTTATTTTCTAGTATTTTTTGTCCTTTTTGATTAACATTTCATTGCCATAGTTGTAAAATATATTTCAGCTCAAATACATGTCAAAATGTGTAATATTTACTTGTTTTTATTTTATATACTGTGTATTTATTTGTAATAGCTTGTTAAGTCATCTTAAACTTTATGCTTCAGATGAAGAAAATCTAACCAGTAACGCTATATTAAATAACATTGTGTACAAATTGACACTTTCAATAAAAGTGTTTTCATTGATCAGAAACAATACTGCTGGAAGCAATCAATTGAGAGAATCGATAATCTTTTAATTTTCTCTTTTTTTTTTAATTAGGATTCAAAGAAAACATAGTGAACAAACAAAAGTAGCCATTTGTTATCAGTTATAAAGTGTAGCCTAATATTTTAATGATAAATAGTAAATGTTCAAGTCTCATTTCAGATTTGATACATTTCATCAAGGAATGATGTAGAAATAGTTCGTACATTTGAAATTATTTCAGATATCTGAGAAAATTTGTTGTTAAATAAAACTTTGAATCAGTTTTTTACAATTTACGTACAATGGATACCATTAATTGCATGAAATTTTTATTATTGTCAACTATCGACTAGCATGTAGTGTATTCCTTCTCATTTTGATTATTAAAATACACTTGTTTTTTGTTTTTTTTTAAATTTTTTTTTGACAGAGATATAATAGCACTCTTAAAATCATTTCCAATATTCATTCATGAAGACTAATGTAGAAATGCAATCGGAAAATGTTTTACAGACATTGTTATTTTTATTGGAATGAGCCACAAACAATAAATTGATGTTTTCAATAAAGATGATGCACACATTGATCTTAACCATACATTGTGTTGGAGCCGCCACCACCACCCCCTCCCCCACACCTGCTGGAGCCACACGAGCCTCCACCACACCCCGACCCTAATCCCTGACTACCTCCACGGCTGCCTCCACCACCAGCGCCGCCGCCACATCCTCCACCAGAACCGCCTCCCCCGGACCCTCCTGATCCGCCCCCTGATCTTCCACCTCCTCCAGAACCGCCGCCCCCAGATCCTCCTGATCCGCCCCCTGATCTTCCGCCTCCGGATCCTCCACCTGATCTCCCACCACCTCCTCCAGATCCACCGCCTCCAGAAGAACAGGTACCGTCAGCCTGTCTGTAGACTTTGTCTTCATGAGCCACATATTCTTTACCGCCGCACTGTGACTCCACGTCTGCACCGCCTGATGCGCACCCGGCAGTTTCCTGAGATAGAGATACATGGCAGCCATTTAAAATGATTTCACATCAATGCTTTTTCTGTCTTATTATCAATGAATATAGAAACACATTAACAGCGTAACTCCATTTAAAAGTAGTATTTGGTTAGGGCTACATTGAAATGATTGTCAATACAATTTATATGGTACGCATTATTCATGAGTACCATACAACATCAGACAATACACAGATAGTAAGGATCAAAGTGTAACAAAGAAATTTCGATCCACAAATTAAGATTACAATGTGAACTAATAATTTTAAATCTATCATTATAAAAAGTATAACTTTTGGCCTGAACCACCCCGCTAAATGTTTTATTTACAGAACGCAGTGGCTACGGTAACATCAAGACGGAGTTCGTATTTTTTCCCCCGGGTTACATCAATAGATATTGCTCCACACCCTAACCCTAACAATAACCCTAATCCTAACCCTTTTCATAACCCTAATATAATTGCCGGTACCCGAAAAAACCCTAATATAACGGCGCTTGATGTTACCGTAGCCACTTCGTTTAAAACGAAATGTAACTCGAGAATTGTATATTCTGATGGTCAAACGCTTTCTAACAGTTTTGTTGTGTTTCCTAAAATAAAGAGGGTGAAAATAAACATGAACTCATTTTTAATGAGCTTGACCTAATAAGATTCGTAAAACATTACATCACATAGTAACAAATTTGATTTTCAAACGAACAAACAAGTCATGGGCCAGAGCGAGGATTCTGACATTTTTGTGGCTGGGAACCCTCTATCCTATAGAAATATAAATGTATAGTATATTTTGGAAAGTGACTGGACAAGACAGGTGCTGGAAGTGACTGGGCAAGACAGGTGCTGGAAGTGACTGGGCAAGACAGGTGCTGGAAGTGATTGGGCTGGACTGGTGCTGAAAGTGCCGTGCGAAAGTTAGGCAGTGGCAGGCAGAGTCATTCTTATGATTTTGGGGGAAATAGGTAAAGGTACATTAGGGAACCCCAGTGTCATAAACAAAGGTACATTTGAGACTCCCCTAACGTCTTGTGCGGGGTTGTGAGTCTTAAGCATAAGTTATAATTATATCACATGACAGAATCTTAAACCGCGAAGCCCTTCCCCCCTCAAGCACGGCGACCTAGGACATTGCCCTAGTCTCTGCCTCCGAAGGCCTCTACTGTAATGTCAATCAAGCTTATGACCCCTGGCAAGTATTCAGATTGCAAAATAAAAGTCTAGTAGCCCCCCCCCCAGTTGTGGGTATCAGGTATTTGTTTTTTAAACAATAATGTTATTAAATTGAAGATACATAGTTAATAATATAAGCAGAAGGTACTAACATTTTTCTTCACAAAAGCAGATAACTTAAAAAAAAAAATATGAAAAGTTTCTCCACATATTCTATGAACTGACCTCATTGAAGTACATGGTCTCTGGACAGAAGGTACACGTGCCTGTGACCCCGGTGTCGCCACAAGTGTAGAAAGCATTACACAGATCGGGATGGGCTACAGAGTAAGCCTCTCCACTTCCAGCTGAAGGACTGTAGGCACAGAGGGCATCAGTACTGCCGCCTCCACCACCGCCACCGCCTCTACCTCCGCCGCCAGTGCCTCTGCCTCCTCCTGATCCACCTTGACCTCCTCCTGATCCACCTTGACCTCCTCTTGATCCACCTTGACCTCCTCCTGATCCTCCCTGACCTCCTTCTGATCCACCACGTCCACCTGAGCCACCGCCTGATCCACCACGTCCACCTGAGCCACCGCCTGATCCACCGTAACCTCCACCAGACCCACCTCCAGATCCGCCTTGGTTACCTCTGGAGCCAGAACCTTTTATAAAATCATAAAATAAAATGAAAATGTTATAAATTTGATTTAAGTAAGTGTGTGTGTGTGTGGGGGGGGGTCATCAAGTTATAGCTCAGAAAATGATAGGCATGTCGATGTATTATAGCTAGACAGACAAACACAATGTTTCATAGAGACAGACAATTTGTTAGACATTCCCATAGAAATAGATAATTTGTTAGGCATTCACAAAGAAATAGACACTCTGTTAGATATTCACATAGAAATAGACGATTTGTTAGATATTCACAAAGAAATAGACAATTTGTTAGACATTCACAAAGAAATAGACAATTTGTTAGACATTCACATAGAAATAGACATTTGTTAGACATTCTCAAAGAAGTAGACAATCTGTTAGACATTCACATAGAAATAGATAATTTGTTAGACATTCACAAAGAAATAGACATGTGTTAGACATTCACAAAGAAGTAGACAATCTGCTAGATATTCACAGAAATAGACAATTTGTTAGATATTCACATAGAAATAGACAATTTGTTAGACATTCAGATAGAAATAGACAATTTGTTAGGCATTCACAAAGAAATAGACAATCTGTTAGATATTCACATAGAAATAGACAATTTGTTAGGCATTCACAAAGAAATAGACAATTTGTTAGACATTCAGATAGAAATAGACAATTTGTGAGACATTCAGATAGAAATAGACAATTTGTTAGACATTCACAAAGATGTAGACAATTTGTTAGACACATCGGGAAAAAAAGAAATATTTCATCATAACGTGATGAAACAAAGAAGTCAAAAGTCAATTTGATCTGTAAAATAGTTCTTTGAATTACTTTTCAATGTGTAGCAATAAACAAGATAAAGGGCCCTTCCCAGCGCCATTTTGGTGAGGATTACAATCACCGAGTCCACCAACCACCCCAGGAGCGTCAGTTCGATTACGGCTTAGGGTGAGGGGGCAAACTATGACGACAGCGGAGCGCGAGTCCATAACGGGGTCTATATATGTACAGGGCGTATGATAGTGTCTGAATTCTTGGTGCGATAGCCTCCTCCCCCCCCCCTTTGCAAATGAGCCTCTGAACCCGTTACACCGAAACAATGACTCATGGGTAATGGCTAAGTATATTTATATATTTGGCAAAGAAGATAGTCATCGTTTTGAAATTAGCATTACTAAAAAAAGGAGTTTGTCTTTAAAACTAATAAAGATATATTGGCTTTCGTTTTTTTTTACTTTCTGTTTTCTGCTTTTAAAATTGTACACAAGAAACTAAGTAACCATGGTTAACTCCACAGATATGGTAACACGTAATATTTAAGTATATAATCTACAGTTCAGTGTTATACTCTGAAAAGCTAAATTGTCATTGTATGATTTTTTTTCATTTATTTTATAAGCCAAAAAACATTGTATGGATTTTTTCCTATTGGATCTGTCCTATGGGACATGTTTTGTGCCATGGAACTGACATGGACCAAACTCGTAGCAAGTTCCAGTCTTATGTAATAAAAAAAAAAAAACATGACAGAGAATCATAAAATAGGTGAGGGATGTGGCAAATGGATTATCCTGATTGACTTTCTAATTCACCGAAAGAAGATGTGTTTGATGTCCTATATTGTTGTTTGACAAGAGAAATATAGGCATGTATCAGTTAAACAGTTCTAACACAGTGTGCTCTCTCACAAAAAAAGTGTAAAAAAAATACAATGAAAATCTGTGATTCGAACCATCGCAAAACACATATTCGTGTTCAGTAGCTTATGAACGAACTACTTTTGTGCACATGCGCCGTGTGTGTGTCTCCTCCCCCACCCAGCTTTCCGAATACCCTGTCTATTGCACTAATGACTCTAATTCGTTGAGAACGGCAGTAATCAAACATTTAGCGATGTTTTACTCCGACTGTCTCGCACCAGTGCCATTTTTTTTTTATTTTCTGACATCAAATGGCGCGAAAACAATTTATTGGGTCTACGAAACTTTCAAATTTACAAATAAAAATTCACAAATTTACGGTATAAATGCATTTATTGACAGATTTTGGCGAAATATGACGGAACCAGGCCCGTAGCGTGCGGGGGGGGGGGCGTTTTGTCTGGCCCCCGCTACTTGTTTGCTCTACTTAGTAACATTTTTTCCTGCCCACCCCCTGCTATTGGTCTGGCCCCTGCTGTAGAATTTTCACGCTACGGGCCTGGACGGAACGTTCTGAAAAAATATTTTTCATATGACAAATGACAATTCTTTTTTTATTTTGAGAATTGCATTTTTCATTCAATATACCACATTTCCGGAAAATGCGAGCCAAAATTACGATGCTTTATAAAGGTTTCATTTTAACTTATTGCAACATTCGAAACTATAAAATACTGAGTGACTAACTCATCAATGGAGGAATGCTCAACACGAGTAAACTATTTGGAAATATATATTTTAACTACAAGCTGTATGTGCAGTAAACATTCGGTAATTTGCACGTAATCATTGAAAATCGGAAATACAATTTAAAATATTTTTTTATTAATGTTTATTTCTTTAATAATGATTGTATTTACGTTGTGTGTGTATGTTTGTGTGTGTGTGTGTTTGTGTGTTTGTGTGTGTGTGTGTGCTAACATTACAAGGTAGTCTTGAAGATAGGACCTTTTCATCTATGGATATTAATAGTGTCTTACGGCTATCTTGTGACTTGAATGCATGGAGTACATTTTGTTTATTCGAGGAATGACACAATACTCTCTCTTCCATATATTGGCTACCGACATATACATTTAGGTGTAAGTTGCCGCGGAAAGCACTGTACTATTTATATCTTTAGGCTACTAATAAAACTGATGACCTAGTTTGTCAGGTAATGTATTGAGAATTGATGCTGCTTTGTTTGTGGATACAAAAAGTTACTTTTTTTTTGGGCTAGATCTAATAGAGAATGCATGTCGGTGAATTTGAAATTACTTTTTTTTCTTGGATAGCTTTTCAATTTGATTTCCTAATTCGAAGTGAAATACGTTTTTTTTTTGTGGTTCTGAGAAGAGTTATGATTTTTTGTGATGATTCCTGCGAAAATTCCTCATTGTAGTTGTGAAATTCTCAAATTAATTCTTTGTAATCCAACAGTTAACTCTTATATAAATCATATGATGGTTGTAAACGAACATTAAACAAAAGATGTGAAAGTAAGTAACATAAGAAATTTAAAAAAAAGTTTTACATAATTCATACAAATGTACACAACGCCTGGCGCATGTACTTTTTAAACTGGTGCTTTTGTATAATTCTGTGATATTTTTTTGTTTTTTACATTTTAGCACATGACTTCCAGGATTTATATCACGTGATTGTAAATTATGGTCATTGAAAATGTCGAGATATCATTTCCAAAAGTTCACGTTGCCAACTACTCATTTGTACAGCTATAGTTCAAGAATACTGAGGTCGCAATTTAGTTTTGCTATGCATATGTTCGCTACTTTAACATGTTACTAAAAATAGAACAATGGAGACCTTGTTATCATTGGTCTAAATGTAGAGAGTGTGGCTAAGTCTTATTTAAATAAAAATAGGCTAATTTTCTTTATCCATCTCAAGTTAAAATTAACATTACCCGCAATCACTTTTCATCAATATTATATTCGTAAGCATAGCATGCATCACTAACCTGTATAGTGATCAAAATTCACCAAAGTTACTTCCTAGACAAATCATTTCTGCTTGGTTCTTTATACGAGTACATTTGTGTTTCTAAGTCTGGTGGAGTTGAGCTACACGGCAAGACAATTGTGTTACTCTACACGCCAAGAAATGTATGCTAAGACTGAGTTGTTAAGTAGTTTAGAGGGGAAAAAATGTTTATTAAATATGTAGGATAGGACCCCCTCCCCCCGGGTCTGTCTTGTATGTTTATCAGTAATGGACAATGGTGTAAGATACCAGTCAATGTCAGGTCTCCTTAGTAAAAAGCATTAGCAAATTGAAGAATATATGCTTGTATTGAAATGTGTAAATTTGGCCTTTTGAAAGGTTTTAATGTACAATAAATCTTATTTCTTCTTGTTTCAAATGTGAATATGAATGATGCCTTCATAGTTAGTTTTTTTCTAAACTTTTTTTAAAGAGGTTGTTTTTGCTCATATTTATAAACTTCTGATGCTTAAGAATTGATTCATTATTTTTTTCACACATTTTATATCATTTCAAATGCTTTCACTGGTCTGATATATTGCTTAGAAAATGTAGTTAAAATTATTTTACATGCTTGAGCAAAAAGAAAATTGTGGATCACACAGTTGGATGCATGTTTGTTAAACTGGTATTCATTGTTACATGACTTGACCTTTTATCCAAATTAAATTAATTAATTTATTAAAAAAAATTTTTAAAGCATGTCTAGTGTTACGGTGAATTAATTTGTACTATTATTACACCGGATACCATTTGTAAATAAAACATTACTAATATATTATTAAAAATTCAATTCAATTTTATTTTCTAGTATTTTTTGTCCTTTTTGATTATTATTTCATTGCCATAGTTGTGAACTATATTTCAGCTCAAGTACATGTCAACATGTGTAATATTTACTTGTTTTTATTTTATATACTGTCATGGGCGTCGCTAGGAATTTTTCCAGAGGGGGGCAAAAATACGCTTTTTTAACATTAATTATTTATATTGACATAAATAAATGTATTTAAAAATTCAAACATTTTGACTACAAGCATGTTCCGATTTTAATTTTTTGTGTGTTTAACTTGGCCTTCTGTAGCTTGCTTTGACCTTCGAAAATGTTTTTTGCATTCATGTTTTTTTTTTTAATTTGGCAGCTCTTGTTACTTTATAATCGTCTGCCACTGAGTGAATTTTTAAATGTAGGCCTATCCTAAATTAATATGAAAAGGTGAATATCAGAAAAAAGTTGTACAGGCTCAATAAAACGAAAAGTAGAGCAATCGCGGGATTCCGAAAAGCTGTTATTTAAAGATTTTAGGGCGTCTGCAGCATCTATTTCTAATTTGATTGTCGATGTCACTTCTTCATTTCCTAAATTGGAAGGTATGTCTTGACATACGACCTATCCAATGAGTTGAAATTGCTGCTGATCCTTAATTGTTTTACGCCTGATAAAAAGTGTGATTTTTAGACCTGACAGTGGTGGAAACAGAGGTTTTAGATATGCTTGGTTATCAAACTATTCATCGTGGGTTGTATTCTTGCAAATGTTAAAAGGTGGCTTTCGCAAATTGTGCGTGTCGTTTTCGCAAAAAGTAATTCCAGGAGTTCAGGGAGCATTTGTCATCGAACCGTACACAAAATTAAAAGAATGCAACGAAGATGCACGTAGCCAGATACAAAGCACATGGCACAAAGTCTCTTATTAAGGATGCAAGCTATTTTGTTGCACTATTGGTAGCCAAAGCAGTTTTTATAGATGAGCAGTTTAACTCATCATTTAGAAGACAAATTCAAGAAAATTACAACAAACTGGGTCCATCCATTTCTACAATCTTTTTTTTTTTTTTTTGCGGCCTGCATGATTTGGCACTTCGTGGAAGAGTCACTTTCTGGTAATTTTTACGACCTGTTAGAGTTTCGTGTTGAATCTGGAGATGAAGTTCTAGGTAATCATTAGTCAATTGGTTCTTGTATATCTCGGCAACCAGTGCCGCTGAGAGGGGGGCAGGGGTCAAATGCCCAGAAGCCCGACGAGTTTTAGGGCGAGTTTTAGAGGCCCGGACTGAGCTGGCCAATTAACTTTTGAAAATATTATTATCAGCACGGTAGGCCCGTGACAGCTCTGCCCAGGGGCCGAAATTTCTGTCGGTGGGCCAGACGGATACTACACAAAACACTATGATCGAAATTTGTGGGTCTCTCTTGCGTGAAGGCATTGTTCGTGAAGCAAATAATTCAGTTGCAATTTCTATACTTGCCGACGAGACAATATAATTTCAGGCATTGAGCAGATTTGTCAAAGAACACCATAATTACAAATTCATTAGAGCTTGGATTAGATACAGCCCCGTAGCGTGAAAACTCTAAAGCAGGGGCCAGTCATTCTACAGCAGGGGCAAGCGATAGTAGAGGGGGGGGGGCCAGGAAATAAATTTTACTAAGTAGAGCAAACAAGCAGAGGGGGCCAGACAAAACGCAGAGAGGGCCAGGCTCCCCTGCCCCCTCCCCCGCACGCTACGGGCCTGATTAGATATGACAAATATTGTTGGTCATGGATAAGACGGATGTTCTACAATGGCAAGTAAAAAAGGAGCAGTCCAAGCAATAATTCGAAAAAAAGACCCAAAAGCAGCACTTGTACATTGTAGTTTACATAAACTAAATCTTGTCGTGAATGATTTAAATTATGTGAATACTGTGCGAAAAACAATAGGAAAAATTAAGTCAATTATAGTGTTATTCTGATAAATTAATCAGCGAAGAAAACTCATTCCAAATGTTCCTTTGCTATGTGAAACTAGATGAACACATAAATATAAAAGGTTGCGGATTTTCGCTGAAAATGTGACAGAAATTGTTAAACAACTGGAATATTTAGAACAATCTAGAAAAAGCCAGCAAGTTGCACATTAGTTACTTTCTGCTGTTAAAAGTTAGGTTTGGGGGTACATTTGTTGTTTGTTTAGTTATTATACTTCAATGCAATAAACTTTCAGGAAATTTAGTTCAGTTTATTGTAACAACTTTATGACATTTTTTCCAAATGGGAGGGGGGGGGGGGGGGGGCCCCTCCCATTTTATATACTGTGTATTTATTTGTAATAGCTTGTTAAGTCGTCTTAAACTTTATGCTTCAGATGAAGAAAATCTAACCAGTAACGCTATATTATATAATATCGTGTACAAATTGACACTATTTCAATAAAAGTGTTTTAATTGATCGGAAACAATACTGCTGGAAACAATCAATTAGAGAATCGATAATCTTTTAATTTTCTCTTTTTTTAATGTGGAAAAGAAAACATAGTGAACAAACTAAACAACAAAAGTAGCCATTTGTTATCAGTTATAAACTGTAGCCTAATATTTTAAATGATAAATAGTAAATGTTCAAGTCTCATTTCAGATTTGATACATTTCATCAAGGAATGATGTAGAAATAGTTCGTACATTTGAAATTATTTCAGATATCTGAGAAAATTTGTTGTTAAGTAAAACTTTGAATCAGTTTTTTACAATTCACGTAAAATGGATACCATTAATTGCATGAAATTTTTATTATTGTCAACTATCGACTAGTATATAATGTATTCCTTTCTCATTTTGATTATTTTTTTGATAGAGATATAAGAGCGCTCTTAAAATCATTTCCAATATTCATTCGTGAAGACTAATGTAGATAAGCAATCGGAAAATGTTTTACAGACATTGTTATTTTTATTGGAATGAGCCAAAAACAATAAATTGATGTTTTCAATAAAGATGATGCACACATTGATCTTAACCATACATTGTGTTGGAGCCGCCACCACCAGCCCCTCCCCCACACCTGCTGGAGCCACACGAGCCTCCACCACACCCCGACCCTGATCCCTGACTACCTCCACGGCTGCCTCCACCACCAGCGCCGCCGCCACATCCTCCACCAGAACCGCCTCCCCCGGACCCTCCTGATCCGCCCCCTGATCTTCCACCTCCTCCAGACCCACCTCCCCCGGATCCTCCTGATCCGCCTCCTGATCTTCCGCCTCCGGATCCTCCACCTGATCTCCCACCACCTCCTCCAGATCCACCGCCTCCAGAAGAACAGGTACCGTCAGCCTGTCTGTAGACTTTGTCTTCATGAGCCACATATTCTTTACCGCCGCACTGTGACTCCACGTCTGCACCGCCGGATGCGCACCCGGCAGTCTCCTGAGATAGAGATACATGGCAGCCATTTAAAATGATTTCACATCAATGCTTTTTCTGTCTTATTATCAATGAATATAGAAACAAATTAACAGCGTAACTCCACTTAAAAGTAGTATTTGGTAAGGGCTACAGTTGAAATGATTGTCAATAAAATATAGATGGTACTCATTATCAGTGCTCGATTTAATAAAAGACCAGTGCCGGGATGAAAAAAATTTCTGCTGAGCCGAGGATAAATGTCTATCGTTTCATCCCCGGCGGGGATATATTAGCTAAAGCAGAGCCGGGTTTGACAGTTCTCAGTGCCGGGGATATCCCCGTCGGCAAATCGAGCCCTGCACATTATTCATGAGTACCATACAACATCAGACAATACACAGATAGTAAGGACCAAAGTGTAAAAAATAAATTACAATCCACAATTAAAGATAACAAAGTGAACTAATAATTTTAAATCTATCATTATAAAAAGTTTCACTTTTGGCCTGAATCACCCTGCCAAATGTTTTATTTAAAGAAATGTAACTCGAGAATTTTATATTCTGATAGTCAAACGTTTTCTAACAGTTTTGTTTTGTTTCCTAAAATAAAGAGGGTGAAAATAAACATGAACTCATTTTTAATGAGCTTGATCTAATAAGATTCGTAAAACATTACATCACATAGTAACAAATTTGATTTTCAAACGAACAAACAAGTCATGGGCCCGAGCGAGGATTCAGACAATTTTGTGGCTGGGAAACCTCCATCCTATAGATATATAAATATATAGCATATTTTGGAAAGTGACGGTGCAAGACAGGTGCTGAAAGTGACTGGGCAAGACAGGTGCTGGAAGTGACTGGGCAGAACAGGTGCTGGAAGTGACTGGGCAAGACAGGTGCTGAAAGTGACTGGTAAGACAGGTGCTGGAAGTGACTGGGCAAAACAGGTGCTGGAAGTGACTGGGCAAAACAGGTGCTGGAAGTGACTGGGCAAGACAGGTGCTGGAAGTGACTGGGCAAAACAGGTGCTGGAAGTGACTGGGCAAGACAGGTGCTGGAAGTGACTGGTAAGACAGGTGCTGGAAGTGACTGGGCAAAACAGGTGCTGGAAGTGACTGGGCAAAACAGGTGCTGGAAGTGACTGGGCAAAACAGGTGCTGGAAGTGACTGGGCAAGACAGGTGCTGGAAGTAACTGGACAAGACAGGTGCTGGAAGTGACGTGCGAAAGTTAGGCCGTGGCAGGCAGAGTCGTTCTTATGATTTTGGGGGAAATAAGCGAAGGTACATTTGGGACCCCCGATGTCATAAGCAAAGGTATATTTGAGACACCTTATGTCATATTCGGGGTCGTGAGTCTTAAGCATAATTTATAAATATATCACACGACAGAATCTACAACCGCGAGGCCCTCCCCACCTCAGGCACGGGGCCTACGACGTTGCCTCCGAAGGCCTCTACTGGACACGCAACTATAAAGTCAAGCAAGCTTATGCCCCTTATTCAGATTGCCTTAACTTGTGGCTTGCATTGTTCGCCCATCCACAAGAACGGCTTTGAAAAGAACGTCAGTGCCGTGTTGCCATCAAAAATGCTGCAAGAGATGTTTGCATGAGATGCTTGCAAGAGATGTATATAAAACAAGCAATTTAAGTCTTTTCCGTTTCGGACAAAGGACATTTTAGAGCATTTTCGTGTACGCAGTGGCTACGGTTACGCCGGACGAAATCCGTATTTTTTTCCGGGTTATAGCCATAGATATTGCACCACGCATATGGGTTTTGATAAATAGAGAGGGAAGTAATCATGTTGAATAACTGTTACAAAAACAAATAATGATTACACCCCTTTTATTAGCTTTTATTATTTATATTTAAAATATAAGCAAAAAACGGTACCTAAGAAACTCTTATATTCGGCCCTGAGAGGTCAGATCGCGAAATGGATTTTTGATGTACACTTGGCAGGCCAAGACATACAAAATGATATATACATCATGGGTCTAGGACTTATGGTTATTGAGATCTAGGGTGATGACGGAAAGACAGACAGATAAAACGGGGACAATAGATAAATGAAAAGTGCCTCCACATATTCTATGAACTGACCTCATTGAAGTACATGGTCTCTGGACAGAAGGTACACGTGCCCGTGACCCCGGTGTCGCCACATGTGTAGAAAGCATTACACAGATCGGGATGGGCTACAGAGTAGGCCTCTCCACTTCCAGCTGATGGACTGTTGGCACAGAGAGCATCAGTACTGCCGCCTCCACCTCTACCGCCGCCGCCTCTACCGCCGCCGCCAGTGCCTCTGCCTCCACCGGATCCACCTTGACCTCCACCGGATCCACCTTGACCTCCACCGGATCCACCTTGACCTCCTCCTGATCCACCTTGACCTCCACCGGATCCACCTTGACCTCCTCCTGATCCTCCCTGACCTCCTCCAGAACCTCCACGCCCACCAGACCCGCCTCCTGATCCACCACGTCCACCTGAGCCACCGCCTGATCCACCGTATCCTCCACCAGACCCACCTCCAGATCCGCCTTGGTTACCTCTGGAGCCAGAACCTTTTATAAAATCATAAAATAAAATGAAAATGTTATACATTGGATTTAAGTAAGTTCATCAAGTTACAGCTCAGAAAATGATAGGCATGTCGGTGTATTATAGCTAGACAGACAAACACAATGTTTCATAGAGACAGACAATTTGTTAGACATTCCCATAGAAATAGATAATTTGTTAGACATTCCCATAGAAATAGATAATTTGCTAGGCATTCACAAAGAAATAGACAATTTGTTAGACATATCGGAAAAAAAGAAATATTTCATCATAACGTGATGAAACAAAGAAGTCAAAAGTCAATTTGATCTGTAAAATAGTTCTTTAAATTACTTTTCAATGTGTAGCAAAAAACAAGATAAAAGGCAAACTGGGCGACAGCTTAGGGCCACTACTACTAAAAAGAGCCCCCCCCCCCTTTTCATGTATTCATTTTTACTAAATCAGGAACTGGGCTGGAGAAATAAATAAATAACGGTTTGAACACGGGAACTTCATCAAATTGACTATCGTGCGCTCTACTGCTTCTGGTTTAACCCAAATAATTTTTTAGGTGAATATTTTATCAAACTTCAGTTATTTGTAGTTATGTAAGTTACAATTATAATAGCACGATTGCGTAATAAATAAAATGATATTTGGTGCGGTATTAAAAGTGCGAACGTGTTAATCTCTGTAATAAGGGGACATCATCCAGCCACACTTCACTGAGCTCGCAACCACTATTGGGGCATTAAAAAAAAAAGAAAATATTGATCTTCACATGTCTTGCTGTGACTTTTTCCCACCCCGTGGTTTTGTGATTCTTCTGTAGGGGGGCAGGCAATCTGTGGGGGGGGGGCGGGTATTAAATTTTCTTAAGTGGAAAAAATAAGCGGGGGGCGGCCAAACCCCCCCCCCCCCTCCGCCCTGCTCTGTATAGCGCCATTTTGGTGAGGATTACAACCACCGAGTCCACCAACCACTTCAGGAGCGTCATTTCGATTACGGCTTAGGATGAGGGGGGCAAGTTATGACGACAGCGGAGCGCAAGTCCATAATGGGGTCTATAAATGTACGAGGAGTTTGATAGTGTCTGGATTCTTGGGGCGATAGGCCTGTATCAGACAGTTCACGAAGTTAAACAGTTCTAACACAATGTGCTCTCTCATAAAAATAAGTGATACAAAAATACTATGTAAATCTGTGATTCGAACCATCACAAACCACTTATTCGTGTTCACTAGCGAATGAACGAACTACTTTTGTGCACATGCGCCGTGTGTGTGTGTCTCCTCCCCCACCCAGCTCTCCGAATGTCTATTGCACTAATTACTCTAATTCGTTGAGAACGTCAGTAATCAAACATTTAATAAATAAAGTTCCCTTCTTAGCCCTAACGGGCCTTTGCGGCATATGAAGGGATTGTGTGGTTAGCACAACGCCCAGCCGCCTTTACTTCCCCAACTTAAGTCAGGTACGCATTTAAAGCTGGGTGGACTTGTGGGACGACTTAACAGCTGATGGACACCAAATTTCACCTGAAAAAATTCCATGGGAATCACCGAGGATCGAACCCAGGACTCTCAGGTCGACAGTCGAGTATCTACACCACTCGGCCATCCGTCCCACATTTAGCGATGTATTACTCCGACTGTTTCGCTTCAACGCCATTTTGTTTTTATTTGCTGACATCAAATGGCGCGAAAAAATTTTATTCGGTCTACGAAACTTTCAAATTTGCAAATAAAAATTTAAAATTTACGGTGTAAAAAATGTATTACGAATATGACCTGAAAAAAATGCATTTATTGACAGTTTTTTGGCGAAATAGCGTTCTGAAAGATTACTTTTCATATGACAAATGAAAATTCTTTAATTGAGAATTGCATTTTTAGAGCATTTTCGAAAAAAAATGCTCTATTGTCCCCGTTTTGTCTGTCTGTCTGTCTGTCCGTCATCACCCTAGATCTCAACAACCATAAGTCCTAGACCCATGATGTATATATCATTTTGTAGGTCTTGGCCTGCCAAGTGAACAATTTGGTCCATTTCGCGATCTGACCTCTGAGGGCCGAAAAAGGGGGCTTTTTAAGTACCGTTTTTTTTACTGTATAAGTTATATTAACAAAGGAGCGCCCTAGATCTCAGAACATATAATGGTTGTAAACCAACATTAAAAAAAAAGATGTGAAAGTAGGTAGCCTAAGAAATAAAAAAAAAAAAGTTCTTACATAATTGATACAAATGTACACAACGCCTGGCGCATGTACTTTTTAAACTGGTGCTTTTGTATAGTTCTTTGATATTTTTTTGTTCACATTTTAGCACATGACTTCTAGGATTTATATCATGTGATTGTAAATTATGGTCATTGAAAATATCGAGATATTAATTCCAAAAGTTCACGTTGCAAGCCACTCATTTGTACAGATATAGTTCAAGCATACTGAGATCGCAATTTTATTTTGCTATGTATATGTTCGCTGCTTTAACATGTTACTAAAAATAGCTATGTTGAACACTCTTCAACAATGGAGACCTAGTTATCATTGATCTAAAATGTAGAGAGTGTGGCTAACTCTTATTTAAAGAAAAATACATATAAATAAAAGGCTAATTTTCTATATCCATCTCAAGTTCAAGTTAACATTATACGCAATCACTTGTAATCAATATTATATTCGCAAGCATAGCATGCATCACTGACCTGCATAATGATCGAAATTCACCAAAGTTACTTCCTAGACAAATCATTTCTGCTTGGTTCTTTATACGAGTACATTTGTGTTTCTAAGTCTGGTGGAGTTGAGCCACACGGCAAGACAATTGTGTTACTCTACACGGCAAGATACACGGTAAGACAATTGTGTTACTCTACACGGCAAGACAATTGTGTTACTCTACACGCCAAGATACACGGCAAGACAATTGTGTTACTCTACACGCCAAGATACACGGCAAGACGATTGTGTTACTCTACACACCAAGATACACGGCAAGACGATTGTGTTACTCTACACGCCAAGACGATTGTGTTATTCTACACGCCAAGATACACGGCAAGACAATTGTGTTACTCTACACGCCAAGATACACGGCAAGACGATTGTGTTACTCTACACGCCAAGATACACGGCAAGACAATTGTGTTACTCTACACGCCAAGATACATGGCAAGACGATTGTGTTACTCTACACGCCAAGATACACGGCAAGACGATTGTGTTACTCTACACGTCAAGACGATTGTGTTATTCTACACGCCAAGATACACGGCAAGACGATTGTGTTACTCTACACGCCTAGATACACGGCAAAACGATTGTGTTACTCTACACGCCAAGATACACGGCAAGACGATTGTGTTACTCTACACGCCAAGACGATTGTGTTATTCTACACGCCAAGATACACGGCAAGACGATTGTGTTACTCTACACGCCAAGATACACGGCAAGACAATTGTGTTACTCTACACGCCAAGATACACGGCAAGACAATTGTGTTACTCTACACGCCAAGATACACGGCAAGACGATTGTGTTACTCTACACGCCAAGATACACGGCAAGACGATTGTGTTACTCTACACGTCAAGACGATTGTGTTATTCTACACGCCAAGATACACGGCAAGACGATTGTGTTACTCTACACGCCTAGATACACGGCAAAACGATTGTGTTACTCTACACGCCAAGATACACGGCAAGACGATTGTGTTACTTTACACGGCAAGATACACGGCAAGACAATAGTGTTACTCTACGCGCCAGGATATACGGCAAGACGATTGTGTTACTCTACACGCCAAGACGATTGTGTTATTCTACACGCCAAGATACACGGCAAGACGATTGTGTTACTCTACACGCCAAGATACACGGCAAAACGATTGTGTTACTCTACACGCCAAGATACACGGCAAGACGATTGTGTTACTCTACACGGCAAGATACACGGCAAGACAATAGTGTTACTCTACGCGCCAGGAGATGTATGCTAAGACTGAGTTGTTAAGTAGTTTAGAGGAAAAAAAATGTTCATTAAATATGTAGGATAGGAAAACCCCCGGGTCTGTCTTGTATGTTTATCAGCAATGGAGTGGACAATGGTGTAAGGTAAATTTAATATATTCAAAACTTTATAGGTCATGTAATTCTGACCTAACTAAAAATTATGTCGGAATTGATTACAGCTTCTTTGACATCAACATTTTTATATTTAAAGTCTATCAGGGTATAAAACTAAAAACGTGAGATAACAGACTGCCATTTTAATAGCATTGCTTTTTTTTTTAATGCCCAAAAATACAATCTATAGATGTCATTTGTTTCAATTTGGTCAATGTTATGATGATGCTTCAATGTGGCATACATAGAACATCTTATCATTGCCGGGATGGAGTACTACTTCTTTATTTCTCGAGCTACTCATGTAGTGTTGGCCAGGTACGAGATCAACGAGAGCAGCGTTCCATTATTTTTTTTAAATAGTAGAAAATACGTTAAAGAGCTGCGCCGTAGTCATTCTATCAAGATTTAGTCTACAAAATAAAAAAAGATAAAAAGTTGGCTCACTGGATGCAGCACATTAACTAATCGAAGAGCCACATTTGGCCGCCATTGTACTAATATTTATAAACAGAGGCTATTAATAAATTAGGGAAGGGGATATTCCGCGATAAATTATGTATCTTTCCGCGTGAAAGTCTTCTTGATAAAAGAAAAGAAATAAGAGGCAGTGTATGGAGGTGGGACAAGTCACACAAGTTTAAAAAGAATATAGTGCACACAAAGTATGCAACATCAGTGTGTCCATAATAATGTGAAATATCCTGAAACAACACAGATTTGGCAAGATGCTGTGAATATGAAGTATTTAGATAAAGATTAAAATGTAAATATAAGTATTAATATACATATATATATATATAGGAATTGATAAATAGATATAAATGAATGTAAATATGTGTGATAAACTATGGCATGATTGAAAGACTAAGAGGTTATCTAAGTGACAGATACAAATGTGGTTAATATATGGTGCTGTAAACATAATAATAAAAGTAAATATAGTGCAATGTTTTATGATTGTTGTAGTTATACACAGAGTGATTGATGGTTATTAAACGGTTTTTGCTAAGCAAGTTCTGACACAATGTTTTATTTTGGTGTTGTATTAGCGTTGAAAACCTTTATTTATTTACAAGATGCATACACACACACACACACACACAGCATTTACAAGGACTACTAACTGACCAATTGGTGAAAAATAAAATACAGCTATAAGTTAACTATACATTGTGCTGAGACTACCAAACTCTATGTTAGCCTAGCATTGTGTTGGAGCCACCACATCTACTGCCACCGCAGCCGCTAACACCGCACCCTGAACCTCCAGAGCCCTGATTTCTGCTCGTGAAAGGGTTATTGCTACTGTTGGCGGCCTGGCCACACCCACCTGAGCCACTTCCGCCCGAGTTACCGTTCCCTGAACTGCACCCCCCACCGCTGGAGCCACCACAGTTTGAACCAGATCGGTCATTTCCGTAACCGCCTCCTGAGCCGCTTCCGCCAGTATTTCTGCCAGAGTTATTGTCTCCTGAACCGCTTCCGCCAGTATTTCTGCCAGAGTTATTGTCTCCTGAACCGCTTCCGCCAGTATTTCTACCGGAGCTATTGTCTCCTGAACCGCTTCCGCCAGTATTTCTGCCGGAGTTGTTGCCCCCTGAGCCACTGGAACCGCTTCCGCCAGTATTTCCACCGGAGCCACCAGAGGTTCTACCCCCTGAGCCACTTCCAGACGAACAAGTTTCGTCAGCTTGCCTGTAAACTTTGTCTTCGTGGGCGACATACTCCTTACCACCACACAGCTCGTTGATATTTCCACCCGCTGATGCGCATGCTCCGGTGTTCTAATTTAAAAAAAAAAGATTCACATGAACATTGTTAGTTGTTTTAAACATTCGCATTTATTTCAAATACAACATGTTAATAATAAAATGTAAGTTGCGTTTGTTTATATAAACAAAAAATACTACTAATATCTAAATAAGATGCTACTGGATTATTAAAGTTTTTTTTTTCAATTTTTCAAAAGTTTAATATTTTTTTTATTATTTAAAACATTTTCGTTCTATAAAGACGAGTACTAAACTTTTCTTTTAAATATAACATTTTTAATATTTCTTTTTATCTACAGTGTATCCCCCCCTCCCGCAACCTCATTAAATTACACTTACATTTTTATTTCAGCAGAGCTATAATACAGCTTATAAAATTTAAGCAAAAAAAAAATGTCACACATTTTAAAAGTACTCATTTCTAAACAGAAGTATTTTTTTTTTTTTTTAAAAAAAAGCGTCTCTACATTTGAACTGACCTCATTGAAGTACATGGTCTCTGGACAGAACATACACGTGCCTGCGACCCCGGTGTCACCACATGTGTAGAAAGCGTTACATATGTCTGGATGGGCTACAGAGTAAGCCTCCCCGCTCCCAGCCGATGGACTGTTGGAACACAGTGAATCTGTGCCGCCCCTGCCGCCGCCGCTGCTACCTTGATTTCTGCCATTGGATCCATTGTTTCTTCCACCTTGATTGCCCCCAGTTCCACCTTGATTGTTGCCTGATCCACTGTTTCCACCTTGATTGTTGCCTGATCCACTGTTTCCACCTTGATTGTTGCCTGATCCACTGTTTCCACCTTGATTGTTGCCTGAACCACTGTTTCCACCTTGATTGTTGCCTGAACCACTGTTTCTTCCTCCTTGACTCCCTCCTGATCCCCCCTGGTTGTTTCCCGACCCACTATTTCTTCCACTAGACCCATCTTGGTTGTTTCCCGACCCACTATTTCTTCCACTAGACCCATCTTGGTTGTTTCCCGACCCACTATTTCTTCCACTAGACCCATCTTGGTTGTTTCCCGACCCACTATTTCTTCCACTAGACCCATATTGGTTGTTTCCCGACCCACTATTTCTTCCACTAGACCCATCTTGGTTGTTTCCCGACCCACTATTTCTTCCACTAGACCCATCTCGGTTGTTTCCCGACCCACTATTTCCACCCTGATTACCACCATATCCACCTTGACTGTTTCCAGATCCGCTGTTTTTTCCACCTTGACTCCCTCCTGATCCACCCTGGTTGTTTCCCGACCCACTATTTCTTCCACCGGATCCACCTTGGCTTCCGCCGCTTCCCTGGCTGCATCTCCCCGATGAAGACCCACCGCACCCACCGCCCCTGTTATTATTCCCGTTGCTGCTGCCGCCATTGCCGTTGTCGTCTTCCCCGTTATCTCTGCCGTTACTTCCGCCATTACTGCCACCGCCGCCGCCGCCGCCGCCGCATCCACCCCCTGAGCCAGACCGAGAACTTCCCCCACACCCACCTCCGCTGTTCCCCCCATTCATTCCGCCACCATTACGGCCACTGTTTCCACCCGCGTTATTGCTACCGCCATTCATATAGCCACTATTATTCCCATCATTCGAATCGCCACCGTTGCGCCCGTTATTTCCACTTCCTGCATTTCCACCACTCATACTGCCGCCATTATTTCCACCACTCATACTGCCGCCATTATTTCCAGCATTACGCCCGTTATTTCCACTTCCATTCATATTACTACCATTATTTCCACCGTTACGGCCGTTATTCCCATTTCCTGCATTTCCACCACTCATACTGCCGTCATTATTTCCACCACTCATACTGCCACCATTATTTCCACCACTCATACTGCCACCATTATTTCCAACATTGCGGTTGTTATCCCCACTACCGTATCCACCGTTGTTACCACCTCCCATATTTCCACCGGCGCGCCCATTATTTCCACTTCCAGTGTTCCCACCATTCATATTGCCACCATTATTCCCACCATTCATATTGCCACCATTATTCCCTCCATTCATAGTGCCACCATTATTTCCACCGTTACGGCCGTTATTCCCATTGCCTGTATTTCCACCATTCATACTGCCACCATTGTTCCCACCACTCATATTGCCACCATTGTTTCCACCATTACGCCCGTTATTTCCACAGCCACCTAAAGAACCAGGCCGAGTACTGCTGCCACCACATCCGCCCCCGCTGTTACTGTTTCCCACATCGTCGCCTACGAACTCACCGTTGTTGTTACCGCCCCTGTTATTTCCAGAGTTTCCATTACCTCCCCCTGAATATCCATTGCTGCCATTATTACCTCCCCCGGAGTTGCCCCTGCCTCCACCGCTGCCTCCACCGCTGCTGCCTCCACCGCTGCCTCCACCACTGCCGCCTCCTGAGTTGCCCCTGCCTCCGCCGCTGCCGCCTCCTGAGTTGCCCCTGCCTCCGCCGCTGCCGCCTCCTGAGTTGCCCCTGCCTCCGCCGCTGCCTCCACCGCCTCCCCCACTTCCAGTGCCGCAGGTTCCATCCTCCTGTCTGAAGACTTTATCGGAGTGTTCAACGTATTCTTTACCTCCACACGACGAAGAAGGATCACCTCCAGCAACAGCACATGAGCCTGTCTCCTTTTGGGGGGGGGGGGAATATTACATATCTAATTAATGAACATTATAACATTAGGAATAGGAATGCATAACTGTTATTCCAATGAAATATCCATATATATATATATATATATATATATATATATATATATATATATATATATATATATATATATTAGGGCTGTACCGGATTGTAATTTTTAGATCCTGCAGGAATCGGAACCGGAATCGGATTTAATATTTGAATCCTGCCGGAATCGGAACAGGAACCGGATTTTACCAAATTAAATAGTAACTCTTCCGAACGAAATAGTAAGTTCTCGCCTAACATAAAAAAAGATATAAGAATGAAAAATAGAATAAAAATGTTAAGTTATATGTAGCAACAAACAGTATTAACCATTTAGATCTTGAAGAATGTGACTAAAACCCCTTCCCCGATCTTGAGTTAAGAAAGATAACTCTGTCAAAATAACAGGTTCTTTGTTTTAAAAAATTATTTTAATAAAGCTGTACCTAATTTAACTTGATTTCTATTACAATCAAACAAAGACATGGCTAACATATCCAAGAAAGTATAATAAACATGTTTATTAATAAATGAATTCCAAAAAAAAATATACACTGTGGCACTACCCGATAGCTTATTTCTCTTTAGTTTTCCATAGTGATGTCACCAAACCATGTCATTTCATTCATACTTACCTTTAAATCATTGTCTGACTATTTTCCATAAACAAATTAAAATGCATTTAAAATCTACATCAATATCACTTTAATGTCCAGCTAAAAATGTATCTTCAAATTATTTATCTAAATATGCAAGGAATTGTATCCAAATCGTGACAAAATCCACTAAATTAAAAAATTTGCAGAAAAATAAATTATTGACAAACAAAAATAGATCGTTGTCTGCTCTTTAAATAAGTTAAACTTTTGTAGCTTAATATAGTTTAAAGAAAACACTAAATCAAAAGTAGTGGAAGGTAAGGTGTTTTATTACTACTACTAGACTAAATACGATTCAAATCTTCCTTTTTAATATATTTTTACTTACATAAAAGCGATCGACGTTATTGTAGTTTTAAAAAAGCAAAGGAAGTTATTGTTTAAATTTAATTGTATAGCGCTAAATATTTCAAAATTATGTTGGGCTAAAAAAATTTCTTACAAATTTCAAACAATAAAGAAATCCGGCTTAAATCCGGCACATTTTAACCGGAACCGGAATCGGAACCGGATTTGTTAAAACTGCCGGAATCCGGCTTAACAGGAACCGGAATCGGATTCCGGTACAGCCCTAATATATATATATATATATATATATATATACATATATATTATATATATCATATATATCATATATAATAATACTCATTCCCAGTGTGCGTTAAATCGAAAGTAAAGAATTAATACAACAGTATTCCAGTTTAAAATACAACCATGAAAAAAATCGGATCTGCCCGAAACCAAAAAATAACCTAGCCTACCGATAAAGCATAAGGGGATATAACTCTATGCAAAGGTTTTGCAGGGTACAGCTAGTGTATATATATATATATATATATATATATATATATATATATATATATATATATATTCACATAGGAAGAGTACTGCGGGTGTTGCAACTAAGAACGGTCTCCGAAAGAGCTCTGTTATTTTTAGTTCTGCACTTATCAGATTGGGAAGAGGGCGCTGAATGTAACTCGCACAATAGCTATTTTTAGAGCATTTTCGAAAAAAAAATGCTCTTTTGTCCCCGTTTTGTCTGTCTGTCTGTCCGTCATCACCCTAGATCTCAACAACCATAAGTCCTAGACCCATGATGTATATATCATTTTGTAGGTCTTGGCCTGCCAAGAAATGACTTTTTTTCATTTCGCGATCTGACCTCTGAGGGCCGTAAAAGGGGGCTTAGTACCGTTTTTTTACTATATAATCTATATTAATAATGAGCGCCTATATCTCAGCAACTATAAGTCCTAGACCCATGATGTATATATCATTTTGTAGGTCTTGGCCTGCCATGTGTACATCAAAAGTTCATTTTGCGATAGGACCTCTGAGGGCCGGGCTTCAGGGCTCCTAAGGGGCTTATATATTATATATACACCTTGTACGTTCAATAACCCATTCATTTGGTGCGAAATACTGCAGCACGTTGTTTCACCAAGATTTATTTAGAAACTCATCAAATGAAATAGTAAGCTTGTGTTCTGAGTTTAATTGAAAGTATCAGAGCTATGCAACAATTGACGGAGTTTCCTATTTCAGTAACCACAAACCACTTGTAGTTAGATTTAAGAGACAATAATTTTTTTTTCAAATATAAAGAAACGTCTTTATAATTTTTTTTTACAGATATATGCATTACACAATTGAATTTATAAACATTTCCAAAATTTACAAATATTTACTGAAATCTAACAAACGTACTGATACATAACGCGAAAATGCGCTAACACGTCCTGTGTCCAGAATGGAAGAGGCTTAGTTGCTTGTTTTTTTTAATTATTCACTTTTGACTTTTAAGGCCATCATTTTGATCCGTTTTGGACCTTAGGGACCTCTAAAACCCTTAAGCTTCATTCCCAAGGTTCAATAAAATCGTTAGTTTCATTCAAACGGACCACTAAACTAAATTCGCGAGTTTTTTTTTTTTCTAAATTTATCATCTTTATTCCCGCGTGACTCTTTTCTGTGTATGTGTCATCATTATGAGTGTGTATCTTTAAATAAACATTTCAGCAATATTCGTTTCAAATCCAATATTCGTTTCAAATTCAATAATCGTTTCAAATTCAATAATCGTTTCAAATCCAATAATCGTTTTAAATCCAATAATCGTTTCAAATTCAGTAATCGTTTTAAATTCAATAATTGTTTTAAATTCAATAATCGTTTCAAATTTAATAATCGTTTTAAATTCAATAATTGTTTTCGCAAATTGAAAATTTTCTTCTGCGGATTAATACAATTTCTTGTGAGCCACTTATTTAGACTAACTTTGAAAAGTTCATCACATATGTTGGTCTCCTTTTTTTAAAAAAAAATACTTTGATTTAAACTATATTGCTGTGTTCATTTTTCAACACTAAAAAGTATAAAATAAAGAAATATAAAAAAACCAACTTTTATTAAAATGTAGGCTACTAAAAAGTAAAGAAAAAATAATTCCTTAGGTTTAGATGATACAAATATTTTTAGAAATTATATTAACTAAATAAATGTGTCAGTGCCAGACTGTATCTCTTTTTTTGACGAAATGATTGTATTTTAACATTGAAAAATGAATTTTGTATGTCTTTCAAACTCTATTCATTGCTTATATTAATTAATTCTTATTGGCACTCACTCTTTTTTTTTTAAGTCAATACATTTTCTATAAATAATTTACAAAGGCTTTTAATCAAAAGAAATATTTGTCCACACAAATGGACCTACCTCGTTAAAGTACATGGTCTCTGGACAGAACGTGCAAGGTCCAACGATCCCGGTATCGCCACACGTGAAGAAAGCATTACACAGATCGGGATGGGCAACAAAGAAAGCTTCTCCACTGCCAGCAGACGGACTGTTGGAGCAAAGTGCGTCAGTATTGCCACCACCACCGCCGCCTCTACCACCGCCGCCTCTGCCGCCACCACCGCTGCCACCACCGCTGCCACCACTACCACCGCCGCCTCTACCACCTTGATTTCCACTTCTGTTTCCTCCTTGGTTGCCACCGGATCCGCCCTGACCTCCACCGCTGCCTCCGCCACATCCACCTCCACCTCCACCCCTAGATCCACCCCCACAGCCTCCACCACCACCACCACCGGATCCACCGTAGCCCCCACCATCGCTGCTCCTGGCGTGTCGGCTCATTTCCGTTTGATCGAAGCCTTCGTACGGGTTGGGTCGGTCAGTGTAAGGCCAGCAAGATCCATCGATTTGAGTCTTTGTCTTGTCCTTGTGGCTGATGTATTCTTTGCCGTCACAGAGTTCCTCCACGTCTTTATCTCTGTGATCACTGCACACTCCTTCTTTCTGTGAAAGATAACAATATCAGAACGTTGTAAGGTAACAGTATACCAGAGCTTTTCAGGGTGAAAGTGCAACAAAATGTTGCAGTGTAACAGTATAACAGAGCTTTGCAGGGTGAAAGTGCAACAGAATGTTGCAGTGTAACATAGCTTTGCAGGGTGAACGTGGAACAAAATGTTGCAGTGTAACAAAAGAACAGAACTTTGCAGTGTAACAGTATAACAGAACGTTACAGGGTAACAATATAACATGACGTTGCAGGGTAACATTATAACAGAACTTTGTATGGTGAAAGTGGAGTAAAATGTTGCTAGGTAACAGTATAACAGAATATTGCAGTGTGACAGTATAACAGGATATTGCAGTGTGACAGTATAACAGGATATTGCAGTGTGACAGTATAACAGGATATTGCAGTGTGACAGTATAACAGGATATTGCAGTGTGACAGTATAACAGGATATTGCAGTGTGACAGTATAACAGCACACGACAGGGCCCCTGACATGTGTTCGGATTATATCTCATATGTGCGACCCTGGCAGCATAGCACACTGCAGCTGAACCGTAAATAAATCAGTAAAAGTATTGGGCATGTATGGTTTTAGATATCTTTACATTTTTTTTTGCAACAAAAAGCAAATTAGGCCAAAATAATATTGTGATCAGAAATATACATGATGGCAATAAAATATGTTTACAACTTTTAAATACAATACGTTTCAATATTGTATATTCAATTTATTTTCCATGGTACTTCTCTTTTAAAAAAAATCGGTCTCGAAAACAAAATGAAGTTTAGAAAATTACAAAAAAGAAGAGAAGCCAAAACATATCTGGAGAAGTTGGCAACTCCATAGACAGTTTGAACGTGCATGGGATTACTTAATACGAAACTAAGACTAGTGCTAGGTTATGGTCCATCAAAACTTACATGGTTGAAGTACATGCCCTCACCACAGAAAGTGCATGGCGCAAACACGTGACTCTGGCTGCACGAGAAGAAGGCGTTGCAGTACATAGGGTGAGCCACTAGGAATCCTTCCTTCTTATATCCTGGGTTGTTGTCACACAACGACGATGTCGAAGATGACATTGCTGATTGGATAAACATATATATATATATATATATATATATATGTGTGTGTGTGTGTGTGTGTGTGTGTGTGTGAATGTAAATATATATTGCCTATACTTTCATATAGACGACTCAAAATAATGAACTCCACAATAATAAAATATAAAAAAAAAATATGTATAAAGTAAAAGGATAAAATATTTAAAAACAATAATGTAAATGTACATCAATTAACTCCATAACCATGAAATGTATTAATTAACAGATATTTATAAAGCATAAGGATCCAGGATAAACAAAAATTACATGTGAAATACGTTTAGATTATATCAAATATCAGCTTCGATTCCATTATTGAACACCATAACAATGTTTCCATTAGTCATAAGTAGGATCTAAGAGATTTCATCTCATGGTTACAGGGACTTCACACACTAGGGTAGTCAGTCAGCACATAGTTACCACCTATATTGAACTAGCAGCAGTTATTGGGGTAGTCAGGTAGCACAGAGTTACCACCTCTATTGAACTAGCAGCAATTATTGGGGTAGTCAGGTAGCACAGAGTTACCTCCTATATTTAACTAGCAGCAGTTATTGGGGTAGTCAGTCAGCACATAGTTACCACCTATATTGAAATAGCAGCAGTTATTGGGGTAGTCAGTCAGCACAGAGTTACCACCTATATTGAACTAGCGGCAGTTATTGGGGTAGTCAGTCAGCACAGAGTTACCACCTATATTGAACTAGCGGCAGTTATTGGGGTAGTCAGTCAGCAGAGAGTTACCACCTATATTGAACTAGCAGCAGTTATTGGGGTAGTCAGGTAGCACAGAGTTACCACCTCTATTGAACTAGCAGCAATTATTGGGGTAGTCAGGTAGCACAGAGTTACCTCCTATATTTAACTAGCAGCAGTTATTGGGGTAGTCAGTCAGCACATAGTTACCACCTATATTGAAATAGCAGCAGTTATTGGGGTAGTCAGTCAGCACAGAGTTACCACCTATATTGAACTAGCGGCAGTTATTGGGGTAGTCAGTCAGCACAGAGTTACCACCTATATTGAACTAGCGGCAGTTATTGGGGTAGTCAGTCAGCAGAGAGTTACCACCTATATTGAACTAGCAGCAGTTATTGGGGTAGTCAGGTAGCACAGAGTTACCTCCAATATTGAATTAGCAGCAACTACTGGGGTAGTCAGTCAGCACAGAGTTACCACCTATATTGAACTAGCAGCAGTTATTGGGGTAGTCAGGTAGCACAGAGTTACCTCCTATATTGAACTAGCAGCAGTTATTGGGGTAGTCAGGTAGCACAGAGTTACCTCCTATATTGAATTAGCAGCAACTACTGGGGTAGTCAGGTAACACATAGTTACCATCTATATTGAATTAGCAGCAACTACTGGGGTAGTCAGGTAGCACAGAGTTACCTCCTATATTGAATTAGCAGCAACTACTGGGGTAGTCAGGTAGCACAGAGTTACCACCTATATTGAATTAGCAGCAACTACTGGGGTAGTCAGGTAGCACATAATTACCACCTATATTGAACTAGCAGCAGTTATTGGGGTAGTCAGGTAGCACATAATTAACCACCTATATTGAACTAGCAGCAGTTATTGGGGTAGTCAGGTAGCACAGAGTTACCTCCTATATTGAACTAGCAGCAGTTATTGGGGTAGTCAGGTAGCACAGAGTTACCACCTATATTGAACTAGCAACAGTTATTGGGGTAGTCATGTAGCACATAGTTACCACCTATATTGAACTAGCAGCAGTTATTGGGGTAGTCAGGTAGCACATAATTACCACCTATATTGAACTAGCAGCAGTTATTGGGGTAGTCAGGTAGCACATAATTAACCACCTATATTGAATCAGCAGCAGTTATTGGGGTAGTCAGGTAGCACAGAGTTACCACCTATATTAAACTAGCAGCAGTTATTGGGGTAGTCAGGTAGCACCTATATTGAATTAGCAGCAACTACTGAGATAGTTGTTCAAATGGCCCACGACTGTTGCGCCATTTTATCACCTGGCCAGGTGTGTAAAATAAAGAGATGGGGGACGAAAGCATCAGGACGATGCGTCGAGAGACCAGTCACGTGACCTGGTTTGAGGGGGCGGAGAACTACTTGGGACTTTGGATATAAGTGACCAGAGAAAAAAGTGGACAGTAGTTAGAGTGTTATTTTTATCAGGGGCGCCGAGAGCCAACAAGGGCTCCAGAGCAGGACATCATTGCGGGCCCCTTAATAAACAATGAGTCGTGAAAAAATTGACATGGTCGAGGCGGCCGGGCCCCCACTCAGATGCGGGCCCCCTGGCAATGACCCCCCTGCCCCCTCTCGGCGTGCCTGATTTTTTAGACACCGAGTTCGCTACCTTAACATAACACGTTCGACTCGCTTGGCGCCTGTGGTGATTTTTCTATCTGGATGTATTAGTCAGTGGCACCGAGAGCCGACGCGGGCCCCAGGGCAGGACATTATTGCGGGCCCCTTAATAAACAATAAGTCGTGAAAAAATTGACATGGTCGGAGCTGCCGGGCCCCCTTTATGCCCCCTTACAGATGCGGGCCCCCTGGCAATGACCCCCCCTCTCGGCAGCTCTGGTATTAGTTTAGCTTAGTTACTCTAGATTAGATGTTAAGTGAATTTGAAGTAATAAATAAAAGTATAAGTGTAGTTTTTGAACCCACGTGTCTGAGTCATTTGGTATATTAAGTTATAACAATGGTTTGATGAATTACACATAGACAGACGAATTACACACACACTAAAAGACAGATACATTACCATACTCTATGGTCAGAAAGGTCAATGATGATTTTTAATGTGACCTAGATAATTAATTACCTTTGCTGCTAGGGATACAGTCGGACTTGGTCACAAAAGCTGGCCAGTCACAATAACCCTTCGCTGGGTTAAAGACCAGCTGCTCCTGGCAGTCCAATATTGTTGGTTCCCCTTTGTCACACTGGACATATTTAGAACAATCTGGCTGGTACTCAAACTGACCATCTGGCTCCGGACATTTGACTAAAACAGAGTGAGTAAAACAGTTTGGTTTGATTAAGATTTTATTGATTTAAAAAATATTGCTTATAATAATACCATACCGTTAAGTATTTCTATTGAATTGGTTAATTGTATAGATTTAATTCAGCCTGATTTTAATTATGTATATTTAGAAACGCTTTATTTAAAATAAAAAAAAGTTGGCAACTAGTAGACGACTAGTTCGGGCTTCAGAAGGTTTAAAAACCTGGCCAAAGTGCTTATTACGAAAATAAAAAAAATTGATCAATTGATAATCAATCAACCAAATGAAATATATGTTCATAATTTGTTGATAATGCATTATTTGAGTTTTATATTATTCTTTCTTACTTTCTAAAGTTTGACGTATTATCATTTATGGGGAGTCTAAAGGTAAGCTACAGGATCGAATGTAATGTGAACATTATAGTAAGAGCTAGGACAGGGGTCGGCAACCATTTGAGACGGAAGGGCCAAAAGTTATAATTTACAATTTTCTCAGTTTTTAAAAAGCCACTAAAATTTTTGTTTCAATATTATGGTATTTGATTAAGATTAGGTTTATGAAATAATATAATTATTATTATTTGCACATGGACCTGGAAGGCTGCAATTCGACATCGTAGGTTGCCGACCCCTGAGCTAGGACATTTATTTGTATAAGAAATAAAAAGCGCTAATTATTACTATACTCATTGTTTCTTCTAAAAAATATATGATGGAAGAATTTCGTACATAAACCTACTATTTTTGATTGCATAAAAAACAAAAAAACAAAAAGAAATTACTCGCTTTAAAAATAAATATGATTTATTCCCCTTGGTTCTGTTTCAATGAACAATGTTTAATTTAAGAAGACATGTTTAAATAGGACATGTTTGAAACGACCAACTTTGAACTTTAGTTGACAAGATTCAATCCTCTAATCACTAACTTCTATTAACCAAGCTATTTTAATAGCGAACGCTAATGGCTAAAATAGCCACATAAAAAAGCAGTTAATGGCTCATTATTTTCACATAATATAATTGTTTGTTTTAGGCTGTTTATTGTCGTCTGCGTTAGTTAATTGCTTTCAACAGGTCATCGGTTAGAGTACGTTATAGTTTCTTGAGCGGTTAACTATGTTGAAAATAAACTTACATTCTTCACTGGTTGGGATGGACACAGTATAAGATACAAGAATACAGACAATACAATACTGCAACAAGCCGATGTTTTCTGAGGATATAAAGACAATTTACGTGATCAAATCATTTGTAAACTTGTAAACAATTTCTTAAATAGAACTCTATTCATTCTTATGTTTATTTAATATGAAAATATATTTCAGTCTCTGATGAACACCGGAACAGTCTCAAAATAATAATGGTTTTAAATTGTAACATCATCTTAACTAAATCTAATAATTGTAAAAAGAATGTATTGGCTGATATAAATGTAACTTTTAAAGACATTGTTGTTTGCAGCTGGAGAGAAACAGAAGTAAAAGTAGCAGTTTGTAAAAAACAACAGTATGTTCACAGAATCGGCCCTGGTTTATCAGTATGTTCACAGAATCGGCCCTGGTTTATCAGTATAGTCACATAATCATTTCATAGGTGATAGGCTACATATCGTCTACATATTGTCTACATATTGTCTACATATTGTCTAAATATTGTCAACATATTGTCTACATATTGTCTAAATATTGTCTACATATTGTCTAATTATTGTCCACATATTGTCTAAATATTGTCCACATATTGTCTACATAATGTCTACATATTGTCTACATATTGTCCACAAATTGTCTACATAATGTCTACATATCGTCAACATATTGTCTATATATTGTCTACATAATGTCTACATAATGTCTACATATCGTCAACATATTGTATATATATTGTCTACATAATGTCTACATAATGTCTACATATCGTCAACATATTGTATATATATTGTCTACATAATGTCTACATAATGTCTACATATTGTCTATATATTGTCTACATAATGTCTACATATTGTCTAAATAATGTCATTCTGTTCGCAAAATCGGGTCCTATTGAAGTCTTATCTCAGTCTTATCTCAGTCTTATCTCAGCCTTATCTCAGCCTTATCTCAGTCTTATCTCAGCCTTATCTCAGCCTTATCTCAGTCTTATCTCAGCCTTATCTCAGCCTTATCTCAGTCTTATCTCAGTCTTATCTCAGCCTTATCTCAGTATTATCTCAGCGTTATCTCAGTCTTATCTCAGCCTTATCTCAGCCTTATCTCAGTCTTATCTCAGCCTTATCTCAGCCTTATCTCAGTCTTATCTCAGTCTTATCTCAGTCTTATCTCAGCCTTATCTCAGTCTTATCTCAGCCTATCTCAGCCTTATCTCAGCCTTATCTCAGCCTTATCTCAGTCTTATCTCAGCCTTATCTCAGCCTTATCTCAGCCTTATCTCAGTCTTATCTCAGCCTTATCTCAGTCTTATCTCAGTCTTATCTCAGCCTTATCTCAGCCTTATCTCAGCCTTATCTCAGCCTTATCTCAGTCTTATCTCAGTCTTATCTCAGCCTTATCTCAGTCTTATCTCAGTCTTATCTCAGTCTTATCTCAGCCTTATCTCAGCCTTATCTCAGCCTTGCATAGAATGAAAGATGGTTAGTTCTAATAATTTTTTGGCTTTATAAAGTTAGACTCAATGACGTGTTTAGAAACTTAAGCAACCATACACTGTACCTAAATAGCTTACTATTATACTTCGTGTCTAACATTTACATTAATGACTTAGATATCATGAGGTTGACATTAGAAATGTTTTAATATGAATATATTTAGCTTCAAAACCACCGAGCTACTGGCTCATATTTCGTCTTCAGATGAAGTTATCTAGACTTTGCTTAAATTTTTTTTTTTGGATAAAAACTCTACAACTACAGCAACAAAAATGTTGAGTTCATAATTGATCGAAGACAGTATTATGTTTTTTTTTCTATTTCAGCTTTATCGCTTAAATCATTAAAAAAAACGACAAAAAACACACAATAAATGAATTAATATAATATATATATATATCAGCTTTTTTTTAAAAAATAATCTTTTATTAAAATCCATTAAAAAGAAAAAATTTCGAATTGAAATTTTTAATATGTAAAACCTTTAAAAATAAAAACAATCAACTTAAATTTGCATCAAGTCTCATAAATTAAAAAAAAAACAAAATCACACAACTTTCGTACGCCAGTCTTGCTATATTCAGTGAGTACGAGTACACTGTACTGTACACTTTGTAAATATATAATATAATAATAGCGATTTGGGCGCTGCGTTAAATCGAAAGTAAAGAATTAATATAACAGTATTCCAGTTTAAAATACAATCATGAAAAAAAAAATCGGATCTGCCCGAAACAAACAATAACCTAGCCTACCGATCAAGCCTAAGGGGATATAACTCTATGCAAAGGTTTTGCAGGGTACAGCTAGTTCTTTCTATGATAGGAGATAAACCGTGGTATAAAGTTTTCTCTCAAGTCATTTTAACAGATAAAGCAAGGCAAGTTTTTTTTTTGTTTTTATTTTTTGATCTTTTTTTTTTTTTTTGAATTCCGTTGAAATATTCTACGGATCAATAGGTATTTGAGTTTGCAAGGATGGCTGATCAACGGGAGATAACTGAAGGTGTTCATAATACTGTAAGATAAAGTTTAGGCCTGTCCGTATGGTAGAGGGGCGAAAGTTTCGGTCTCGGTGAAAGTAAATGTCATCGACGCTGAAACAGGCCATACACAGCTGACTGAAGGAAGTGGGCATTGACCGATGGATTTGTGACTGTTTAGACTGGCCTTTAGGGTGTGAAGGTCGCGCACCTAAGTTAGGCTGTACCATTTGTTTTGAGCCAGTCCATACGACAAATCTCTCTCTCTCTCTCTCTCTCTCTCTCTCTCTCTCTCTCTCTCTCTCTCTCTCACTCACTCACTCACTCACTCTCTCAATGTAGTGTTCACTATTCATGAACAGTTTAATTTCGTACATTATTTTTGAACAGTTTAGTTTTGTACACTATACTCTCACAGCCCAATACCTTAGGCGGTCAATATATGACCAACCTGGCCATTACACAGTGGCGTAGATAGAGAAGGGAGGGCATCATGCCCCGGTCGCTACTCAGAAAGGGGCGCCAAATGGTAGATCTTACATATAATATTATATGATTTTCGAATGTTGGGGGGGGGGGCGCTAAAAAGGTATTGTGCCCGTTGCGAGTAAAGCTCGTTACGCCACTACCATTACACTGGAGTATTTAGAACATTTCTTACAAGCCTATACCCAGCAAGAGGGAGCATACATACTTCAACTCCCAGAATCATAATGCAAAAAGTTTAGGACAATTTATATAGATAACTATATATATTAATTGAGAAAAATTGTTTAAAGAAGAAAATATATTTACCCGTGAAAAAGAAAATATTATATTTGTCAAAAGTCTTTGAGTTGAAAATGTTTTTTTTTTAAATTGAATTTTTGGTAAATTTATCAAAATCCATAATAATATATTCAGAACTATTTCGATGGAAGTGAACAAAATATGGTGAAAAACAGCAATACAGTTGATTAAATCTAGTAATACATCTTACACAGATGTTCTTATCTAGGAGTGCAGTAACACGTGTTTGAAATATTATTACATTATCTCTCAAAATAAAACTGCGGAAATAATCTATTACATTAACTCAAAACAAAACTGTTTCGCAGTTTGTTCGGGATGGGTCCTAAAGGACTTAATGTTAATTGCAGTTTATTAAAAAGCTTCAGTAAGCCATATATAAATCTATACGTAGATCGTCACTGATATGTATAATGTATTTCTTTACCTATCGTCTATCTCACCGACTGTCTATTTTTACCATTACACATCTATAACATAGTCTAGTTAGCATGTCAATCTAATATAAACTTGAGGTTAAGTCATTCGCTATTTCGCACGGTGTTTTAAAAGTAAAATTTGAAGTCAAGTCAATTGTCTTTCTCTGGTGGTACATTAACACTATAATATTACTAAATATATCATCGTCTGTCTTTTATGGTACTCCAGTTAAATAATTTTACTACTATAACTATTAGTCTATCTAACTGTATAATGTAGAACAGCACTGGTAGTCCTATCCCTCATTATATAATATAATTTACCACTATGCTACAATATATCTCTCACGGTACTTTATATTAAACTACTCACCGTGTAACACCATGGTGTCCAGTAAAAATCAAGTCACACTCAGGGGGAGTGGTGTGACTTATTCAGAAGATGAAACCAGGCAATGAATGAAAGTAACAGCCTGGGATCTCGGACTTTTATATGTCTACCTGGCACGTCACAATATTACACCCGTAAATGGCGCATGTTGTCTGGTAATTCGCCCCCACCCACCCCCTTTACTCCCCCCCCCGATATTCTGTCTAGGGGTGGAGTGAACGCCCCCATTAGTGTGTGTGTGTGTGTGTGTGTCCCATATTCCAAACTTGCCCATTCCTTGATTGGTGTTTGTTTAGATGGTTACTCTCCTTTACATCCCATAATCCCACTCGGCAACTAGTGGAAAGTGAACACAAAAAACAGAAGAATGCACTTCCACTTGCTGACGTATTAGTTCAACAAATTGAATGAGGTCGACATTTTCAGTGACATGTCCAAAATAAAAAAAAATAATATTAAAAAATGTTGATGCATTGCAGCACGCGGCTTGGGACGAGGGGTGGGGGTGGGGGGGGGATGTTGTTTAGCGAATT
The DNA here is from genome assembly GCA_021962125.1 of Bulinus truncatus. Classification (NCBI taxonomy): domain Eukaryota; kingdom Metazoa; phylum Mollusca; class Gastropoda; family Planorbidae; genus Bulinus; species Bulinus truncatus. The sequence continues at coordinate 12,292,640 of JAGDYQ010000005.1, read as the reverse complement.
GACTACATCTTCTAAACAGTTGATGTAATTTACGGAAGCCAACATGTTTGAAAAAAAAACAGAAGTTAGATAAATAAGTTTTGTGTATGTTTGTCCAACAGGTTATTGACAATAGCAGCAGTCAGTAGTGACTTTGGGAATGGCGGGATTGAATCACCACAATGTTATCATAGAGAGACAGACTTCATCAGTTTTTTTTTGTCTAGCCCATTGTCGTCTGCTGCCAAGTGAACAAATGTCTCAAATTTTGTGCTAAATACTAGTAGGTCAAGTTCAGAAAGGTTATTCAAACATGACGTTACGTTAGACTTCTTCACTTGGGAAGTACATATGATAGACTATAGTGAAAAGAGGCTTACAGACAATGGGAAATAGACAACGGCAAAGGTGGGACAAAACACAGACAGTACACAGGTCAAATAGTAAATAGAGACTTACAGACAATGGGATTAAACACAGACATTACATGGGACAGACGATAGTAAATAGAGACTTACAGACAATGGGATTAAACACAGACAATACATGGGACGGACAATAGTAAATAGAGACTTACAGACAATGGGATTAAACACAGACATTACATGGTGCAGACAATAGTAAATAGAGACTTACAGACAATTGGATTAAACAGAGACATTACATGGGGCAGTCAATAGTAAATAGGGACTTACAGACAATTGGATTAAACACAGATGGCACATGGGACAGACAATAGTATATAGAGACTAACACACAATGGGGTAAAACACAGACATTACATGGGACAGACAATAGTATATAGAGACTAACACACAATGGGGTAAAACACAGACATTACACGGGACAAACAATAGTAAATAGAGACTAACACACAATGGGGTAAAACGCAGACATTACACGGGACAGACAATAGTAAATAGAGACTAACACACAATGGGGTAAAACACAGACATTACACGGGACAGACAATAGTATATAGAGACTAACAAACAATGGGGTAAAACACAGACATTACATGGGACAGATAATAGTATATAGAGACTAACAAACAATGGGGTAAAACACAGACATTACATGGGACAGACAATAGTATATAGAGACTTACAGACAATGGGATTAAACGCAGACATTACACGGACAGACAGTAGTATATAGAGACTAACACACAATGGGGTAAAACACAGACAATGTAAATCAATTAGAAACGTTAAGGAAAT